>JAFIDM010000001.1:2210209-2254297 GCA_023159025.1 Thereuonema tuberculata
CTATCTCTTCTGATGCGTCTCCAATAGTCCTTGCAACGGTCCCCTCTGCTTCTTCTGTCTCTTCTGATGCGTCTCCAATTGTCCTTGCAACGGTCCCCTCCGCTTCTTCTGTCTATTCTGATGCGTTTCCAATTGTCCTTGCAACGGTCCCCTCAGCTTCTTCTGTCTATTCTGATGCGTCTCCAAATGTCCTTGCAACGGTCCCCTCTGCTTCTTCTATCTCTTCTGATACGTTTTCAATAGTCCTTGCAACGGTCCCCTCCGCTTCTTCTATCTCTTCTGATGCGTCTCCAATTGTCCTTGCAACGGTCCCCTCTGCTTCTTCTATCTCTTCTGATACGTTTTCAATAGTCCTTGCAACGATCCCCTCCGTTTCTTCTATCTGTTCTGATGCGTCTTCAATAGTCCTTGCAACGATCCTCTCCGTTTCTTCTATCTCTTATGATGCGTCTCCAATAGTCCTTGCAACGGTCCCCTCTGCTTCTTCTATCTCTTCTGATACATCTCCAATAGTCCATGCAACGGTCTCCTCTGCTTCCTCTCTCTCTTTTGATACGTTTGCAATAGTCCTTGCAACGGTCCCCTCTGTTTCATCTACTCTTAGGATGCTAGGGGCCATTTTGGCATCTTTAATTCACTAATTCCTATCCATAATCCCTAATTCCTAATTCCTTTGTTTCGGCCCTAATTCCTTTGTTTCCTTTGTTACACTGAAGATCACCGTTTTTCGGTGAAGTCGTCCTTGTTGGGCTGGAATCTTCTGATTGGTGCGCTGCAACGGCCTGCTCTGGTAATGGCGCCTTTTATCCGACTGGATCTTCTGTTGGGCCGGATGGCTACTTCTGCTGCCGAATACAAGTCCGGCTTGCACGGGTAACGTCTTCTCTTTTTCGTGGATATCCTACGTTGAGCCGGATGGCTCCTTCTACTGCCTGTGCTGTTATCGGTTAGGCTTGCACAGCAAACTTTGGATAGGGCCTTTGGCGGTCCAGAGGGCTGTTCGGGTTGGGCCCCTGCCGACCAGTTCATACGTTATCATGTGATTAGCCTGGCTTACTTTTTGTATTTTGTTGTTTTTAGTAAAAAAAAAAAAAAAAAAAAAAAGGTAAAAGAAAAGAAATTATAAAAGAGTTTAACCTTTTAACCTTTAACCTTTTTTATCTTTTTGATTTAATCTTCTTGTAATAAGGATTTGAAAAATTTGATATTTTCTTTTTTTTTCTTCTTTTTTCTCTTTTCTCTTTCTTTTCTTTTTATATGATTTACAGTCAAATCTCGTTACTATACCACCTGTCGGGACCGAGGAAGTGTGGATAGTAACGAGGGTTTGTAAAAACAGCTTTATTTTCTCAAGTTACTTATCAGTCAGTCCAAAGCTCTCAAAAATCGTCGGCTGGCGCATCTTCTTTTGGCGGATCACGTGCATCTCGTTGTCTAGCCGATCGTATGCTTGGATCACATAGGGCTTCCCGCTTCTCTGTTGCATGACTTCCGCATTGCGCTCCTAGCGCGCTGGGGTTCCTCGATCGAAACGACTTCCTCCTCGACAGTTATATCGTCATTTTCGCTTTCCACCGGCTCCTAACTACATAGCATCTCCTCCGCAATTTCCTCCAGTGTGAAAGACCCGCTAGTCGCGAGGCGCTCGTCGGCTTCGAGAAAGTCAGACAGCTCGATCTCCCCGTTCTCGTGCATCTTTTCCTCGGCGGGCAGAGCTTCCCAGATCTCGAGCAGCTGCGCATCCTGTGCCTCAGTTTGGATCTCCTCTTCGATGAACTTGGCCTTCACTAAACAGTTCATGATCGTCGACTTGCCGACCTGCTCCCAAGCACGCCGGGCGAAGTGTAGAGCGTCGAGCAACGTGAACTTGAATTCCTTTCCCTGGTCCATGGCCTCAAGCCTGCGGCATAGCAGTAGCTTCTTGTAGTGGCGCTTGAGGTTCTCTATGATTCCTTGATCCATTGGTTGCGAATTGGCTGTCGTGTTGGGTGGGAAGAAGAAGTTATCGAGACAGACTAGCACTCTGCGTCCTTGCTGGCCGAGTCGACAGTCCCATGCACGCAGCATCTCCTCGAAAAGCTTCGCCGTCATCCACGCCTTCGAGTTCGCCTTGTACTCGACCGGGATCTCCTTGTTCTTGAAGGCACGGGGTCTCTTGGAAGCGCCGATCACGAGAAGAGGGAACTTTTCGTTGCCGCTCATGTTTGCCCCAACCAGAAGAGTGATCCTTTGCTTACTTTTCTTTCCTCCTGTACACTGCTCTCCCCTGAAAGCCATGGTCTTGTTCGGAAGCAGCTGCCAGAAGAGTCCAGTCTCGTCCAGGTTGAAGACGTCGTCTGCGGATAACTGTCTGAGTAAGGGCCAGAGAACCTGTTGTTGCCACTCAAGAAGGGATTAAGAATCTACTGCTCCAGCTTCGCCCTGCACTGTCTTGAACGTGATGCCGTGGCGCTTCTTGAAATTGTCTAACCAACCGTCGCGTCGCTCGCCTTGAAGTCCGGCATGTGCATCAGCTCGGCCAGTTTCATCGCCTTCTCCTTGATAAGATCGCCTCTGACAGGCAGATTCTGTCCTTTTGCTTGCTTCAGCCACATGAGCACTCCCTCATCAAGCTTCGGGTCGTGTGCATGCGATAACTTCATGCGCTTCGATGGAACTCCAGCTTTGATTGCAGCCTCGATTGCATCCTTCTTGCTGAGAATGCCCTTCACGGTGGTTCTCTTAACTTCGACGCCCCATTTCTTGGTTATCTCCCTGGCCAACTTGAACTGATTCGGCTCCTTCTTCGCGGCATCGATGATCTCCTTTTTCTCCTTCAGCGTAAAGTCGGTTCGCTTGCGTTTCTGAGCTGAATTTGAAAAAAAATGATGTCACTGTTTTGCTTTTGTGTGTCTCTTTTCAGCTAGGGTTGCAGGCTTGTCGCTGTGCGTGATGTGATTGGCTTGTTGGCGTCGGGGAGAAGCATCACGTATTTGACCTTGTCACAGTCTGACTATGCGCGTACGCATTGAGTTACGTATGTTGTGCGCAGCTGGACTGTTGTTCGTCGCTTCGCCTTTGGGACGTGAGTGTGATAATCGAGCATTGCGCACAAATACAGACTTTTCACGACTCGTGCCTTTTAACAATCACATAATAGTGGCATAGTAGCGAGAGTATAGGGTGGCATAGTAAATTTATTTTGTATTGAATTTTGTCGGGACCAAGCAAAAGTGGTATAATAGTGAGAGTGGCATAGTAGCGAGGTGGCATAGTAACGAGATTTAACTGTACATGTTTGTCCTTGGTCAAATATATATGTTGTTGTCCAGGCACCAAAAACCTGCTTTGTGGGTGACGGTGCTGTTTGTCTTCTTTATTAAGACTAAATCAAACGGCTTCTCTGGATGAAGATTGCGGCATAATTCGCTATCACACAACGGACTCTTCACTTCTTTCTCCGGATGGAGAATTCTTCTATTCTCGGAACTGGAGACTCCGTGCTGCTCTTTGCCGCTGAAACGAACTCCCAAGTCCGACTCGGCAGCGCTATTTAAGGCCTTTTCTAGCCTCACTCTGGCTTCAGAACGAGTCAACTCTGTAGGGAAGCCGGGTCGGGCAAGTTCACTCCTTAGGAGGGAAGTCGGCTCAAACCATCGGTAACAATATACTTGAAAAGAAAGTAAACGAAACCCTGACTGCAATTAAGAAACTCATTGAAGTAATGTATAAGCATCTTTGGTTATGACTAATTAATGAATGGCGTAGTAAGGGAAATCCGAAATGATGCAACAGTGCATAAGAGGCAAGATAATGCATTGTGGAATGAGGATGTATAAGGTAGCAAAAAAAAAAACTATTTGGGAATGTGTCTGTTGATGAATAGAATAGGAATAAGAAAGAATTTGAGAGAAATATAAGAAAGAATAATGAGAGAGTGATTAAGAGAAAATGAGAGAAAGAAAGAAAAAAATTACAGAATGATATCGATTTTTTAATTTAAAAATGGTTCAAGAACACACTTAAAAATAAAGATATTTACAATAAAAACATGATACTTATTAAAAATCCCGGGAACCGGTTTTCAGACCCCTCTGCGTGGTCTTTCGTCACCCTAAAGATCCATGCTCGCGTCTTCTTTAAATATATTGGAGCTCAGTCATCAACCAATCCACATCGTTATTCAAATGATTTACGTAGAAATTTGATATTATGTGTTTTTTGATGCCAATTTTTGAACACTTTACAGTACTAACCATTTTTTTATTATTTAATTGTATTTTTATTATTTAATTGTATTTTTATTTTTTGTTTATAATTTTTTTTTTATTTCTTAAGTTTGTTTAAAATTTTTTTCCAGTATTCTCTTTCTATAATTTTCAATTTTATGTTTAATGTTGGAGTAGTTGATATGTGCGGGAATATTAATATTTGGAATTTTACTGTTATAAGGATTTAGCACTTTAATAAATTATGATTGTATAGCTATAGGGAATAAATATATTCACTGAGACAAGGAGAGGTTTTATAAGACTGTGGTTCAAAGTGAAACGAATGACAGAAAATATGGGATGTCAGTGGATTAGATCATAGCTCTTGATTGTGAGGGCAGGTTAATGTTCTGTGCAGTTTTGTTAACAGATGCAGGAATAATTGCACTTAAGACAAAAATCTTTGTATTTGAAAGAATGGAAAGCAGTAAGATTGAATTGAAAAGAGTGAATGCTCAACAAATTACTGAACTGAATACAAAATGACACAAATTGACAGGTTGATATTGATGTGAGGCAAGCAAAATGAATGTTGGTTTGAAAGAGATTCTTATCCTTGGTCTTAAAATACAGAATGAAACTATATCAAAAGATTTTAGAATGGCTGTTGCTGAGTATAGTACTTGATTAATATCTTGCATTGAAACTTTGATGTCATGATACACGTAGAATACAGTAAAATATTGTTGAGATGAGACACATATCTGGTATTCATATATTGTATTTTACTCCGAAAATGGAAGTGAGAAAGAAACTTGGAATACAACGGGTGTAGTGAATGTGGTTTGTAATTCTATCGTTAGATGATTTGGATTTGATGTGAAGATATCTTATTAAGTGAATTTATTTAGTGTGGAGAAAATGGTAAGTATGGCAGAGGACGATCCAATAAAGAATGACGAGAATAGATGGATCTCAACTGTGTAGGTCTTAAAAGTTTGTGTGAAAACAAGCACGCGTGAAAAATAGAGGGTTGCATGCTCTTTTTAAATGGATACATGTTAAGAAGGCAGATTTGGATGAAAACTTACGTGTAATTTCGGTGAGTGACTTCTTTCCTGTCTCATTTTTTCAAGTGCTGCTGCTCCCTCACACTCATATAGATGCAAGTATTATGTTGTTGTTGTTCTCGTCGAATTTTCTTCTAAATCTACAGTATTCTAATGCTCCAATAGACCTTATCTAAATTTCAATGGAAACTGAGAATCATCAAACCAGATTAATCTGTTTTGTGTCCCTTTATAACTTTAAACGGCTAGAGGAATATTCTTGAAATTTGACATGCATCTCAAAAGGGCAACAGACTATCTAACAGACTAACTTTCTTTCTTATATTTTAGAAATTTTTCCATTTGGATACACATTAAGAAATGAGTTAAGGTGATAAAAGTTCCCAAAGAAAAGCATTGGGATCTATAGAATGCAATGGGTTTTGATTAATATCTATTAATGCGCTTATTAATGTTATTAAACAGCTCTAAAATACAAATATATACACTCATGTTTGTGAAAAATGCAACTCCATGAAGTAAACATGCAAATGAAGTGAAACTTCTAGAAAATGTAAAGCAGAATATGATATGCAAATGATTAAAATTTGGGAATGATTACTCAGCAGCGTCCTCTGAACTGTCGTGTAAGAGTGTATAAAAAATAGAGGGTCCGTACAATGTTGTAGTGGATCCATACAAGTAGTTTTTCATCGTCAGTGAGCTGTACATGTGCCTCTTCGACGTTTAAGGATGCCTTATAAGCAAGCTAAGAATTTTGAACGGGGCCGAATGATCGGCTTGCGTGAAGGAGAATTTTCGTATCGCGAAATTGCTGCTCGTACAGGGAAACCCGGTCATTTTAATGTGTATTTACTTAATTTTAATTGTACATAGCTTTAATTTTAAATAAGTTTTAAATGTTTTAATCAAAAGTGTTAATTAAACTTTTTTAAACAGGTGCGCCGGCTTTGTCATTGAATTATAAAAATATTCAGCGCACGTAAAACGTACTTGTATCGTTTACTGTTATGTTACACTGTTTTGTTTGGTTGGGTTATGTTACTGTAAATATGTTTATAATTCAGTGTTTGAAATCATTTCAAGAAAAATAGCGTAGACTAATAATGTAATTTTCCCGTTTGTTTCAGAAATCACCTTTCGGTCTTGGTCGTCTGGACGTAGACAAAATGGGACCTTCCAGTGGACAGCCACGGAACTTCCTCTCGAATTCAATTTTTTTTGCCAAACTGAGTCAACATCAGAGAGAGAAAACTGTGTTGCACTTAACGTTCTCAGCACTTGCTGGAAAAAATCTGCTTGCTTTGTTCGGAAACAGTTCATTTGTGAAATAGACCCGTTAATATATGCTGAAGAGGAATTAGATTTAGATTAAGTTCATTTGAAGAAGATTACGATGGATTGGTAACAATTGCAAACAACAACATTCTCATTTAATTCAATGTTGGTTCTAAAGCCATATATTTTGTAATCATTCACAACAGAAAGATGTCGATTATAGTGTGATTAGATTCAAATAACAACTAGCCCAAGTGTCTGAGTAAGAAAAGATACTTCCTTTGGTTTCATCACAAAAAAAATAAACTTATTTATGATTAAGTCATCAAATAAAACAACAGTTAAAAAACAAAACAAAAAAAAACATTTTTTTTTTTGAAAAATTATCTTCTTGTGATTTGAGTGATATTAAAAAAATACGTTTGTAAACATTGTAGTTATTACGTTGTCTTTGATTTTTAATAGCTTTTAGAGAAATATTTCATTGATATTTAATATAATATATTTCTTCTTAAATACATATAATTGATAAGTTTAAAGGCTCACTAACATTCCTTGAAGATCCTAGAGGGAAGAGACATCAACTATCGAGAAGTAAAAAGGTTTGGATTTGACATCTTTAGCGCTGGGACAGAAATTAGTCATGTTTTGCTAAAACATCCTTTCGGGTCAAAATTCAACGGATAGAATCTTGCTGCTTTAGGTCAAAGACAACATAGCTTTAACTAAAGTAGCTACAAGAACTGAAATGACAAAAAATGAAATGATTTTATAACATCGAAAAGAGTTATAGAAGTCGTATTGGTGCAAAACGAATTATCTCTTTATAAGATTCAAAATATCATTGTTTTGCACTAATACGACTTCTTATAAAGAGATATGTAATTTTCGCAAACGATATGTAATTTTGATTATTTCCAAATAGAGAAAGATGCAACATCACACAATATGAACAGACGATTTCTTGATATTTTATTACTTTGTCGAAGAAGACTGAGATTCCGTGAAGTTTTGATACGATCTTTAAAAACTGTTGATCCAGGATTATCAAAATAATTTCGCCTCTACTCTACAGAATAACAAATCAAGCGATTTTCTTTTTCATCGAAAAAGCTAATTGATATCTTACTAAATACGATAATATTTAGAAAAGAGAGAAATCTTTTAATGTATTTTGTAATTCCATTACTACTAACTAATAGAAAAAGAAAAAGTAGTCGCAGTCACAAGAACTATCTTTAGATCTATTTAGAAGTTATGGAGAATTCTTTTATATATTTTATTTAATTTTGCTAATAAGGATTATTGCTTCTGAAAAATTTCAAATTTTTTTATGTTTTAATTATTAGCCGTGCCAGCGTGGTCGTGCGGTCTCAGGCGACGGTCTGCCGTGAGGCCAGTGTGCCGGTACTCGGGTTCAAAACCCGGCCGAGAGCATGGATGTTTCAAATTTCCTTTCCTGTGTTTGTCAGCCTCTTCTTCACTTTCTCTTAGGTCTGACGTCATTCTATAATGGCGTCCTGGAGAAGGCAAACGGGAAACCACTCCAGTATCTGTTCCCTAGATTATCTACGACTTCTCCTAGAGGTTACCCTTCGGGGGTCACTACGGTTCCGTAGACCACGTACCTTCGAATACAAAGTTCGCACTTCATGATGATGAATAATTATTATCAAATGCCAGCGTGTTGATCACTAAGTCATTAGACATCGTGCTCACCAGTATTTTTCTACAAAGACCATTAAGATGAGAAACAGCAGAATATTCATCAATATGATCAGCAGTCATATCTTGTCCAGAAGAACATAAAATACATACAGGAATATTAACAATGTTAAGACGATATAAATGGGCGCATAAAAAAAATCGTGCCAAGTCAAAAATCTAAAAGTAGCCATTGCAACTGCATGGGAGGCATCAGGAATACGGTGAGATTTAGTAGTAAGAACACTCCAGGATTTAGTATGCGATAATTGTGTAGCCATTGCTCAAAAAGAACGTTTGAAGATTCTTTGAATCTCTAATTTTGAGGAATGGAAAGATAAATTTCTATCAAATTTCTGTGATATACAACATTCACTTTTTGCAAGAAAGTCTTCTTTTTCGTTCCCGTCCACACCACAGTAGGAAGGTATCCACTGAAAGGTTACTTTACACTGGATTCCCTGTAAAAGAGACCTACATTGATGAACACGGGGACTAAATTAGAAATTAAATTAGAAGAAAGAGCCTGTAAGGCAGAGGTTGAATCCGAGAGGATTCTTATAAGAATTTTACATAATTTTTATAAAATATGAATTTTTATATAATAAAGAAATGAACAATAAGTTGGTATTCAATGCTCTCACTAAAAAGTGCTTCTTTGTAAGATAGGAACTGAACATTAGATTCCAATACATTCAGATCATTTTAGTTCTTAAACATTGAATACATTGAATAAATAGAATTTTTCTGAACATTACTGAAATCCAGTACGCCTCGTATGATGCAAGAGATATTAAAAATACTATAAATCGTGCATTTCCAAAACGTTCTAAGTGCCAAAAAATCAAAATTTTAATTTTCATGATTAAATATGTTGTAAATCATTCGAACCAGTAAATCAAAATTCAACCTGTTCTTTCAAACACCAAAAGTTGACACTTGCTCAACTTGTGATTCGTATGCAGTGAGAATCAAGGCAGGAGACACATCGGTTATAGTTGATCAAGAGTTACATCATAGAAAAGCAGAAGCTGCTTGTAAGATCATGAGTGATGACGAAAGCAATGCTAAAACCTCAGATGCCTATGTAATAGCTTTTGACATGCAGCAACAGATGTTCATCCCTCAACTTACGCACTCGGAAAAGTATTACACACAACACGTTGCATGCTGCAACTTGGGTATACATGACAGTTTCACTGGAACTGATTGTATGTTAAGGTCAGAAAATTTTGGTGGAAGGGGTTCACAAGAAATTTCATCGTGTATTAATGAAATGAAGCTGTGCTAGAAAGAGTGGGTGAAGAAAGAACAATGCTGAAACTGATCAGGAAGAGAAAAAGAAACTGGTTGGGTCACTGGCTGAGAAGAAACTCCCTAATGAAGGATGCACTGGAAGGAATGGTGAACGGTAAAAAAGTTCGAGGCAGAAGAAGATTTCAGATGATCGACAACATTAGGGTAAATGAATCTTATGTGGAGACGAAGAGGAAGGCAGAAAATAGGAAAGATTGGAGAATGCTGGGTTTACAGTGAAGGACCTGCCCTTGGCAGAGAACTATGTATGTATGTATTTATAAATATTTGACAATGGCCGACCAAAGAGGTAAAATGAAACTTATCTCGACAGACAACTGTGAATGCTAAACTAAAAACCAATTTGTCTTGGCAATGTATCTGGTCTTACTCGCAAATGGTTACTTTTCTGGTTACTTTTCTGAAATCATCTACAAATTTCCAGTGAAAGGGCATACTTTTCTTAACTGCGGTAGGATTTTGTAATCATAGAAAAGCGGAGAAAAGTGTGCAAAGCTCACACTTTGAAGGAAATTGCCGAAGTAATTATAAGTGCAGTAATTACAAGTCATTTACGTGTATGATTGAAGAAGAGTTCTTTGATTTTAAGACTGTAGCGCAGGCATTTCTTAACACTAAGAAATTGGGAATCTCATCTTGTACTCACATCAGACTAAGCTGAAGATTTTGGCAAAGTTCAAGTGGCCTCGACCTTTGGTGAAATGACGGAATGGAGCACAAGTATAAACATCCTGAACAACGATGTGAGTATCGTGGATTTTCAAAATATTGACTTGCCTCAAAACTGAACTCGCTTTAGTGTATCGGAGAAGAAAATAGCAGATATCAGGAAAATGATGCCTTATCTACGCCCTGATGTAAGAACGTACTTCGAAGAGATGCTACAATTCGCTGCAGCTCCCCCAACTGCCACCAAGGAAGAACAATGAATTTTTCGTATGAACTTGTACTTCGTTTACTTGCATAGCATTTATAACGTTTTGAAGTTGCAATGAACACAAATTATTTTTTTTGCTAAAGATCATACAAAAACCAATTTTGTTCATAAAAGTCATATTCTACTCTTTATTTGGAGTTTACTGTAATTTTTTATCATTTAACATTAAAATTTTTTCCATGGAAATGTGTTTTTTCATATTCCTGTAAAATTTTGTTTTTGGTAATTATAACGTTTTGGAAATGCACGATTCATATAAGTATGTATGTATGTATTTCGACAGTTAAAACTCAACTTATTCTGCCCATTAGCAAAGATTTCATTTAATCAAATGGAATTTTGAAGTGTAAAGAATGTAAGAATAAAATAAACTAAACTAAGCATATGGTTTTTGAATGAGTTATGTAAATTTCTATTTCTTTCCGGCTTTATATCATGATCTCATCCTCATTTTCAATCCACTGTAGGATGAAGGCCTGAAAGCTTTTTTCTTGTAATCGAATCCTACAAAACTTTTAATTTCATCCACTCATCTATCTTGTGGAACCTTACTCGGGATCTAGCTTAGAATTCCTTCTATTATGTCTTGCTACCTGGCCAACCAGAATTCCATTTGAGCTTGCTTACAGTGATATAAAGCGCAATTAACCCACCTTTACTCAAAAGTAATTATGAAAACTACTGTAGTTTTTCACTGCATATCATGTTAGATCTTCCTTTCGATAATGGGATTCTACACAATCATGTTTTACACTAAGAAAGGAAGGAAGCACTACAGGGAGTTTTCCAAGCTTTACACAACTTTTTGTCACAGAAAATACATATTAAATGATTTGATATGGCCCATATCCTACAATTACAAATTAAAAGATACAAATAAACACATTTTGAAGGAAAACCACTTGATTACTAATATAATTGCAACATCATGAAGGACTGATGTTTGTGAAAATTATAACATCATGAAGGACTGTTGATATTCGCTTGAAATTTATAGGATCTGTAATCAAGTTTGGATATACAAATAATCATAATGTCAGTGAAACTGCATATGCCGTTTCGGATCAGCGCCATCTAAACTTTCCGGTGCTGGGTATAAATAAATGGCCCAAGCGATATGTTGCAATCACCGACGAGCCAATATTGAGTCGAAAGGATTTGTGCGTTGTGTTTCATTAAACCCAATCACCGAAGAAGATGGCAACATCTGGAAGACCTTGCGCAAAGAAGGATTGTTAGGATGAGAGAAGTTGGATTTTCTTATCACGACATTATTACACGGAACCCCAGTACAGTGATCCGAACAATGAACAGATGACAAAAAAATTCAGGAACTAGACCGCAAAATCTCACAACAGAACAGAATTGGAGTAACAGTGGTTCTCCGATACTTTGGAGTATCATACGAATTCAGAGAACCCTCAACATTGCTATCAGGAATGCTTTAGTGACAAAGATGACACTCTTCCTTCAGAGTGGTACTGGCACTATATTCCGGTAGGATAATGGTCGCCAACATGTCGGAATGTCTTAAGACCTCTTCCCTGTAAGACAGATATCGTTTCTTCCTGAACCTGCAAGTTCGTCCAATATATCCTCAACGAACATGTCTGGGACTTGATAGGTAAGCAATTGACCAGTGCAGCGTCTTCGCCATCCACCACAATCAACTCTGGACTCGCATAGAAGCAACCTGGCAGAATATTCGCCAGTACCATATCAAAAACCTCTTCCATTTAGTCCAATTTCGTATAAAAAATCGTATTGCTGCTCGAGATAGTAGTAGTAGCCAACGAAGAAGCTAAATGAGTACAAGAAGTTAAACTGAGCACAACAGAGTGGTAGTAGTAGCCAAAGAAGAAGCAATAGAAGAACTGAGCAGAGTAAAAACTGAGCAGAGCAGAGAAGAGTAGTTGTAGCAGCTAAAAAACAAGCAATAGAAGAAATTAAACTAAGCACAGCAGATAACGGTGGTAGTGGCAGCCAAAGCATAAGCATAGAAGAAGTTGCACAGAGCAGAGCAGAGAAGAGTGGTAGTGGCAACCAAAGCAGAAGCAGAGGAAGATGTTGAACTGAGCTGAGCAGAGAAGAGTGGTAGTAGCAGCCAAAGCAGCAGCAATGGAAGAAGTTGAACTAAGCACAGCAGATAAAGGTGGTAGTGGAAGCCAAAGCATAAGCATAGAAGACGTTAAACTGAGCAGAGCAGAGAAAAGTGGCAGTGGCAACCAAAGCAGAAGCAGAGGAAGAAGTTAAACTAAACTGCGCAGAGGAGAGTGACAGTAGCAACCAAAGAAGAAGCAGCAGAAGATGTTGTACTTTGTATAGCAGAGAAGAGTGATAATGGCAGCTAAAGCAGAAGCAGTAGAAAAAGTTGAACTAAGCAGAGCAGATAAGACTGGAAGTAGTAGTAGCCAAAGGCGATGCAGCATAAGACGTTTAACTTTGTTGAGCAGAGAAAAGTGGTAGTGGCAGCTAAAGCAGAAGGAGTAGAAGAAGTTGAATTGAGCAGAGCAGATAAGAGTGGTGGTGGCAGCCAAAGCTGAAGTAGTAGAAGAAGTTGAATTGAGTAGAGCAGATAAGAGTGGTGGTGGCAGCCAAAGCTGAAGTAGTAGAAGAAGTTGAATTGAGCAGAGCAGATAAGAGTGATAGTAGCAGCCAAAGCAATAGTAGTGTAAGAAGTTGAACTATGCACAGCAGATAATGGTGGTAGCGGCAGCCAAAGCATAAGCATAGAAGACATTGAACAGAGCAAATAAGAAGAAGTTAAACTGAGCACAGCAGAAACGAATAGTAGCCGTAGACCAAGCAGAAGCAGTAGAAGAAGTTTAATTGAGTAGAGCAGAGAAAAGTGATAGTAGTAGCCAAAGAAGAAGCAGTAAAAGAAGTTTAACTGAGCTCAGCCGAGAAGAGTGATAGTGGTAGCCAAAGCAGAAGCAGTAGAAGTTGAACTGAGCAGCGCTGACATGATTTTTTAGCGGCAAAGCAGAAGCAGTAGAAGTTGAACTGAGCAGCGCTGACATGATTTTGTAGCGGCAAAGCCGAAGCAGTGTAAGAAGTTGAAATTAGCAGAGGAGATAAGAGTGTAGTGTCAGCCAAAGCAGAAGCAGTAAAAGACGTTGAACAGAGCTGAGAATAGAACTGTGGTAGTGGCAGCTAAAGAAGACGAAATAGAAGAAGTTGAACTCAGCAGAGCAGAGAAGAGTGATAATGACAGCCAAAGCGAAAGCAGTGGAAGAAGTTGAAATGAGCAGAGCAGATAAGAGTAGTAATAGCAGCCAAGCAGAAACAATAGAAGAAGTTGATTGAGCGGAGGAAAAAAGAGTGATAGTAGCAGCAAAAGCAGAAGCAGTAGAAGAATTTAAACTGAGCCCAGCAGAAACGAATAGTAGTCGTAGACAAAGCAGAAGCAGTAGAAGAAGTTGAATTGAGTAGAGCATAGAAGAGTGGTAGTAGCAGCCAAAGCAGAAGCAGTAGAAGAAGTTGAACTGAGCAAAGCATAGAAGAGTAGTACTGGTAGCCAAAGGAGAAGTAGTGGAAGTAGTTGAACTGAGCAAAGCAGACAAGAGTGATAGTGCCAAAGCAGAAGCAGTGGAAGAAGTTGAACTGAGAAAAGGAGGTAAAAGTGGTAGTAGCAACCAAAGCAGAAGCAGTAGAAGTAGTTGAATTGAGCAGAGGAGATAAAAGTGGTGGTGGCAGCCAAAGCAGAAAGACACTAAGAAGTTGAACTGAGGTGAGCTGGGAAGAGTGGTAGTAGCAGCCAAAGTAGAAGCAGTATACGAAGTTAAACTGAGAAGAGCGGAGATGAGTAGTAGTAGTAGCGAACGAAGAAGCAGTAGAAGAAGTTAACGTGAGCAGAGCAGAGCAGAGCAGAGCAGAGAATAGTGATAATAGCATCCAAATCAGAAGCACTAGAAGAAGTTATGCTGAGCAGAGCAGATAAGAGTGATGGTGGCAGCCAAAGCAGAAGCTATAGAAGAAGTTGAACTGAGCTGAGCAGAGAAGAATGGTAGTAACAGCCAAAGAAGAAGCTGTAGAAGAAGTTGAACTGAGCAGAGCACAGAAGATTGGTAGTGACAGCCAAAGCAGAAGCAATAGAAGAAGTTGAACTGAGCAGTGGAGATAAGAGTGGTGGTGGTGGCAGCCGAAGTATTAGAAGAAGTTGAACTGAGCAGAGCAGAGAAGAGTGAAAGTAGCAGTCAAAATAGAAGAAGTTGAACTGAGCAGAGTAGATAAGAGAGGTAGTGGCACTGATGGCAGAAGCAGTTGATTATCACCAACTTATTTCCTGTGTATAATTAGTTCAAGCTGTAAAAAAATCGATCACAGTTATAAAGAAAATTGTCTCAGAAAAGAAGAAAGAATGCCACAAGCCTCAATGAGATAGAGCAGGAGTTTGCCTTCTCAAGTAAACTTTCTTCAAGAAAGCCAAGAATGAAAATTACCTTTGATGAAACAACAAGCACAATTTCAACAACAAGCTCCCAAAGGACTCAATTATTGGAGGATCACTCAATTACTGGAGAGCAACACTGAGAAGCTGAAACCATCTTTGATTAGGAACATTCATGACGTTTTTCCAAAACTTAACTGATTTTGATATTTTTTTTTTCAATTTGGAAATTTTAAGAGAAGATTTTTGATCTCCGTTTTCACTTTTACAATCAATAGAGGCTGAGCAGTGACTACAAATGTGAGGAATTTAGGAAAATATTTCATTCTAAGAAAGTTTTTTTTTTTTTTCTGATATCAGTAAGCCAACATCCACCCGGCAGAAACCGAGACATAAAGCTAACAAACAACATTACAAAACACTTCTTAAATTTAAGTTACATTTTACTCTTATTCTAAAAAAAAAATAAAGTGTCTGGTTTGATCTTTTTTGAAGAACTATCTAAAACAATTAATGTCATAAAGGTGACAACGAATTAACAGAAGCAAATTAATATTTTTTGAAGCAAATTAATACTTAAACAATAAAAGATTATTTTATTAAATGTAGCCCTTTTGTTTTTTCAGTCTTTACCTCCATTGCAACCAACAATAAACCAACCATGGACAATAAAATAACTTGCTCCGAGACACTTAAGCACTCCTCCCTGCCAGTAATAGTTGGACTTCACCGTCATTTAAATATCACCTGGTCTTCATCTAGTTTTTATATAAAGACTGACTTTTTGTATTGTTATTTATCTTGTAATGTCGCCTGAAGAAATTAGCCAAAGTGCTAATGAAATCGATAGCGTGAGCTCCTTTATTTTGTATTTTGTAATTTTTTAGTCTAGTGCGTTGGGCTTAATTTCTATTATGTTATAAACAATACTTATATTACGAAAATTTGATATAAATCAGACAATAATGCCGATTAGTAATTAATACTATCGACTTCTACATTGTTTGTCAGTGGTTAATTGTTAGTTATACGGAATATTCACGTTGAAAGACTTTTAACTGCTAACAGCGGAGGTGAATTGAAATATTTATTGAATAATTCCCAATATATTTTACAGCTATGGGTTATTTATTTTTTATCCTTATTTGATTCTCACTTATTTAATAATTGGGAATGAACAAAAATTCAAACAAGGCAATGAACGAAAATTCTAGGAACTTACTTTTAATACAACCTTAAAGTTTTTTATTCCTCTTTTTATTTGCCTATTTGGTGTCAACGAAACATTCTGTTTTTCCAGTGAAGAGCCTCGACTGCTTTAAAATGTTTTTAATTCAAGTCTTAGTGGTGGGTTTGTTAATAGGTAATTAATCACCAGCCAATCAGGTTGGATATTTATTTACTATTCATTGGAAAATAAGTGGAAATACTTAATGATAACCTTTTGACTTTATTTCTATTTACCATTGTTCTAAAACTCAATTAAGGCATAGTTAAGAAACTCCACGGAGGGTTAATGTTAGTCTGATTTTCCCTAAAATAATTAAAAATGTGAAACTGATTGAAAAAATCAAAGTGTTAATGAAAGTAAGGCAACTAACATTTACAAAACATTTTCAATAATGAAAGGAAAATTAACAGCAGCTCAGGCAAGAAATCGAATGACAACGTCTGGTTAATACGACTGTTATTTTAATCTTCAGATTTTAAAAGCATTTGTTTTATCTTTTTCTTCCTTATTGACATTTCATTCTAAACTATAGATCAAAATGTATTAAAGGATAGCAAAAAAATTAAATAAATGTTAAAATAAAGGAGAAATCATGACTCAGTAATCGATCTATTATTAAATTAATATAAAATGTGGAACAATAAATAATTAAAAAAAAAATATTTTCTAAAACCTTTTTGCTTAATTTAGTATTAACTTACAATAAATACTAATTCTGTAATTGTTATTTTTTAATGACGAATTAAGATCATTTTTTAAGAAGTAATTAACTAATTTAAGAAACAAGCTTAAACCAATTACCTTTCTGATTCGATTATCGGGAAGGAATCGGGAACGGTCGTTTCGTCGCTGATCTTGTTTCTTGCTGTTTCAATTCTTCAGTACGTAAACTATTTTAATTAATTAACAAAGTTCGAAATAGCCAGCATCATCAACACAATAGAAACAAAAATAAAACGCCAATTAAGCGTTAAAAATAAATATTTTTTTATGTATTTTTAACGCTCAATTGGCGTTTTATTTTTGTTTCTGTTGTATCGATGTTGTTGGCTATTTCGAATATTGTTCTGACGACACGTTAAGTTTATATTATAATTAACTAAGTTGTTTGGAAAAAAAATATGATGGTTAACTGAATTAGCATTTGACAACAAACATTCTCTGCATTAAATTAAGGAAAATTCATTTTTGATCTTCAAAGCAAAAGACTTTGTTACAAACTGTGATAATTAATTGCTGATCCAAATATCTAATTAAAACCCAAAATACTTTTAGTGTTTTCCAAATCTGGCTTTCATGAGAAGCCCTACAAAGAGAAATTGAATATTCTGTGTTCATGGGATGACAAAATAAAAGAAATCAATTCGAATTATATGCTGCTTCTGCGCATGTGCAGTCAGATTATAGGTAAGTAATTATAGGTAATAGAACAGTAACTAATATTGATTTAAAATAGTGATAAAAATGTTCACAATTGAAATATTAAATTCTTAAGCTTTTAGGTTATTGTTTTATTATTATTAATTCTAAATTATTTTATTCTTCAAATTAAAGATGTTCAACAACTCGGTGGACATACGGAGTGGAACATACTTATAAAACTGATTTATAAAAGAAAAAAAAATTGTACCAAAATTCGCGAACAGGGGAAAATGTGGCGCTGTTAACGCAGCAATTTGCATAACCACGTTACGTGTAGAGCGATCATGATAAAAAAAAAAAGGCTTAGAGAATTTATATCACTCGGCAATGAAGTGCCTCTCTTACCTTACGTGTCCGTGTTTTGTTAGTGAAGCTGTATTATCAGCGGGACGAGGATGCCAGTGCTGCCCTTCGGGAATTTCGGCGGTTGAAGACGCTACGAAGAGGACCGATGAGCATAACAAATCTACGAAAAATGATTCAACGCTTTGAAACTACAGGAACTCCAGCAGTGCAAAACAGGCCGGGGACGCAAAGCTATCAGTCACCAACACATTGAAAAACTTACAACTGCTGTTGTGGAACAGGAGATGACGAATGGGCAGGTATAAGCAGTGTTCGGGCAATATCCCGAAAAACGGATATCCTATATTCAACAATGCGGAAAACCCTGCATCAGATGTTGAAGTTTTACCCCTATAAAATCTGTCCTGTTCACGAATTGCACCCTGGCGATGCGACTACCCGCACTGAGTTTGCATTAAGATTCTTAGCGGGCATGGAAGTGGATGAAGCATGGCCATGGCGGATTTTTAGGGAGTGATGAAGCGCACTTTTATTTGAACGCTGATATGCAATTAATCCACACATAGGTCTGCAGAGGCCTATCTACTCGCCCAGTGTGGTGGGGCATTACGTCATCGTTTATCATCGATCCTTATTTTTACGAGGAAACTCACCAATGTGAACCTGTGATCTGTTCCGTCAATGCTGCCTGGTATTCCGATATGCTAAAGACATTTGTTGTTCTACAACTGCAGCAGAGTGGATTTCTCAATTCGACTATCTTCATGGAGAATGGTGCACCACCCTACATCGGATGTCAGATACAGAATGTGTTCCGGCAAGATTTCTCTGACACCATTAGTCGTGCATTTCCCACAGCATGGCCACCGAGGTCGCTTGATCTCAATCCTTGGGACTTTTTTCTGTGGGGATTTCTTAAACGCATTGTGTATCAAGGACATGTCCCCGATACCCTGACGTTGAAAAATCGAATTAAATTACAGGTGCGACAAATCCATTCTGATATGTTACGGGCATTTCGTGGAACATCGTGGAACATGTCGTGCACGGCATGCAGATCGTGGAACATCACAATGGTGGTTTTATAGAACCTTATTTATAATTACCAATAAAAGTTGTCTATATTGTTAGGAAACTTGATGTTTGCTGTCTCATTTGGCAACTACTCATTTCTTACTCACACGTACTACAACCTCTGCAGCGCCGCATTTTCTTCTGTTGGCGACTTTTGGTAATAATTTTGTTTTTACAACTCGAAACCGCATATACTCTTCTGTATGTCCACCGAATGTTGCTACCATTCGTCCAACACATTCCTTGCTAGAGGGCTCTGAACATATCATGTTATTTTATTCCCACCCGATATGTCATATATTCTCCGATCTCCATAGTAACATAACATTACTTTGTAGCTTTCATGTGTATTTTGTACCGAGTGAGAAAGTTTCGAAGTGATCTCAAAATTTCAATTTCTTTCTCATCAACATCAGGACATCTTTTATTTTGTAGCCCGTACGAAGAACTGGTCTTTCAGCTTGTACACAATGATAAAAATGAAGAATTAGGTTATATTTTCTTGTAATTGTGTAAGAAATTATTTTACTACGCATATATATTAAAACTTACCAACTCTCTCAAACAGTCCGAGGTAGAACACTTTTCCATCTTGCAGGATCTTGGGATAATCTTGAAACTCGAACTAAATGATAGTCCGTACGTAACTTATTTTTCGTGTTTTCCTTGTTCAATGCATTGTCCATTGCCTTAATATTCACTAGCATGAATCGGATGAGCTTCATTTTCTGACTTCTATTCCAACTTTCATCGTACATCACATGAGGAGTTGTGGAACAACTATAAATACTCACAACTTGGTATTGATCTTTAGAAGTACACTAGCATTTGTGAAAAATGCAGCACCGTAAAAGAATGATGTGATTAAAATGATATGGTTGCAGATAAGTGATAATATTTTCAGCACAACAATCATAAGCTGAAGCAATATCTTGTGAAGCTCCACGAGCTGCAATAAGAGCTGCTATACATCATGGCATCGGATCGGAGGCTTTAGATGGTATCCTGGGGAATTGCTCTCTAGGCTGTTTGTCTGCGAGTTCACAGTTCATTAGTACTGACTGCTGGAGGACTTTGCCGAACCAGTTGCCGAGTGATCATATCCTAGACATCTTCAATAGGCGATATGTCAGGCGAACGTGCAGGTCAGAGAAGAAGCGGTATCCGACATCCTGTGAAGAAGACTTGAACATTTCTGACAAAATGTGTACGCCTGGAATATAGCGCCAGGAGTCCTGTGAAGGAAGGGTGTGGATTCATCCTCTCGAACTTTCCTAATGTAGCCGTCGCTATTCAATTCGTAGCTGCCAAGACGTAACCAATTGCGCCCCAGCAATTATATCTGGCGTTTGGTCTGTATGACGCTCTACAATGCATGCTGGAAGAGGGCGCTCACTATGATAACTTCTAATGCGTATGTGGCCATCTTTGTAGTCGAGTTAAATCAGAACTCGTCCGAAAACAAGACACGTTGCTAAACAGCACGCCTTTATCTGTATTGACAAACACCATTGTAGCCTGAGATGGTGATAGCTCAGGGTCAAGGGAATCCGCCGCAAAGGAATGCCTCCAACCAATCCTCTGTGCAGGAGAGGACGTCGAATTATGGAGCCAGGCAATGCCACACTTGTTGCAGTGCTCCACTTTTGTATTAACACTTGCGATGACCCTCAAAGGTCCGTTACTGTCCTCTAGCAATCCCATCACTGTCGTGGCGTTACTTTCCTTAAGAGCAGAAATGTGCTGTAGGAAAATCCAACTTCACGCCTACCAATCGTTTGCCCATGTTCAAGCTCTGTCGTTTGTTGATATTGCGCTCTGCGACGAGCTATAGTGAATCCTGGAGACACTTTTGCTGCTCGCTGCCCACGATACAATATTTGTGTGACTCTATTTAACTTAACCCCCTATTTATACCCCTATTTAGACAAGAGCAATTGTGCCCAGACAAGAGCAATCAATATGCAGTTCTAATCATGTACACACTTAAGCATTTTTACATAAACTGCTGTATTCAACGCCTTGTGTTGACAGCCTGTTCTCCAAATCTAAACCCCAATGAAATAGTTGGGATGCTTTGAGGAGGCGCCTTGCTGGTCGACAATATCCTCCAATAAGCAAAACCACCCTCATCCGTGCACTGATAGTGGAGTGGGATAACTTGCCTCTACAGCTACTGGATAATGTTGTGCAAAGCATGACACGTCGTGTGGAATGTTGCATCGCCCTCCATGGTGGATATATCCCGTAAAGGCTGTAAGGTGTCTGCTGTCGTTCATATGCATTTTTCCATTTCTCCGTACAAAGCATCAAGTGAACATTTTTGTCCTTTCAGCAGTTTCACAACCTTCTGTATTTTCCAGAACAATAATAATCTTTATTCTAATGTACGAACAGTGTGGCAACATTATTGTATCCTAATGGGCCTCCACCCCCGCGTAATATTATGATACATCGCAATTTGTCTGATCCATCCTTTGCAATTGTCCAGCAGTATATATATATATATATATATATATATAAGAAAATACACGACAATATCATTAAGATATAAAAATTTTGAAATTCTTTTCATTCAAAGATAAGAATACAAAGAAGGCAAACTTTCGAAGTCCATCTGTTGACGTCCTTATCAAGCCGAAATTCAAAATAAAATGCTAACAAAGAGAAAACATGATAATACAAAAAATACAGGAAATACAAGAAACGACAATATAATATAAATTGTAAAGGAAACAGATATAGCAAAGACAGATTACAATACAAACATAGTGTAACCTATTTAGTCATGTCAAAATTTATATGGAGAATCGTTTTTCTAGCAATGCAGACAAAGCGTTGATCAACTTCAATTCCTTTATTCCTATTAACACAATCGAAATACGAATTTAAAGGCGTTTGATAATTTTTCTCTTTCTATCATTTTATAAAAAAAAATGTCTGAAAGTAAATTAGTAAATTTAAAAATATACACCCAAAACACAGTTAAAAAACTAATCTCATTAAGAAAATTTAATGCGTCAAAACGTACATTTTATAGCTTACCGTGGTTAGTTTTCCTCAGTTTAACAACATTTATTACGTGGGTTCCTGAAATATGCAATTTAAGGAACTGTTCACTGAGGGGGGGGGGGCATTCCTTCATGAACAGCGCCATCTGGTTTCTTGCTCTTGCCAATACTGTTACCTTTTCGAATAGTGGACGATGACCCGTTTTTATTTAAATGTAAACGTATGGAAAAAAGACGGGGTATCATCCACAATTTAATGAAGAATTTAATTCGGATAGTTAATTTCAGTATCTCCAAAGGAGTTGTTGGGATACACAAAATGCCATTAGTGCGCATGTGTGCGCAGATGACGATTGAATCCGGATTTCCGGTGTCACCTTTTTATTGTAAGCATCCAAGATATCGACGACCATGTAAGTAGGTTAAGTTTTAAATATATGATCAAATGAAATACAAAACACTCTGCTGACTTTTATTTAAAACACAAAAAACAACAGGTTATGGGCCCAGCACGCTTCCACTGCGCCTGAACTATTTAGAAAAGAGAAGAAATAAATACTTTTGAAATAAAGTGATAAGCCTTTAAGCCTAATTTTCGGAACTAACGGGAAAGATGCATAGAATTTTAGAACCGTTGACGAAAGACAATTTTGATATTTGGAAGATAAAAGTTAAGCCTTACTTATCAAAAATGAATCGTGGGCGTACGTAAATTTCAGTAAAATTAAGCCATTATTAGAAGGAGATTCTAATTCTCAAAGAGCGATCGAAGACTGGACAACAGCTGATGAAAAAGCGAAAGCAGATTTAATCCTGGCGATTAGTTCGGCGGAACTAAAACGAATAAAAGGATGTGCCACATCGTATGAGATTTGGGAAAAGTTGCATCAAATTTATCAGTCGCAAGGACCTGCTCGGAAGGCGATGCTGCTAAAAAGACTCATTTTGCTGAAAATGCAAGAAGGTGAAAATATGAGTGATCATTTAGACAATTTTTTCGACATCGTAAATAATCTGGAAGAAGTGAATTTAAAGCTTGTGGATGAACTACTTACAATATCACTGCTGTATAGTATCCCTGATGTGGAGGACTCCTTCAGAATAGCAATAGAGACTGAAGAAACATTACCTACTCCTGAAATAATTAGGATTAAGATGATTGAAGAGTTTGAAGCTAGGAAGCGAGATTATTTGAACAGTAATTCGACAGATGCAATGTATGCTTGCAGAAAAAATACAGAGAGAAATAAAAGTTGTAATAAAGAGGAAGTTACAAATAAAGAAGAGGTCAAATTTAAATTTAAATGTCATAGATGTAATAAAGTTGATCACATGGCGAAAGATTGTATAGCTAAATTACCTAGTAAGAGGAAACAACAGTCTACAAGTAGCCATACAACGAGACGCGTTGAAACATCAATGGAAGTTAACACTGTTAATCAGAAAGGAAAATGGTGTTCTGGTGCATCATCTCACATGTGTGCAGTTAAAGGAAGTTTTATTAAACTTGAAAAAGCCGAAACATCAACTTTAAGACTAGCAGATGACAAAACTACAAAAATAAAAGGAACAGGAAATGTAAAAGTGAAGATAAACAATAACAACGCTGTTAAACTTCATGATACTTTGCTTGTACCTGACCTTCGATCGAATTTACTCTCAGTGGGGAAAATGACGAATTACGGTCTCAAAGTAATATTTGAAAGGGATAAGGCGATTGTGATAAATCCAAAGAATAAACGGAAAATAATGACTGCCAAAAAGAAGGAAGGTCTTTATTTTGTATCTGAAATGAGAGAAAAGACCAGAATTGCAGAAGAGGAATGTAATTCGATTCAAGAATGGCACGAGAGGTTTGGTCACCTAAATGAAAGGAATTTAACGGAGTTAATGACCCAGAATAAAGTGTACGTACTAAAATTTGATACAAACGAAAAACTAAATCCTTGTGAAATATGTATCAAAGGGAAACAAACCCAAACACCTTTTCCAAAGGCAAGTGAAAACAGATGTGAACAAACGTTGGAATTGATTCATACAGACATTTGTGGCCCGATGCCAGTTCAATCCCATGGAGGCTCCAAATATTTCGTTACGTTCATCGATGACAAGTCACGATGGTGCGATGTTTACTTCTTGAAGAAAAGAAGTGAGATCTTAGACATTTTCAAGCAGTACAAGGTTTCGGTTGAAAATGAAACTGAGAAGAAAATTAAATGCTTAAGATCGGACAATGGAACTGAATATACTAGTGGAAATTTCAGTAAATTCCTACACGAAAATGGAATTAAACGCCAGTTGACTGTAGAATATACACCTCAACAAAATGGAGTAGCGGAAAGGGAAAATCGAACTCTAGTCGAAATGTCCAGATGTATGTTGATCCAGGCTGGATTACCTACAATCTTTTGGGCAGAAGCAATTCTTACTGCAACCCACATTAGGAATAGATGTCCTTCACGAAGTTTAAAATGTGAAATCCCATATACACTATGGAAAGGTAAAAAACCAACAGTAAAATACTTTCGTACTTTTGGAACAAAAGCGTTCATACTTGACAAAACACCCAACAAAGGAAAGTTCAAGTCAAGGTCAAGAGAATGTATTTTCATTGGTTACTCGCCAGAATCCAAAGCATACAGAGATTGGGATCCAAAGTCAAGAAAGGTCTACCGAAGTAGAGATGTCAAGTTTATCCATGAATTCCAACCAAATAAGGAAATAGAAGACATCATTGATGACGAGTTTTTATTCAAAACGACAAACACCACCAAAGAGGAGGATATTTTCTCAGACGAAGCTGACAAAGAAGTCGATCCACAGGATGTACCTGGGGAAAACATTCAGAAAATGAAGAAAGGACAAGGTCGACCAAGAAAAATCCGAACTGGAAAACCAGGAAGACCAAGGAAACAATATGTAATGATTCCTGATACGTCAGAAGAACAGTCTGAAGCAAGTGAACAAGACGTTGAAATTAACGACCAAGAAAACCAAAAAGAATCAGCGAAAAGCGAAACAGCTGAAATGACTAGCATTGGTGAATTCGAAGATCCTGTAACAGCTAAAGAAGCTCTTGTCTCCCCCGAAGCAGGAAACAGGCAATGCAAAAAGAATATGAAGCATTAGTCAAGAATAAAACTTGGACACTCGTTGATCGTCCAAAAGGAAGACAAGTTGTTGATTCAAGATGGATTTTAAGAACCAAATATAAAGCAGATGGATCAATTGAACGCAGGAAAGGAAGAATCGTAGTAAAAGGTTTTTCACAAAAACCAGGAATTGATTTTCAAGAGACTTTTTCTCCCGTTGTTAGACTGAAATCGATTCGATTGATGATGGCTGTAGCAGTAGAGTTGGAACTCGAAGTCCATCAACTCGATTTCGTCAATGCATACTTAAATGGAGAAATCGAAGAAGAAATTTACATGGAAATTCCGGAGGGATTGGAAAGCATAATGCTAGAAAATATTTCGACAACAACCTTCAAAAATAAAGTTTTCAAAATACATAAAGCTTTATATGGTTTGAAACAGTCGGGAAGGCAATGGAATACGAAACTCGACTACGAACTGAAACGAATGGAGTTTAAACCATTAAATGCAGATCCCTGTGTTTTCATGAAGAAACTACAATAATTGCAGTTTATGTTGATGATTTATTGATCGCTTCAAGCAATGTCAAAACCATACAAACAGTTAAGAAGAATTTGGCAAAGTCATTTGAAATGAAAGACTTAGGACCAATGCATTATTGTTTCGGAATACAGTTAAAACAGGACATGCAGAAGAAGCAGATTACAATGAATCAAAGTAAATATATTCAAGATATATTAAAACGTTTCGGAATGGAAAATTGGAAACCAATTTCGACACCCCTTGATCCAAATACCAAGTTGGCGAAAAATGCGAAGCCAAAAACAGAAGAAGAAGAAAAGGAAATGAAGAAAATTCCTTACCAGAATCTTGTCGGTTCATTAATGTATTTAGCCACATCCACACGTCCTGATATCTCTTATGCTGTAAGCATCTTAAGTCAATTCAACACTGACTACAACCAAGAACATTGGAAAGCGGGAAAAAGAGTTTTACGCTACTTAAAAGGGACAGAAAACTGCGGTTTGACATTTACAAAAACCAAGGAAGAATTGATCGGTTTTGTAGATGCTGATTGGGGTGGAAATACCATCGACCGAAGATCATATACTGGTTATATCTTCAAACTGGCCAACGCAGCCATAGGATGGGAAGCTAGAAAACAGCGAAGAGTCGCGTTATCAAGTGCAGAAGCAGAGTATATGGCAATAACGGAAGCTGCAAAAGAAGTTATATATCTCAGGAAATTTATAGCAGAAATTATGGGAAACTTTGAAAAGCCAACCATGCTGTTCAACGACAATTCCGGTGCCAGATACATGACTGAAAACCCAGTTTTTCATAACCGAACCAAGCACATTGATATCAGATATCATTTCATCCGTGAAGCAGTGCAAAATAAACAAGTGAGTGTAAAGTATTTACAAACAGAAGAAATGCCTGCAGATGTAATGACAAAAGGACTGTTTCCAAATTCTTCTTTCAACTTCTTCCTTTTCATCTTTGTTTATTAATCAAAAAGAAAACACCACATCTCCATAACATGTAGTTTATTTAAAAACTTTTCGGAATTTTCGGGATTATGATACGTCATCCCTTCTTCAAGCAAAATGTAACAATAAATTAGTTTTTTGGAATAACCAACAATGCAAACTAGTGATAAACATAAACACTATGTTGAAATAATTTACAATTGTTTTTAACAATATGAAATAGCAATTATGCTTTTACATTACTTTACAATTTTTGAAAAAACAAATAATCCAAATGAACTAACAACATGACACATAGATACATCAATTCTTGTTTACAATAAGATAACTTATATATTTTGAATCCTTTAAATTAACTAACAATCCAATAATCAAAAAACAATTCAATAATTAAATTCATCAATATTAACTACTTTTTTTACATCTTTTTTAATTAAGTCCTTTACTAATATAATCGTAGAAGGGTCTACTTTAGCCCCTTCATATCTATTAAATTAGTTCCTTTTGTACATTTTATTACACAACTCTCTAATATTTTTCTTAGACTTAAATCTGTTTCCTTATATAAAATTTTAACATAGTCCTTCATAACATGCCCTTTATTAATATAATGTTCTGCAATATCTGAGACGTCCTTATTGGCATTTTTTAAGGCAGTACCGTGCTCAGACATACGCTCTACCATAGTTCTTTTAGTCTCCTCTACATAAAATTCCCCACATGTTCTACAATCCACCCTATATACTATTCCCATTTCATATTGCCCATCCCTTTCATTTATTTTTTTACATAACAAATTTTTAATTTTGTATTGGTATTTGAACCCCACATCTATGCTAAAAGACTTACAAATATTTCTTAAAATCATGCTATTATTATTCATATATGGAATAAAAACTTAATTTGTAAATTTTCCAATCTCTTTTATTTTAAAAGTATTATAATCATTAATTTGTTTTTTAATGAACCTTTCTGAGTAATCATTTTTCTTTAATTACTTAGTCATATCATCAATTTTTTTCAAATAAGTATCTTGCTTACTTGTATTTCTATCAATTCTCCTTATAAAATTTTCAACATAGCGTTCATGTTTATCACTAGTTTGCATTGTTGGTTATTCCAAAAAACTAATTTATTGTTACATTTCGCTTGAAGAAGGGATGACGTATCACAATCCCGAAAATTCCGAAAAGTTTTTAAATAAACTACATGTTATGGAGATGTGGTGTTTTCTTTTTGATTAAAAGGACTGTTTACTCCAAAGCATGTGAAGTGCATCCAGTGTATTGGACTGTCAGTGATACCCTCATGAACTATTTTAAATTATGGACTGTTTTAAATGGACTGTTTAAATTAAAGTTTCAATTTAACTAATGTCTTTTTGAGGCGGGGTGTTGGGATACACAAAATGCCATTAGTGCGCATGTGTGCGCAGATGACGATTGAATCCGGATTTCCGGTGTCACCTTTTTATTGTAAGCATCCAAGATGTCAACGACCATGTAAGTAGATTAAGTTTTAAATATATGATCAAATGAAATACAAAACACTCTGCTGACTTTTATTTAAAACACAAAAAACAGTCTTTGTTTCTTCAGGTATTACTTCTCTTAAAAGTTTGAGCTCGTTGACAAAATCATTCAAGTTCAGATCGTGGTTGTCACCATCAGTTTAGAAAAAACCACCACACAGTGGTTGAGTGGCTCTTGATCAATCAACGACTTGAAACCTGAACATTGAAAAGAAAAATTCGAGGTCTTTCTTGAAGTTATCTATTTGAATGAGGCTGGTCACCTAACAGATGAGATTGCCTGATAAAGAATAGGGACGAAGTACTTAATCTTAAAAAGATAGTCAGGAGATTTTCTCATCATGCTCTGCCTTTTCATTAAAGTTCCTTCATTTCTTCATTTCGGCCGGAATCTTCATTTCTCGTGCTGTTTCTGGAGCTTTCACCATCGCTGACTCAAGTCCTGACTCTCTGTTCTTCCGAAGTCTTGAGACCGATCCTTTGAAAAATGATTCCAAAAAATAATTGCTCTCGAAGGATTCATTTGGCCATACCACCAAGAACAAGATTGAGATTATGACAACTATGTGTGGTGCAAAAAGCTCGCCGTTTCATGTCAAATATTTTGTTTTGAACACTTGAATCCTTCTTCTCCAATACCATATCCTTGACCTCTACAATCCCCGAGAGAGAGTCTTAACCTAAAATTGATATCAGAACATTAAGCAATTCCTGGCCAGATGAATCTACAACTGGAATTAACTGTAGAAACCTTCCTTCTGTTTGCAGATCAGGATCCTTGGATACAAAACGAATCACCAGAGACATTTGCTGCTGGTGAAAAGTTGTCTGTGCATTTTTGGACCTCACTTCTAATTCTGTTCAATCAATTCCCTATGAACTCGATGGCTAAATGAATGTGCGTTTCATTGTCTTTAATCCGACGAAGATACCTGTTTCATTGTAGGATCAAACTCACCTATTATTTGTATTAATCCTAGAAAATTCCCGTTATCTGGCTGGAAACTTTTTCATACCTTCTCATACTTGGCTAAGTTACGTTCAGCCAAGTGCTGAATAACTGCGATGATTCACACATTTTTCCAATGGATTTTCTTCCACTTCAATTCATCCTGTAACTCTATTGTGATTTACCTCTGAAATCTTGATTCAAATTCTTTCCACTTAATCATATTTGATAAGTGATTTCAGGAGGACTCATGAGATTTCAATGAAACATGAATGTTTGTCCACTTGTTGAAACTTACAGTTCACAATTTAGTTATTCTGTCGTGATTGGTAGGGACTGGAGTACCTAACAATTTACAACAGTAAACCTTCTGTGCTTTCTTGGAGTAGATTGACCACTTTCGTTCTTGATTTACTCCATTTGAAAGGCAACTACAGGAAAAATTGCCAGACAAATATTTTTTTTGACTGTCTTTAGGGAAATCATAATCTGTTATATGAATGGGGCCTTCTTCAGTATATTTCTTGTTATCATTGTTCACAGGAAGATGGGTCTTGGTCAAACTCAACCTCAGTGACATTTACTAGTTTTGATAGCTATCTGGATTAAAACTCTCACCATTAAATTCTACATGAAACCAGTTTCAAGCAATTCTCCCAAACGATTCTCCGTATGAACAAAACAAAATGTCAAGTCATATTAAAGATTTTAATAATGTAATTGTAATCAGTCATTGTTGTATCTACTTCCTTTAATAATAATAATAAGGTTCTTAGTGCTTTATCTAGTGCCATCAAGAAGGGAAGTAAGGATAATATATAACCCTGTCTAACCCATGATTTAGTTGCAAAAGGGGCAGACAATTGACCTTTGTGCTATACTTTACATCTGATCTGACTATAACCCGCTTGAATTAATTTAATACATTTTTTAGAAAGTCCTCTTTCTTCAAGTGCCCTCCAAATTCATTCTCTGTCCACCCAATCAAAAATTTTTTGGAAGTTTATAAATAGTAGAAAGAATGGCGATTGAAATTCAATAGATTGTTCAATAGCTATCCGTACAGTATTAATTTAGTCAATATGGTCTATTGGGTCTAAAGCCAACCTGCTCTTTTCTTATTCCTTTCTGCAGTTCATGAAAAATTCTTTCAAGAATATGTGTAAAAACTACTAGTCACAACTAACAATATAAATCCACGCCAATTATTGCAGTTTCTACGATCTCCCTTTTTAGGGATTTTAACGATTGATGTCTTCCTTCCATTCCAGGGGAAACTTTTCTTCTTCCCAGATTTCCAAGGAGAGTGGGTGAAGCATTTCTGCATAGAATTGAGCATCCGCTTGTAGACTTTCTGCAGGGATATTGTCGATTCCCACTTGTTTCTTCCTCTTCATTGATTTAATGCCATTTTTTTCTTTTCGAGGGGGGAATCTTGTAGTTATTTGTAAGAGGGGAGATGCTGGTATTTGTTCATCATAGTTTCAATTTGTTTGTTCAAAATTCATTGCTTTATTGAAATGTCCTCTCCATCTTACATGTTATTCTTTAATTGATGTTAAGTTTTTTTCTAATTTTATTCCTAATAGGTCCACTTCCATGATCATAAGAATTTGACATTTTTTTCTAACATTATCAAAGAGTTTCTTCATATTATCACTATCAGCAGCAATTTAAGCTTGTTCAGCCGTGTTCTCTATAAATTTTCTACGATCTTTCCTAGCACTTCTGTTTATATTTTTATACAGTGTACTAGATTCTTGAAATAATTTTCTCCTTTGAGTTTTATTGAGAAACTATTCTGCACAAATTCTACATTTCTTGAGCCTCCACTTCTCAATCTTCTCCCAAGTCTCTGCAGATAACCATTCCTTTCTTTGGTATTCCATATACTCTCATGTATTTACACAAACATCGTGTAAATTTGTTTTAATAGTATATCATTTTGCTACGAATTCTAGTTATACTTTCATGGAGTTGATCTCGGAATTAATTCATTTTATTTTGTAGTTCTAATCTATCCCAGTTATATTTCCTTCTAGTTATTCTTATTATTTTCTTCTAGTTTTTATTATTATTTTCTTGTTTCTATCTATGTAAATTCTCCAAGAACCCATAACAACATGCTGGTGAGATCAATGTCAGCTCTCTTTTGTTTGTAACATCATTTAATGATTTTCTCCATTTTTTACTACTGCATCTACGATCTATTCTGCACTGAGGAGACAGATTCTGCACTGAGTTTGGATCTGGAGATACCCATGTCACCTAGTGACATTCTTTATAAGGAAGAGTGTACCTCCAATCACTATTCCATTGTTCCCACATGTCTCAATCAACATTTCTCCATTTCCAGTTCGGTTACCGAGACCATGCTTGTCAATAGCATATTTTCATTGTTGTATCCTATCTTAGCATTAAAGTCTCCTAACATTAGAACGATATCATTTTTTTTGTATCTCAGCCAATGTTTTATCTAACAAGCTATAAAAGGCTTCTTTCTCTATTACGTTTGTGTTTTTACTTTCAATTTTCCGATTCGGGTCCTTATCCGAGTGCATAATTTCGTCATCAAAATCCGTCTGATTTTTATTCCTTATTACAAACAAACAAACCTTCAGTAGGAATAGATAGTTAGCCTATCGCACACCTATACTGCTCATGGGACTCTCACATTAAGGCCTAACAGGCATGCCTGGGTGACATTCCTCCAACTCTGATGTTTAGAGTTATCCCGCCCATACTCGATCATCAGACCGTCGTTAATGGTAACCGAGCCCGCCATTGATAGGTGAGGTTGATATTTGGGAAGGATAGGTTAAATTAGTTCTCTAGGAACATCACTTCACTTCCCCCTGAATTGAGTATCGTTAATTAAATAGTGGATGATGCCCTGTCTTCGAGTGGTGTCGAACATTATGGATTTTTCTATACGTTCACATTTAAATAACGACAGGACATCGTCCACTATTCGAAAAGGTAACAGTAATGGTAAGAGCAAGAAACCAGATGATGCTTTTCATCGAGAAATAATACCTAGTGGCCACTACCCGACAGTGAACAGTTTCTTAAATTGCATATTTTAGGAACCAATGTAACAAATGTTGTTAAACTGAGAAAGGCTAACCACCGTAACTATATGCTATAAACTGCATGTTCTTATGCTTTAAATTTTCTTAATGAAATTAGTTTTAACTGTGTTTTGAGTGTATATTTTTAATTTACTAATTCACTTGCAGACATTTTTTTTAGATAAAATTATAGAAAGAGAAAAATTATGAAACGCCTTCAAAATCGTGATTCAGATTGTGTCAATAGGAATAAAAGAATTGATGTTGATCAAAGGTTTGCCTGCATTGCTAGAAAAAGGATTCTCCGTAAAAACAACGTAATGTTAAATTTTAGACTACAAAGGTTTTGTTATTGTAATCTATTAATCTATCTTTGTTATACCTGTTTCCTTTACAATTTGTATTATATTGTCGTTTCTTGTATTTCCTGTATCAAGATTGTTTTTTGTATTCTCATGTTTTCTCTTAGTTGGCATTTTATTTTGAATTTCGGCTTGATAAAGACGTCAACGGATGACCTTCGAAAGTTTCCCTTTTTGTATTCTTATGTTTGAAGGAAGTAAATTTTCATCAATTTAAAAGTTGTGACAAGGTCTTTTTTATATTATTTTGAAATTGAGCTAGATCTCGCAATCTATTTTCAATTATTAAATATGACAAAAGAATTGAAATTCTGCATTGAATTTCATGAATTGAATTTCATGATAATCAAAACTATTCCATTAAAAAATTACATTCTAGTGAGAAAACTTAATATAGAATTTTAAAGATTAAGATAATAGAAATAGAACTTTATTTTCAAAATTCGTAATCTTCTATTTTTAATTTAAATTTTCCATTATAAATACATGTTACTTTTTTTGAGTATTTGCACACTATTTCTTTATTTAAAGATATAAGCCTAATTCGAGTGAATTAATTCAATAGGTTAACTCAATATTTTTGCTCGGTTCCTTGAAACTTCGTCAGAAAATATTGAGTGTTACATGGAGTGTAAAATATTGCGCTTGTGATCAAACAACACGATCACACGAATACATTACCCTTGGAGACTCGCCTCGAGGATCTTAGAAGACACAAATCCAGGCTCAAAACTATAAAGGAAAGAAATTACCCTCATTAGTAATATATTCAAACGCATAAACATTCGCCCCTCCACTCAAACACTTGCAAAGAGTGCACTTGCAAAAAGATTACAAAGATACAAACACTGCATTATGCGCAAACATTATAACAACAGTTTTCAAAATAATGAGAAAAAAATTCTACATCTCCCTCTTCTATGCCCAACATACCCACCAGCGAGGCATTATACGAATACTGGTCGTCTGTGTGATCTAATCCCATCCCCACAATGACAAAGCACCATAGATAACAGAGGAACAACAACTCACTGAACATGTAGCCTATACGATATTACTCTCGCAGACTAAAACAAGCACACAAGTGGAAAGCACGATTTCCAGAACATCTGGATCAAGAGGTTCATGTTTCTGCACGGGAAGATACTCTTATACTCACTGACATAATCCTATATCCAGAGCATATGAATTACATACTTACTCTACATGGATGTCATTAAACTCTATCCCCCAAATTGTAATCTATTACAAGTCACTACACAGTTTACCAAAGACATTGTAATGGCATTTTCAATTGACAAATGCCGCAAGTTACATGTAAAATGCGAGAGGACCTCAAATTTAAAAAGTTTTGAATTGGACCATGAGTTGGTCATCCAATCCATGGAAGAGGGAGACCTACAAGTACCTGGCTTCCAGCAAATGCGCGTCATTGAAAAATGAACATCAAAATTGCAGTGAAGAACACGTACAGTGCTTCCGTTCAAAACATTATCAAAACACAACTCAGCGCCAAAAATAAAATTAAAGCCATCAACACTTTGTCGTCCCTGTACTCCCCAGCATAATCCCATGGATAACTACCCAACTCGAAGCATTACAATGCGCAACACGCACTACTTTCACGAAACAGAACATGCACCATCCCGAGTCCGCGACGGAAAGAATGACCCTCACAGCAGAGAGGGAGGCCGAGGACTCATCATTCTGATCACCCTACACAAATAACAAGTACACACACACACCTACCACCCGAAAGAATAACACTCCTCACTCCACTTAGCCATTGTCAAGGCTGACACACCTCTCATATCCACCCCTTGGATCTCGAAAACCCTTATCCAACACTAAGCACTTCCGAAACCCTCAATCAGCAGGTACGTGAATCATGGGCTCTTAAGACACTCCACGGCGGATATCGCTACGAAGTCAGCCAGCCGCAGATCGACATGAAAGCCTCGAACAGATGACTGACCAGTGGTGAGCTTTTATGTCTGATCGAAAGATTTATGATCGCGATACAGGACCAAGTCATCGCCACAATCAACTGTAAGAAACATATTCTACAGGACGCAAACATGCACGACTACTACATGCACGACTACAACACATGAGACGATCACCACATAATAAATATCAGGTTGCCCCCTTCTTTCCCAAACGGATAACCTCCACCGACATAATCAGATAGCAAGAACTCGGTCCCGTACTACAAGTACACACCACAAAGCTTGTTACAGTCATCCTCACATAAGCTGTACTGGGATAAACCCATTCACATAGACAACACCACACACCACAACAAACCTGACATCGCACTTGTTGATAAGTCTAACAAGCCGACCTACCTCACTGACACTGCCTATCAGCAAAGCATGCAGAAAACTCACGCAGACAAAATCAATAATTTTACTGACTTAGCACACGAGCTCCAGAAGCAGTGGAGACAGGACAGAGTACGTGTTGTACCATCATCCTGCCCGTTCCTGGTCTGATTCCCCACACATTAAACCACATCCTTAGCACACCAGGATTTCACAAAAAAATTTTGACACAATTTTAGAAAGCTGTAGTACTCATGTGGAACAACACGCATAGTTAGGAAATTTATAGACACAACTACACATCCCTAATATCCCGAATACACATTTGTACACATTTTTACATTTCGGTCCTTGACTCACCATGTTATCTTTGATGGGGAAACCCAAGAATAGAAACGTTTACATAATGATAATAATAAGACATGATAGGGTCGCCAGATTAATACACTGGGCATTATGCAAAAAATTTGACTTGCCAGCATCTAAAAATTCATGGGAACATCAAGTTGAAAATGTTTTAGAAAATGAGGACGTCAAAATCTTGTGGGATTTTAGAATTCAAACTGATAGACACCTGGATCATAATACGCCAGATATAACAGTATTAACAAATAGAACTATTTTCATAATTGATATTGCAATTCCTGGGGATGCAAGAATTTTAGATAAAGAACAGGAAAAAATTACAAAATACAGGGATTTGGCAATAGAAACAACCCGGCTTTGGATGAAACACACGACAGTGATCCCCCTCATCATAGGAACACTTGGAACAATCTCAAAAAAATTACCAAGTATTTGAACCAATTGCAGTTGTCTGAAATAACAACATCAGAACTACAGAAAACAGCGCTGCTTGTAAAATCATATATATTGAGCAGATACCTGGTGGATACTTAGGTTTCTGGCTGAAACTTGTATCAACTAAAGGCTTCAGTCAGCAAATCTTTTACTGTGTTTCAAAATATGCATAAAAATAATAATAATAATAATAATAATAATAATTACCTACAGAGCAAGAACACTGAAACAGCGCAACCTGCAAACTACCGCCCAATCACTTGTCTCCCCACACTTTACAAACTCCTCACCTCCTGCCTCGCAGACAAGATCTACACACACATCGAGACATATAACATTCTTTCCGAACAGCAGAAGGGCTGTCGCAGGAATTCCCAGGGTTGTAAGGAGCAACTCCTTATTGACTCTGTAATCCTGCGCCAGGCACGCGCGAAGAATAGGAGCTTACATATCGCATACATCGATTACAAGAAGGCATTTGATTCTGTCCCTCATTCCTGGCTCCTACACACTCTTCATATCTACAAAATACACCCCAAGATCACGGCATTCTTAGCTGCCACGATGAAGAGTTGGAACACAACATTACACCTACGCACCTCTAACACCTCCATCACTACAGATCCCATTCCCATAAGGAGAGGTATTTTCCAGGGAGATTCCTTGAGTCCTCTTTGGTTCTGCCTCGCCTTGAATCCATTAAGCCACATGCTAGACAACACAAAACACGGTTATAAGCTTACCTCAGGCACTCTGACACCATACAAAATCCCATACTTACTCTACATGGATGATATTAAACTCTACGGCACAAACAGTGCACAACTTACTAATTTACTACAAGTCACAACACAATTCACCAAAGACATTGGGATAGAATTTGGAATCGACCAATGCCGCAAGCTACATATAACACGCGGGAAGACTACGAATTTGGAGGGTTATGAACTGGACCATGGGTTGGCCATCCAATCCATGGAAGAGGGAGAGACCTACAGATACCTGGGCTTCAAGCAAGCGCGCGTGATTGACAACGCAAACATCAGAAACGCACTCAAGAAAACATACTCTGCTCGCGTTCACAACATCCTGAAAACACAACTCAATGCTAGAAATAAAATTAAAGCCATTAACACTTTTGCCGTCCCCACACTAACATATTCGTTCGGCATAATTTCATGGACAAACACTGAACTCGAAGCACTACAACGCACAACACGCACTACATTCACGAAACACAACATGCACCACCCCAAGTCCGCTACGGAAAGAATGACTCTTCCCCGCAAGGAGGGAGGCCGAGGACTCATCAATCTCATCACCCTACACGAAAAAAAGTACACACACTTAGGGAACACTTCCACCAAAGAGCACAACACTCCTCACTCCACTCAGCCATTGTCAAGGCTGACACACACTTCACACCCCTGGACCTCGCAAACCCTTCTCTAACACTCACCACTCCCGACACCCACACACAGCAGCTGCGTGAATCATGGGCTCGTAAGGAACTCCATGGCAGACATCGCCACGAACTCAGCCAACCTCATGTCGACATGGAAGCGTCGAACAGATGGCTGATGAGTGTTGAGCTGTTTGGGGAGACGGAAGGGTTCATGATCGCGATACAGGACCAAGTCATTCCCACACTCAACTACAAGAAACACATTCTACACGACGCAAACACACACGACGACAGATGCAGGAAATGCCACACTACACATGAGACGATCGACCACATAATATCTGGCTGTCCCCTTCTGTCCCAAACAGACTACCTCCACCGACACAATCAGGTAGCATCGATCGTTCATCAACAGCTAGCACACAAACACTCACTTATTAAGAACACGGTCCCATACTACAAGTACACACCACAAAGCGTACTAGAGTCACCCTCATATAAGCTGTACTGGGACCGTCCCATTCACACAGACAAAACTATACATCACAACAGACCTGACATTACACTTGTTGATAAGGTCAACAAACAGACCTATCTCATTGATATTGCAGTTCCCATCAGCAAGAACATGCAGAAAACTCACGCTGACAACATAAGTAAATACACAGACCTAGCACACGAGCTCCAGAAGCAGTGGAGGCAGGACCGAGTACGTGTTGTACCCATCATCCTGTCCGCTACTGGTCTGGTGCCTCACACATTGCATCACAGCCTCAGCACACTAGGACTTCATAAAAACGCTTATGCACAACTCCAGAAGGCTGTAGTACTCAACACAACACGCATAGTTCGGAAATTTATGGACACAAGCACACATCCCTAACTATTCTTCCACCCTTTTTTTTTTTTTTTAATACACTTGGCAATATGTGCTTTGGTTCTTGACCCGCCATATTGTCTTAGCTGGGATTCCCATGGTTTGAAACTTTTTCGATATAATCATAATGTTAATAATATGAATACAATAACAACAATATACTAGAGGAAAAAAAACAACAAAGCAAAAGATCAATGTTGAACAAAGTTAAACTCATGTAACACTCAACATCTCCTAATGAAGGGAACTGAGCAGAAACATTGGCAAGTTCACCCGAGTGGGAAAATCCCTCATAGAAGAGTATGTGTAATTAAAATTAAAAACGTATATATATATATATAATTATCATGGCCATGTTCTCCCTCAGATCCTAGTTATAAGGTCTATATAATTCTGATACTTTTCTCCATCCAGATAATCTTGTCAATGGATCTTCTCTATCCAATAACATTAAATGTCCTCTGGGCTTTGACCTAATTAACGATAAATGTTACCACTTCAGTTTTCTTGAAGCCAATTGGGATGTAGCACAGAAAAGCTGTGAAAGTTTAAACAGCACTCTAGTATCTGTGCAGTCCGAAGACGAATGGAAGTATCTTGCACAATTTATGGACACATGTAAGTTCACGTTCCATTAATCTAATAACAGTAATAATAATATTTTTTTATTATGATTTCTAATTACAAAAGTTAAAGTCCCGTTAGAATGACAAATTCCTATCAACAGGTTCTGAATACAGTACAAGATCTGAATATACTATAATTGTTAAATAATTTTGAATACAGTATTAAAAAACATTAAAGATTTACATCAATGTATAGTTTTTGAAGTGAGTTTTTTTGTCAAGTAGACCGGTAAGTGATAATTTTCTAAAATTTTATATTAGGTAGTAATATAATTTAAAAGCTACAATAATTTTCTGATTTAATTTTATATATATTTGTACTTATGTGTATTAAAGTTCCCTATGTTTAGCTTATTTTTGTCGAGTAAAGTAAGAACCAGAAAATATAAATATTAATGACATTGGAAGTAAATTGAACAAAATAATTAAATGACATATTACATACAGGATTTACAATGAAAACAATTGAATAATAGAAATTCATTCTAATTACATTTTATCAGCCTCTCTTTTAATAGTTTATTCACATTGAATATGCTTCATTTTTTATATAAATTTCTTTTTCATCTATATTGTTGAATAAATTTTCAACTATGTAGTTAAAATGCCTCTTTCTATAGTCATTGTATATAAGACGATAGGGAAGACGGATATTTTTCTTGTTTCTTAGATTACAGTTCGGTCCAAAAAAAATATCCCCAGGAAGCGTTTTTCAATTTCAGCATTAATTAATTATTGACCTTTCTTTCTTCAGTACGTAAACTTTGATGCAAACTGTTGTAGATTAACATATTTATGAACTTCTGAAGTGGTTTTACAGATCATGGCAAAGAGAAAAGACATTTCTCCAAGGAAGCAAGGGATGATTTTGGGACTCAAAGCTGAAGAAATCTCAAATAGGAAAGTTGCTAGGAAATTATCAATTCACCACAAAACTGTGGGAAATATATTAAAGTAACAAGCTGAAACTGGAAAGTCAAGTTTGAGGTAGAAATATGTTCGGAAGAAAATCTCCAGTCCGAGATTGTGCAGAGCAATGAAAATGATGGCAAAGCAAGACAGAAAACTGAGTTCAAGACGGATTGCTTTTAAGATTGAGCAGGAGTTTCAGACCTCAATTTCCCATCAAACAGTGCTAAGATGCCTTTCTGATCTCAACCTCAAGAAGAAAAAGCCTTCAAAGAAAGCCCTCCTAACAAAAAAAGCATGTTGAAGAAAGAAACAGGTTTCTCGATCCGTATCAATACTGGACATCCGAGGACTGGAAGAGAGTGATTTTCTCGACTGAAAAGAAATTTAATGTGTAAAAAACTAAGTAAATATTGTTGTACCAGTTGAGCAGAGTTAATTGAGAAAATTATTCACATTTTGTACCATAAAATCGAACCTGGTACATGTGAAAAACTTGTCGAGTTCAAGCCCTTAAAAAGACACGAGCTGGACACATAAAATATTAAGTCAAGTTGATTTTGATGTAATATGTTCTATACAACTTAATTTCACTTAAAAAAAACAAAAAGTTCAATAAACCAATGAAATATAGCCTTTTTGTTGTTGTTTTGGCACACATTGAGGAAAATTGTAGGTGGGGATATTTTTTTGGACCGAACTATATATGACGATTTTTGTTTTCCTTCTTTCTTTTGCTCAAAGATTTTATAATAGTTTTTAATTAGTATATTGTATATGAATTTTTATTTGGGATTAGCCGTGCTAGCGTGGCCGTGCGGTCTCTGCGGCGGCCAGCCGTGGCGACCAATGCGCCAGTACCTGGGTTCGAATCCCGGCAGTGGCATGGCTGTTTCACTTTCCCTTCATGTGTTTGTCTGCTTCTTCTCTGTCCCTTGTCTCTTCTCTTCCCATCACACCAGTCACCTGGTCAGTCGGGGTGATTACGACCAGTGTTCCCGCCGTTCTTACGGGGAACGCCTTGCGTCCCGCCGTGGACTGACATACAAGGCCAAAAAAAATAAATAAATAAATAAATAAATAAATTTGGGATTAAGCAAACTATATTGAAGCTTTTTCTTTAATATTATACTTTTATCGTTTACACTTTGCTTGAAGAAAATTAACTTTAAAATAGGTTTTAAACAACTGTCATTGGTGTTGGCCCAAAATGTTAGCAGCGCAATTTATGTTTGAATCGAATAAAGCATTATATAATGACATTTTAATCCGCGTTGGAATTTTGTCTTTTATATGATAGAATATGTATGACAGTTTGTTTAGCTTTTTATATAACATTTTAATGTGATTATTCCAACAAAATTTTTCATTTATTATTAAGCCCAGATATTTTATTGTTTTTGTGTACTTTAGTTCTGAACAGCTTTTACTTTTATCTGGGGAATTATGAAGACAGTTTTGATGGTGAATAAATATTTTTGGCTTATCTGCTATTAGTCTTTTTTTGGGCAATTAGCATTAATTTTGTTTTGTCTTCATTTATCTGAAGTCTGGTGTCATGCATCCAATTTTATATTCTAATTAAATCTTTTTATAATTTATTTCTTATTTCAGTAATGCTGTTCCATTCGAATAGACCATTATATCATCTTTTTAACCAATATATACTATAAAAACACACAATTATTTACAATTTACCTATTTTTAATTAAATTATTTAGGAATTTCAAACCAAATGCAATAATTTAAATATTTACAATAAATGTTTTTAATTGTTATATCAGCAAGATCTTGCTGATGATCGGGAACTATGTCATTCCTTGAAACTGTCCAATGATTTTTTAATTTTTAATTTTTTAATTGTTTTTATTAAATTATTTATTAACTTAAAAATATTTTAACGGGAACAAAATATATGTTCTTACCAAAATTATCCTAAATGTAAATATAATATTGTGTTAATAATTATAGATATAACAATTAAAAACATTTATTGTAAATTACGAATTGGAATTAATAATTGTAAATATGAAATATTAATTCGAAATATCAAATTATAATCCATCCATCCATAGTTTTCTGTCCGAAGACAGGTCCAGTTCTATGGAGGTCACATGGATCTCCCAGAAACACCTGAGGAAAGATACTGGGGATGGTTTCCCGTTGCAAATTATAATATTAATTGTAAATATTAACGGAAAGGATATTGTAAATATCAATTGAAATGTTAATTGTAAATATCAATTAAAACATTAATTGTAAATATCAATTGAAATATTAATTGTAAATATCTGCTGAAATTAATTTTTATAATTGTAAATACTATGTAAAATATTTAATGTAAAATTTTGGTTTGAAATTCCTAAATGATTTAATTAAAAATAGTTAAATTGTAAATAATTGTGTGTTTTTATAGTATATATTGGTTAAAACTTAATTATTACACACGTAAAAATTAAATATCATTATATCATCAGCATAAATATATATGTAACATGATTTTATTAACTATATATGTGAAATATGTCATTGATAAAAAATAAGAAAAACAGAGGGCCTAGTTGTGAAATTCATCGAAATTGTTCAAAATATTATCATTAACAACACAAATCAAAGTAAAAACGAAAAACTTGACGATAAAAGAAACCAACAGACCAAAAAACTACATATTTGAACAAAAATAAACAAGAGTTAGGCATAAAAAGAGGCGGGCCTCAAATACCCATGTGTTCTAATTTTTGTAGTAAAATATTGATATTAATTGAATCAAAAGCCTTTTTCAAGTCGAAGAAGAGACCTAAGACGATCTTATTTGCTGCCATATTCGCGGTGGTAGACTCTGTGACTCTATCAATTAGGGCAGTTTCGCTATTTTTCCCTGTAATGAAACCATGTTATTGTTGCGCAGTGAATTTTCTTTTTTATATATAGATAGACAGTTTACTGTGATATAAATTTTCAACTATTTTTGAAGAAGTGTTTACGACAGAGATAGGACGGAAGTTGGTCAGTGTGTTTTGCTTTTCATAAGTCTCCTGCTTTCCATAACGGAACAACTTTCTCTTGTTTGAAGGAAGAAGGAAAAGACGCATTCAGAGATTGAGAGATTAAAAATAAGAGAAAGAGGGAGTGCAATTTCATCCACGATCTGTTTGAGAAAGTTTCGGAAGATCTCATCAGGACCAGAAGATGAGATCTAATAACTTCATAAGGGGAAGTAGGAGATATAAAGAAGGAGGAAGGACTTGGATTGTTTTTCTTTCTGGGATGTACCTTTTTATCTGATGGGCTGATGGAAATATTTGATAAAAGGATGGTAAGAAATTTACTGAGGTTTTGCTCGTTTTTTTTTTTTAGTTATTTCTATAATAAGAGTAGATGGAAATTTGGTTTTCTGCAATTAGATATTAATTTGTTGATATTATTCCACTTTTCTTTTATGAAGAGATTATCATTAAATAAATTTTCATAATAACTTTCCTTGGAAGCTATAATTCGTGATTTTTAAGTAATTCCGTATGACTTTAAGGCGTTCGAGTTTTGCGGATGTAGGATTTTCTCTTAAGACACTGGCCTCTCACCTATGAGTACCGAAGTTCGGTTCTCATGTGGGTTTCGTTGATGGTGGCGATCCGCGCTGGGCAGGTTTTCCCGGTGTTCTCCCGTTTCCCCTGCATTTCTCACACTATCCTTTCTCAGTCTTTCTCTCCGTCTGTCCTTGTTTCCGTGGGATAGCACAATAGATCTTTCAGGTCGCGGTCACCACATTACATTACATTACATTACCCAGTCAACTGAATGTAAATATTCTTTAAATTTATTAATGTTATTTGGAACAATTTGCGATTCTTCGTTTTCGTTGCTCTTTTAAGCGACAAACCTTTACATTAATCTGAAAGTTTTGCAATAAAAAATACTGGATCGTGGTCAGTGATGAAGGCGTGAAAGTATCTTTAGATGACTCTAGATGAGTGAGTGAGATGAGTGCGAGGTAGTGTGATAGGACGAAGAATCAATAAGCGGAAAGAAAGAGTTACAATTCATTGTTGTTAGGAAATCTACGACATCTTTGTCATTTGTAGTTAGGAAGTTAATGTTAGGAAGTTAAAATCACCCATAAATACTCCTCTTTTGTGATGTTGATTAATAAATTGAGTAATCGAATCAATATATTTACGAAAATGAAGAATGTTTCCTGAAGGGGGTCTGTAAATGCCTACCAATAGAACATCTTCATTTCTTGAGTAGCAAATACACTCTAAGTCGATATTGATAAAGGATAATTCATTTATTAATCTCAAATAGGTTTGCTACAAATGTAGTAATGGCCGTTATGGATGAATACTCATAGAAGTGTTTATTTTACTATATACAAACAAACCATACTTCTTCCTTAAGTCTTCTCTTTTATAATAAATATTATTAAACATCATCCACCAGAAAATAAATGTCATAAACTACATTTATTAACTGAAAAAAACGAATTTTCAAGGAGATAAAATTCACCGTCTCCTCTTTTTCAAGCCTTTTACATTATAGTAATAAATAGACGAGATTCTTTTACAACAATGACCTTAAAATATTGATATTAACAATTAAAAAACGTTAATACAATAATAATAAAAGATCATAATTTACAATATAATAATCACACGTTATTAATAATCACAAATTCTTATCAAACAAATACAAAAATTAGAAGGACAATAGAAAGC
>JAFIDM010000001.1:2259297-2269987 GCA_023159025.1 Thereuonema tuberculata
GAAGTGGACTATGTTTTATGCTGATAACCAACTGAAATAATGTTCAAATGTCATCTTTATTTGTAGTTACTGGCTTGAACTTTTGGTGGACAGGAGGCAACGAACGAATTGCCAAGGGTCAGTTTCTGTGGGACGGCACAGATGATGCAATGAGTTATTCCAATTGGTGTGCCGGTCAACCAAACGACGACATTCCAAACTCTGAAGAATGCTTGGAGTTCTTTTCAGAAGATATGTGCTGGAATGATGGCGACTGTTCTTACAGTAGGAACTTTATATGTGAATATGAATCTAAATAATTCCTTTTAAGTCAGTGAAGCCAAATGCTTCATTTTGGAACTAATTGAAATCAGTCCAAATCCTTAACGTAAACTGTAATTTTATTTAAGTAATTTTATTGTTTATGCAACAATTCAAAATTCCAGTTCAATAATATTATAAAAATCATGTATTGAGTTGATAATAAAAGAACTTCATTATTTTTCAACTCCAAATTCGTTTGATTTATTTCTTTTTTTTTTGTATTAAAATATTATAAGAATTTTTTTTCAAAGTTTTATTTTTCAAATTCATTTTTTCGCTCTTTTCATTGAAACTGTTTATATCCTTTTTATTTTCAAGCTTCTGAGTTCTTTTCTAGAAAAAGATTTTTAGATTTTGAATATTCATAATGTTGATGAAAGCTTTTATTTTTATTTTACTAAAGTTTTTAGTAAAGAAGAGTAACAAATAATAAAAAAAGTAATCAATCACATATAGATTCTTATCAACAGGATAATATCGTCTCAGGTTACCAGGGGAATTTTAAGTCAGTACAATGCTAAGAAGAAATACACACTCTTTGACATAAAAATCGACCCAACAAGAAGGAATTAGCCAATTGAGACACAATTTGATACGTTGAATGTACATGTACAGAAAACGAAATGATTGGAATTTCAGAACAATTGGATGATTTATTGGAGAGAAAGAGGTACATAAAGTGAGCAGGTCAGTATGGCCTTGATATAAGCTGATACCCGTGGCATTAATTGATACATTTGGCGTATGGCGTTCTACGGGATTTCTTGGAGCCGTTGGCCTCCAAATGGCGGGATAATCGTAGACATTCTGGAATGGTCGCAGGCAACGCTCCATCACATTTCAAATGTGCTTAATAAGAGAGGGAGATCTGGAGATATGGTTGGCCAAGGAAGTGTATCGCAGTCACAAATAAAATCAATGGAGAACCGTGTGTGGCCGGGTATATTCTTGTTGAAAAGTAAGCCCGGTGTGCCGTGCAAGGAACAGTAATACAATAGGTCGTAGAATTTTGTCAACATATTGACGTTCTGTGAGGATGCCACGGAGTGAGTCATTTCAGATGCTGTTGTTTGATGCGACATTGCTTTTTATTACATGAAAATATGTTGTTAAGTGTGGGAGAATCACAGGACGATTCAAGACTGATTTAAATCTAGTTGCCAGCAACCGAGGAGCTGCAATTCCTACAAAATTTCATTTTTAGAATGCAACAGGATGAAAATGTCAATTGATGCTTCAGCACAGGCCGTCCAAAGAGAAAAACGACAAAAGACCATTATTTGTCAATAACTGCCAGATTACACAGACGGAGTACAGGAGAGATCTTTAAGCAGCACTTGAGGACCTTTTCCAGATATTAATTAGACAAACGATTTCGTCAGCACGAGTTGTATGCCCTCAGGCTTCAATGATGCAACAGGATGACTGCAACCCGTTTAACGTCTAGCAAAGGGAAAGTGAGTCACATTAAGAATGACTTCCGGTTAAATGTGCACAATGATTCAACATCTGGAGAGAACCCCGGATTCAGTATAATTCTACAACGTATTGAAACCAGATCATTTCGGAGGAGGTGATATGATGATGTAGAGTGACATCGTGTTGGGTTCCATTTTATATGTTCGAACAGAGATTCCAATATGCCAGATAGACCGCGATATCATTCTGCAACAATATGTCCAGATATTCAGACGTGGATTTCGCAGCTATTCGGAGCTATTCGGGGAGCTGACTTCCTGTTTATGGATGACAACGCACTCTCTCATAGAGTTTTTCTAGTGGATGACCATCTTGAAACAGAAGTTATTCGACATTTATAATGGGTAGCTCCATCTTTCAAATAACATCCAATTGAATATGCACAGTCCGGAGACCTATTATAGGACATCTTCCACCCCCTGGAACTCTTCCGGAGCTCAGTTAGCATTGGTGCAAGGGTGAGACTCAATTCAATCATATCAGTATGATATTCTTGTGCTGAGTATGCCAGAACGTTGTATGAGTCACTGTGGCGAGCCATCATAAAGGAATTTGAACATTGTTTACATCATTAAACATGTTTCATGAGACAAATATTGTGGGATGTGTATTGAGTTTTTCGCTTCAAGATCTTTATTCTGATGACAGTGATGGAGCATATCGTTTTGTTCGATATGCTGCATGTCTAATAGAATTTGGTTACAGTCCTAAAGGTGGTAAGACTGCAATTGACGTTATCCTTAATGTTTCAGCAAATATGTGTACGAAGGATGACAAAGCAACTATGAAAAGTACATTCGATAACAAATGAAATAAAGCAGATCAGAATGGAATAAGCATTTAAGTAGAATTGAAGAGGAAAAAAATAGTAACAAGATCCAGAACCACAAGATAAAAGAATAAGAAAAAAAGAATTGAAAAGGAAACTACTGAATAAAAAATCGAAAAGATAATAAGAATTTGATAAGTCATGAAAAACATTTATTAAATTATTTCATGTTAAGTAGCAAATCCAAACATTTTATTTCCATCAATGATCAATGTTCAAGCGAGTATCAGTAACACTGGATCTTTTCTTGATCTGTATCATTAATGTTTTTCTTTGAGAAAAACAGGAGAAGAAACCGAATGCATTTCTCTTCTGAAGCAATCTAGAATATATCTTCCACGTCTCAGGATTTTACGATAATGTGATACAAGAATTTCAAAGTTAACAAACTAACATCATATAAAAAATTTACTTTCTGGCTTAAAATACAAACTGAAATCTGATGGTTCAGGTAAGTGTGAATATTGGAGTTTTGTTTTTTTCTTTTCTTTTGTACTCGCAGTTGAATGCTATCAAAAGCTTATTTCTGTTTTACTACCTTATTTTATTTGCTAATCAAATCTGAAATAGTTTTGGCATCGGTTTCCGGTGTTTTAAGGTTTAAAATTTAATGATTTCGTGAATTTATAGCTTACTACTATTACATTCGTCCTTCAACTGAACAAGGATTTTGAAGATGTATTAACTTTGCTGCCCAAAATGAAATTGTTAGCAATTGTTTCAGGTAAGCATGGATTATTTTTCTTAATTATGTATATATAAAGAAATAGTAGAATAATGTTGTAAATGAACATCCAACTCCACAGAAATAGTAAATTTAAGAGCCAATGGTAAGATCCTGTTTTAATAAGAACAGAGACTATAAAATGTAGTGATGTCATAACTTATTTACTGAAGTTATAGAATACAATTTCTATATTACAAAGATTAGTTGCAACATAAAGAGACTATTTGGTCGTAGCAAATCACAAACAATTTGTGAAACTAATAGAAATAAAAATTTGTAAAGGACAGACTTTTAATAAGAAGTATTAAAGTATTAGACTTCTTATTCACGAGGTTTATTTCATTGCTCACAAGTTGATCGCTTCAAAACTCTTATTTTTTTTTAAATGTCTTCATAGTTCCTTTCGTCATTTGAAAGTTCTCTTTGCAGACAATAAAATAAATTTTGTTAAAACATTGGTTCTTTCTTTAATAACACTATCATTAAAAAAATAATTGACGAAAAGTTTGCTTGTCGATTACATTAGATTTTAATTTAATTTCAGAGAAAAAAAATCAAGCAACGCTATAGTTGAAATAGCTGAAGTAATTGAATTGCTTACGAGAATACTGTACATTCTTACCTTCTTATTTGCCAACATATGTCAGAATTGTCAAATGTGAGGATTACTCAAAATATTTATGAATTTGAGAGAAAATATAATAACCATGATTTTTGTTAACTTGGTTATTCGTTAGTATTTATTTTGTAGATCTTATCATCTATAATTTCTGAAGATTATCTACTTGAATTTTCCGTAACCAATATGAGTCCTAAACTTGTTAAAAGAATTTGTGATTGTTTCTGTTATTAGTGTTGATTCTTTTTTTCTTTTAGCGACACTATTTCATCTGATAAATGGACAAGTTTACAAAGAGGAATTACATTCACGATGTGTCAAGGAAATCCTAATGAACCTGAATAGACCTGAACAGCAGCAGATTTCTTTGACTCATGCTTGTAAGAATTATCCAAGTAAGAAAAATGTTTGCATTATTGTAATCTATACTTACCCCTTTCTTAGCATTCGGTAGAAGAGACATCTGTATGTCTTATGTTGGCATCTCTAAGTTTTCAGACAAAACATTTAAATCTTATTAACCCGAATTGCCTAGAAAATTTATTAGGATGAAATAATTTTTGTTTGATAAATAAGATAATTTCCATTTGTTGTGTATATAGATTTGCTTCCAAAGCATAATGCAGGTTGGATTTTACATCTTTTTCGACAATTTATGTATAAAATATTATTTAAAGGTGACTGCATAATGGCTTGTGTTAAATGGGAGGAAACCCTTTAATTCCTTTCCTTTTTAAGACTTATAGGAACCGACTGGCGTAATATCCTAGTGCCATTCCATAACTTCACGTGGTGGAGCTGTTAGTAGCCATATGAAAACATGGGGAACGAACTTGGATGGGCTACTCATCTACATGCACTGGCCAACATGGTGAGCAATGGCCAACATCTCCAAGTTTTGTTCTATGTATCCAAAAAGAAACCAAGGCGCTCATATCCCGTAGGCTGGAAGGTTCCTGACCATTGCAGCGGTCAGCGACACTTGAAGGCAGAGGGTGCAAATAATCACCTGGTTACAGGACGAGGCTGCCATTCGTTGACGACCTTGGCTACGTATAACTGTCGAACTCTCTCGAGTGAAAGAAAATTGCAGGAATTGAAGAGCTTCGCAACATCAAATGGGATGTTGTTGGACTTAGTGAAAAGAAAGGTGAGAAGAATGAGAAAAATGAGAAGAAAAAGAAAAGAGTTGTTGGAACTAAGGAGTGGACATCTGTTCTACTACGCGGATTCAAAAAGAATGTAAGGAACAGAGGAATTGGCTTCATAATTAATAAACGGCTGAACAAATAATGTCATGTCAATTGACAGTAATTCAGATACGAGTGGCAACACTTGGTTTACAATTATCAAAGAAATATCAGCTTAAGATAATTCAAGTTTATGCTCCAACACCTATTAATTCTGACGAGGAAGTTGTAGATTTTTAAGAAGAGATACAAAACAAAAGAAAAGTAAAGAACAATACAAAATATTATGGGAGATTTTAATGCAAGAATTGGTAAACAACAGAAAGACGAAAGTTCAGTTGGTAAGTTTGGATATGGAGAAAGAAATGAACGAGGAAATAGGTTCGTTGAATTTGCCGAAAATGAGAATCTTTCCTCTATGAACTCCTTCTTCAAGAAAAAAGCTTAATAAAATGTGGACGTGGAGAAATCGTTCGCGTAGCCTTGCACAACTGAAATATGTTCTGGTCAACCAAAAATATGATATAGAGGTTTACTTTTAATCATTATGTGCTTAATTGTTTAAATACTGTAAGTGACTGCTAGTTACACCACAACGAAAGGCTGGAACTACAGAAGCTAATAAGAAATCCAAGAAAATTTTTTAATTTAATGACCAACCAAGAGAGCAAGCTGGATTTCATAGTGGATGTAGCATGATTTATTCATGTTTAAGAGCAGTTATTGAGAGAACCAATGAATATGTGATACAATTCTATATTGGATTTATTGACTATGAAAAGGCCTTTGACACTATGCTATGTAGAGCTTATCAAAAATATTTATACAATAACACGACGATAGTAAGTCGTCGACACAAAGATGCAGAAAAAAATCAGGATATAAAACGGTATCACTCAGGGAGGTACTACTTCTCTTAAATTGTTTCCTGCAATATTTCCCGAAGTGTTCAAAAAAATTAGCCTGGGAAAAAAAGAGGTATCAATATTAATGATGAATATTTAAGTCATCTTCGGTTTGCAGATGAAATAGTTGTCGTAGCTAAAGATGCTACGGAATTGCAACTGATGATACAAGAACTTGCCAATGAAAGTTTAAAACTTGTATTAAAGCTAAACTCAAAGAACACGAAGATTATGTAAAATAGGCTTGTTAATACACAACCAGTTAAAGTTGCTTCTTCTGAATTAGAGGAGGTTAGCATCTATGAGCATCTTGAACCACGGATGGGAGCATTACGTCAGAAATTATTCATAGAATCAAACTTGCATGGAATGCCTTTGGTTGAAATACTGTGAAAGAAGCAATTCCACAATATTTAAAGAGAAAAGTTTTTACCAATGTACATTACCAGTTGTTATATACGGAGCGGAGACATGCACATGGTCTGCAGGAAAGTAATTTAGAGACTGCAAACAACTCAAAGAAGTTAGGAATCACGTGACGAGACCATAAAAGAAATATAGGAGTGACGCAGCAAACCAGAGTGTCTGATATTATTATCAATAGAAAGCAGCTGAACTGGAATTTAGCAGATCATGTGGAAAGACCTACTGGTAATACATTCATTATAAACTGGATTCCGCAATTCTCCTATAAAGTCATTATTTTCATTATAAAGTATCCATTAGGCAATAAATCACCGTAAATATCGCCACAAAGAATATTACATTATATTTGAGTCATGTATTTTTAAAGCAGTTTTTCAATCAATTTTTATCTCAAATAGTCATGCACACTTCAACTTTCTTATACAAATTTCTTCATCCGGACAGCCTAATTCATTCAATCGATTGGTTACATTTAATCTCTATTTTGTATTATTACCATTGCAATTTTTTCTCTCGAGTTCCTTCCAACAAATTGACGGAAAATTATTTTCATTTATTTCTTAAATTTTCTCTACATAATTGACATTCATTTTTATATTATTAACAGAAAATTTTGCAAACCTGTTTCTACAGATACGATGTAATTGTAATTTAACACATTGCGGACGGATCACGAGTTTACTCGTGTTTGCGCATCATCTGTTACGGATGGGTCAGGAGATACCTCGTGTTTTCTATGCGCTGCCTTTAACCCTTTTACTACCAGCCCATTGTGGGCGGGATGTGCGAAGACTGCAAAGGCTCTTTTCAGGAAGTTTGCAATCGAACCACTAAACACAAGATTTTTCGGATAACCCCACAGCCAGAAGTCACAAAGATTAAGATCAGGGGATCTTGACGACCAGGCTGCTGTTTATAACAAATGCAATGTGTCGTGCGCATGACATGTCTTGTATTTTGCATATTATGACTTAAAGCGCCATCTATTGCTAATATTTGGAACTATTTTTTTTTTCTTATGACATTCCATTTCCCCTTTCTTCGAGTATATTCAGTTCAAATTTCAAGTCATTCTGAGCAGTGCAGTGGTTTTTTCTTTTACAGCATGTTGAAAGTTCAACTTTAATTATAATCACCCTGTACACAAATTAAGACCATTGGCATTCGCACTTGTACTACAAGATTAAAAATAGAAGTAGATTAACAATAATAAAAATAACTGCATGAATTACAACTGCAAGCTTTGATATAATGGAAATGATTACAAAACTAAAATAATACGTCAGCGATTAATGAAATTTTAACCTTTTTAATACTTTTTAGTGTTTCAGAATTATATTTTTCCCAATTAATTTGACTGAATAATTTATATTTTATATAGTTTTCCAATCTTACACCAAAATTATTATTCAATTTATTGATTTGAAACATTTTTAACCAATTGTTTCTAGCAATTTTTTCATTATTTTGATTATTTTATTCCCTATTGACATTCTAAATTGCAAATTAGTATTTCATAATATGACATAAGGGTTTGTATTGAAACACTGAAAGTTTAAAATAAATATTATAAAAAGTTAATGAAATGTCAGATCATTTGTAGTTAACTGCAAAAAAAAAATAGCCTGCCCTGGAAAATATCCGGCCACAGAGGTAAGTCGAAAAAAAAAATATCCTGTCTCTTAGGCGTTAAATTTAAAAGGCATTTTCCATATTTTCTTTTCAACTTTTCTAATTCATCCCACTCCCATCAAACCCAAATTTCAGAATCATTCGTAATCACCGACTTGACTAATTTATTAAGAAGCCATATTTTTTTATCTTATAATCTACTTTTAAACCTTTGGCCAACATTTAAAATTTCATTGAATGCAAAACTATCTTTGAATGATTGTTGTTCCATTTGATATAAAAACTTATCCCAATTATTTAAAGCTGTTTCCCATCACTATTTCTTTCTCGTTACCAACATTCATCGGCCGCTCTTTTACCTCCATTTTTAAAAATCATAATTTTAGTTTTATTTATATTGATTTTTAATTCCAGATCATTTAGATAACGTCAATCCTTTCTTGTAATTCTTTGAAATTTGTTGCAACCATTGCAATATTCTTTGTTTAACTAAGATTAAAGATTTTAGTTTTCCTATTATGGAAAACCCACATTATATTTTTTCATCTCTTCCCCAATTTTTTTTATATTCACCGAAAATAAGTCAGGGCCTAAAAGGCAACCTCGTCTGACACCAGATTTTGTAACGACAATATCTGAAATTTCACTTCTCCATTTTACTTTTTTATAAGTATATATAAATATCTCTAATATTTTCGAACAAACTTCCTTGCATTTTTGTCTTATTCAAATGCAGAAGATCTATAAAGAAGAGCTAGAACTTTTTCCTTTTCTGATTTCGCGTAATGAATCATGGTATTTAATGTGAAAATAAGATCAATAGTAGAATATTTTTTTCTAAAATCAGTTTTTGATTCACTTGTAATTTCATTCTCATATACCCAATAGATTCTAAATCTATTCTATACAATAGTTAGAAAAAATTTATATCAATAATTTGTAACTGAATAGGAGTCGCCTCCTTTCAAAATTGGCAGAATTCATGCCTGTTAGGGGAAACCTAGCTCTATTGCAAATTATATTTAAAAGCTGTAATACTATTGATAAAAATGTTGTTCTTCGTTTTTCAGAAATTTCATTTGACATATCACAAAGTTTTGCTTTATTATTTTTTAATTTGGTTTTTTTCATTTATAACTTCATCCATGGAAATCATTCTCTTCCTCCATTTCCCCTGAATCATTAATTTTCTGTTTAAATTAATTTAATTCATTAACCTCAGTTTTAACATTTTGCAAAAAATTATCACTAGCAAGAAACTGAAATATTCATACATAGATTAAACTGTCAGTTCCTCTTTGATTTTGATGCTCATAAAAATAATGGATTGATTAAAGAATCCAAGAGGTTTTGTTTTGTTATTGTTGTTTTCTTAAAAAGGAAATGAGATTAAAACATTAAATATTAATTTTGTAATTTTAAAATATACTAGCAAAACCCGTTCTTCGCTCGGGTTAAAAAAAAAACAAATATCCTAATGATGATGATAAAGAAATTGCAATTGCGAGATCACTTGGAACTTTCCCGGTTGATACAAAAACAACAAAAAACTACAACTCAAAAGGTCTGATCTCATTACAAATCTATATCTATCCCTTAACCTCGTAGAAGTATCTTTGAACCATGTTTGCCCATCCACTCACCGGCCTCTCAGTGTATACCCCTAATTCGAATTTTGTAATGTCATAACCCTATCACTTCAAACCTTTCCTAGTTCGTAAAAAATCATCTGATCATTACAAATTTATATTAACCCGAACACCCCGTCGCTATTATGCACAACAATATTTGAATAGTTCCCATTGTCGCCATCGGGTGCATATATAGCGCTGTTGTGCAGAAAAATAGTTTAGCTCCAAGTGTTGCATAACAATATTTGTGTAGTTCTCAGTGTCACGATAACAAATCCTACAACCTAACAACAGTAACGGAAGCAAACTTTCAGCTTTATAACTTAAAGCAAGGGTTTTTATCCTGTCCCGTGGGAATTTCAAAAAATCCTGAAAAGGGTTTTAGTGATTATAATTATCTACTTACATGCCAAATTTGAAGTCTCTACTAATTATAGTTACGGAACTAAGTATGGAAATAAGAGACCTTGAAAACGCAAATAAACCCTCGTTATTCCCGAACCCGTGGGAATTTCAAAAACATCCGGCTTTATGCCTTGTCTACATCCTAACGGGAACCTCTCTGCAAAATTTGATCTTTCTAAGTCCAACGGTTTGGGCTGGGCGTTGATGATTCAGTGAATGAGTGAGTGAGTGAGTGAGTGAGTGACTGAGTGAGTGAGTGAGTCAGGTCTTGTCTTCTTATATAGTTATATTGAGATATTTCAAAAATTGTATGATATAATTCTTTATTTTTTTTGTATATGACTTGTCTTTCACAATTCCCTCTGTAAAAAACTCGGGTGATTTTGGATATCTTTTCTATAATTCAAAGTTCCTCCCTTCTTCTGAAGGAATCGAATTTCATGGATCTGAAGATGACTATTGAGGAGTCAACAACTTTTGTCAACTTCCTAAAAATGTTCTGCATTGCCAAGATGGAATATAATTCCTTTTTTTCTCCTGCATT
>JAFIDM010000001.1:2269997-2306043 GCA_023159025.1 Thereuonema tuberculata
CATTGCCAAGATGGAATATAATTCCTTTTTTTCTCCTGCATTGCCAAAATGGAATATAATTCCTTTTTTTCTTCTGTATTGCCAACATGGAATATAATTCCTTTTTTTCTCCTGCATTGCCAAGATGGAATATAATTCCTTTTTTTCTCCTACATTGCCGGTTGTTAGACTGTGCACTCAAATTGTCCGTTTAGCAGCATGGAACATTACAGTTACAGCAGATGCAATGAAAAACAAATCATTATAAGAAAAAGGATGGCTCGACTCAGGGATTGAACTAATTCATGTCCAATCCCTGCTTCGATGTATCCTTTTTCTTGATAATGACTTGTTTTCATTACATTATTGGATTCTTTAAGATTCCTTTTTAGTAGCTCATCACTAGTTGCTTGAATCATTCTGATGTTATTTGAGAAGTGAATCAAAGAGCGGGATGAGATTTTTGCGTCAAATTAAAAAGACACCAATTCTCAAAACATAACCAAATACAACTAACTCATGCTGTATGGAGAGAACTCCAGCAATCTCACTACAGTGAAAGACAGTGTTGAACAACAAAAGTGATTTGTATTGCTGTTTGTTTTAAATATTATTGACATTGAATAAATAAGTGCGAGCTAAAGTAGCTAAAAATATCAAAGAAGTCAAGAAATAGAAGACAATGATATTATTTTTAGATCGTTATAAGTTGTGATGACAAATAAAGCAAAGAAACAAGTTGGATGTGGAATATAACGTCGAGAAAAATAAAAGATGTATTCTCAGAATCATGAACTGTTATGTTTAGATGAAGCATAAATTCTATATTCACTTTATCAAGAAGCCTTCTAATTCATCTGTCATTTTATTTATTTCATCACGAAAATTAAGATTTGTCTTTTTTTCTGCTAAAAGTTACAAAAGGAAGAAAGTGTAAACAAGGAATTATTATTATTTTTCGAAATATCCTTTAGGAGGATTTATAAAGAGTGTAGGAGAATATCTTTTTTCAAATAATTAGGACAAATAAAGCTAATGAAAAGCGGTTCGATGAAATATAGTGAGATAAGTGATGTAAGCAATTACAATGAAAATAAAGATACATTTATTTATTCAAGAATATTTTTTCTGTTTTTCGGTTGTATTTATTTACTGCAGCCAAGAATTTCTTAATATTAAGTAACAAATATCATCATATTTACATATACTTATATGCAATCAGAAATACAAAAACCAAAGAACTTTTTGATCAATCCAATACTACAAAATTGACATGAAACTTTTTTTATTTTGTTTCTTTTCTTCCATTAGTTGAAGGTAAATATCCATGGGGTTATATTAACCCATGCCCTGTGGGATTCGACCAAATCAACGAAGGATGTTACCATTTTAGTATACGTGAGGAATCTTGGGAATCTGCTGCTCACCATTGTTACACTATGAATGCTAAATTACTCTCCATTGAGTCAGAAGGCGAATGGATGGCTCTCTTGGATTATATGAGTCAGAATACTTGTAAGTATAATGCTAAATATTAAGAACTATAGGTGGGTCTAATATCCCAGTAGTTTAGGCACTGGACTGGGTACTCGAGGATCTGGGTTTAATTCACGAGGATCTGGCGGTGTTTTCCACGGTTGTTATTCCTCCAGATGGATCTTAGGGTTCACTCAGCCCTCTGTCAAGTGAAATACCCGGTATTTTTTTTATTTTTTTTTATTCGAGGGTTTAAAGCGGGAGGTTTTGAACGACCATCCGACCTCAACTAGTGCCACTGTTCGAGAATCGCTGGGTGCCTAAACCTCTCTAGCACCCAAACGCTTGCATATAGTGGAAAATCTAAACAAAAAAAAAATTGTTATTTATTTTGTTAATGACCTCATTATATATTTTTTTCTTTCTAAATATTATTTAAGCATTTGTTTTCTAATTCGTTTTCTCTATTTTTTATTTATAATAAATAAGAATGTAAAAATACAGTTAATTCTTAAATCAAAGCGTTTAAATTAAATAAAAAAATCAAGCAATTACAAGACTTTTTTAACTATGTTGTCACTTTTACTCACCAAATCCCGAATCTCTTATTTTTCTAAGTTTTCGGTGAAAGACGTTGGTGGACTTCTGCCTTCAAATCTAAGTTCGACGGTAAATTCTATTGGGACAGAGGTAGTCAACGTATGACATTTGCCGATTGGTGTCCTGGAGAACCCAATTCTATCCATGAAAGATGTCTCCAGTTTCATCTGCAAAAAGAATGTTGGGACGACATTTCTTGTAACGCTTATGTAAAATTTATTTGTGAAGTTTAATAAATCCTTTTGACAAAGATGCCATCTATTGCTTTACTGAAATTTCTTAGATATTGTTTATTGTAGTTAGATACTAGAAAAACTAGAAAAAACTATGTCTGATATTACATTTGCACTGAGATCTCTGTGTTCATCGATGAGTAAATCCTATTTGATGATCGTCTAATAAGGGTGAAACAACAGTTGTTATTTATGAACATAACTTAATTTTATTTTAGAGAAATTTTAGGTAGGAGAGGCATTACCTTGAGCGAACATGTATTTGTCTCTTTCCACCTTCTAAATACAGAATCTAAATAAAGTTGTTCACTTGTAAAAGGGTTCTTTCTGTCACGAACTAACTAAGAATCAGGTGAGTATTGATTGTATTTGAGTGATCAGATAAACAGTCAGCTTTTAATAATAAGGAATGAAGTAAAAAAGTCAAAATAGTACAGCTAAAACAAAATTATATTAATTGTTATTAGAGGGAAAAAAAATAAGCTCTAAGATGCATTATTATTAAAACCTGATACTGTACATGGTTTCACACTCTTGAGTACTTCCGCATTTTCTCCTAGAATTATCGTAGGAAAATTCTATAATTAATTGTATAGGATAATACAAAGAGCACACTGTAAAAACCATTAAAAAAATTTTATGTTAAAAAACTTAAGAACTATATTTAAAAAAAATATATTCAATATATTAAAAATGGTCCTTCGAACGGTTTCGGAGAATCAAGTTCTCCATCATCAGCAAGATGGTTCAGCATAAGAATATTAGTTTGTTCTTGTGTTCATTTTATTTTATTTTCAGATAAGTTCATAACCCAATTCGTTGTTGATATTTACATATCTATAAGACCATTTTTTTTGTGCTAAGATTTGTTAAGATAACAATATGGTTTTCTCTTATTCTCGAAAAGCAGTAATTATATTTATAAGCGCCTATTTTTAAGTGTTTTTCAATCAGAGAAAATTTTTTTTCTTTGAGAAACTTTCTCTTTATTTGGGGATAAAACTTTTATCTTAAACGTGTACTTAACACTTAACCAAATAGACTTGGACACAAGGATAAAAACAAAATAACATTTTATTTCTTTGACGGAGCTAATCCGTTTACAGATCAAATACTTCGCTGGGACTAATGTCTTTTGATTAACACTTGTATGATTATAAATTACTTTGCATTTAAATATTAACTCAACTGTCCATTCGTTAATATTTATACAAACTAAGAGTTCTTTAGCTCTTTACTATTTTCATAGTTCTTTAACTTTGCATTAATTCTTTCTTTCGAACTACTTTATATTGGACTTCACTCTTGAACTTAACTTTGAACTTTTCGTCCGAAATACTTTGATATCTTTAACTTGAACTGCTACTATTAACCTTTAACCTTTCATAGTATATATTCACTAATCCTATCTTCTAAGGTCAGAATCTTCGCACAGAAAAATACAGTCTATATCCTTGTTAAAACTTTTACTCTAAACCTTTAGTGCTTTAATCTTGATTTATTCATCAATGAATCCTCGATTAATATCTTTTTCAATTAAAGTCTTTTAAGCCCTTTGATGATTCCTTAATCTTTATTATTTCTAGATCACAGATAAATCTTTAGCCCTATCTTATTTATTGCGACTAATATTTTATCTTTCAAAGTCTTCCTATACTGGATTAATCTTCATTGCTTTTATGCTCTGTTAAACTTTAACAACTTTAACCCTTTAACGATTTTACTTCTATCGTCAGGAGTATATCACCGCAACTATTAATGGAAAAGAAATAAATACCTTACATTATTTCCCAGTAAAGAAAAGTAGATTCTAAACATCATAGCATATCCTTCTTTAGATCATAACTCTTCGAACGTTGGTTGCTAAGCAACATGAAAATTCCTGGAAGAAACATTGGAAAAGAGGGTTAATGACTTGAGCCTTTCAAAGTTGAAATTCTTACTTTAACTTTGAGTAAACCATCGTTAATTATTCAGAATACAATACTGAAACATCTGTCGAATAAAAAACGACGTGTCCTTTTTAATAATCCTTGATAATCCAGTCAAATAGAAATCATCGTGACCTCGAGTTATCTTTGAAACGGAGCATCCTCTCTCTGCCAAATCGGAACACACATCTCCATATGGAGCAGCCCATACAATCACTTCACTATGATGTCCACGTAAACTCATATCATTGTCACTTTAACAATGAGTCGTAGACCAAGAAGTTTCGCTCGAACCTTCCAGTCGCTGATTGTTGTTTAAACAGTCGGTCACTACAATGAACGTGTTTCGCTGTAATAATTGCTTCTTCTAATCTATTTATACAACAATCCTTCCCTCCAATTATTACAGGGGATGTACTTAACAAAAAAAAATATATAAAAATCAATCTACTAGGCTGAAATGTTCAATTTCTTTCTTAACTCTTCGCATCTTGTTTTACCTACCACTTTGGTAAGCAAGTCAGCTTCGTTGCTTTTAACATCACCTAGAAAAATGAAAAGTTCTGTAATCTTTGCAACTGATTACCTTTTACTTAATTCCTCTGTTATTGGTGCGACGAACTCACTTCCCTCCATTTTAAACTCTCTAAGAGGGTCAATGAACTTTGGTTTGTCCTTTTCACACGTATGAGTTCATCTCCAATAGTATTGACACTTATTCCCATAAGGTCAATCGCTTCCCTCCACGTCTTGATGTGGGAATCTTCGGGAAGTTGATGATTTTTCTTTACCTTGCCTTGTTTTGCGGACGTTGGCATTTGAACTACGCAGAATCTTCCTACCTCTGAGATTCATGGAGTTATCATCATTTTGCTGTTCACTATCTGAACTATAGCGATAACTCTCTGGGTAACTTTCTTCTTCATGCTAGCGTCCAGAATATCGTAATGTTTCTTCTTGAATTTACTGCTACCTAGCAGCTCGGAGCCTCTTCTATTTTCATTGAATGAGACGTTTCTCGTTTCTTCAATGCGTCTCTTATCCACGTCATAGATGATATATCCACGTGTTGTGGTTGAGTATCCAAGAAATATCCCTTTTCTGACTCTTGGATCAAACTTGTGACTAAGCTGCGACTTTGGTACCTTTATGTACGTGATGCATCTGAACTTTCTAAGATGACTTACTCTTGGTGCTGTTTTGTTCTTGTACCAGCGTGTCAACGGTATCTCGTTCTTTACACTTGTATGGGGTGTTCTGTTGAGTAGATAGTTGGCACATCTTACTGCATGGTGCCAAAAGCTAATTGGAAATCTCGATTCAACTAATATTGTTCTAGCAGTATCCAGGATAGAACGGTTGAAGCCTTCGGCAATCCCATTCTGCTGGGGTTGGTACGCCGATGAGTGTTGGTGCTTGATCCCATGGGTCTTCAACAACTCCTTGATGCGCTGACTATTGAATTCTGTCCCTTGGTCCGTTAGCAGATGTTTAACCTTGCATCCGCTAGATCTTTCAGCGTATGTGATAAATGACCTTAGACTCTCGCATACATCCTCTTTGCTACTAATAATCTCGACAAAGCTACGACGGGAATAGTCGTCCACAAACGTCAAGATGTATTTCTTCTGCTGATCTTTGGAAGACTGGATGGGTCCACATAAATCAGAATGGACGTACTCTAATGGCCTCGAGGAACGGATCTCATTAATTCTCTTGTGGCTGATGTTAGTGGCTTTTCCTTGCTGACAACTTTTGCAGAAGGCTTCACTTCTGTCTTTTGGGATGTTGATCGTCTCCAAACCCTTTAACAACTTGTTATCTTTGATAATCTTCATCTTGTTCAAAGATAAGTGGCCAAGTCTCTCGTGCCATAATACGTACTTCTTATGCTGACTTTGATTGAAGTAGCTAACTTCTTTAACTTCTTTTTTCAACGGGACGTAATCTACTTTAAACAGATAATCAGATTTCTTTCCTTCAATAACTGTCTTTCCCCATTTGTCTTTTACCGTGTATATTTTCTTGCAGATGTGTTAGGTACATCCTACGTCATCGAGTTTCCCAGCAGAGATTAGATTTACAGACATGTCAGGTGCGTAATAGGTTTTGCTCAGCAACACTTCTTGAGTCCTTCCACCTGATAATCTCACGGTAAATTTGACCGTACCGATACCCATAACTTTAACGGGTTTATCGGAGACTCCATAAACCTGAATGGGGTCTTTCAAGTCTTCAAAATCCACGAAGAACTGCTTGTTATTGCAAATGTGACTCGTGCAGGTAGAGTCAATGAACCAGTCTTTCCTTCTTTCGGAAGTCTTATCATCTTCACACAGGACTACTACACCAGCAAATTGCTTCTGCTTGGGCTTCCTTCCATTTCGTTTCTTCTGTTCCTTCGCTGTCGAATTTGACGGGTACCTTGAGTCTCTCTTGCGAAAGAACCTCGCAAGATGTCCAATCTTGCCACAATTGAAACATCTTCTTCCTTCAGACGGCCTATCGTGCTTACCTTCGTCTTTAGGGAAAACCTTGTTCTGGAAACATGTCTCGGGTGAACTTTCAGGAGGCTTGATATTACTATGTCGTCTCCTGTATTCCTTTAAAATTCTCTCGATCACAAGTTCAGAATTGTAGTTGTTCTCGTCTAGTAGAACTAAGATTGTCTGAGCGACAGAGTCATAGTCTTTCGGTAAACCAGATAGTATCAAACAACTAAACTCGTCATCTGGTATCATGCCACCTTTTGCTGTGATGTCTTCGACAATTAATTTGAGCTTCAAAATATTGTCTGGCAAGTCCTCATCGTTGGCTAATTTACTCACTGAATACAATTCTCTCTTTAAGTCAGAAATCTTTATCTTGTCTACTACATTGTATTTCTTCTTGAGTTCTTGTAGTAGCTTGTGTGGATCTCTATTCTCTTTAATCAGTAATCTGAATCGCTCCTCGATCGAATCAGAAATTATGCCAACGGCTCTCTGCGCTTTATTCAACAATTTAAACTTAATAGGCTTGTCTTCCATAGCCTGTAGCTCTGCCATGGGGGTAATCGCAACGTCCCATAAACCTTCGTTTTGCAATGCAATGCGAATCTGCATCCTCCATTGGTTATACTTATCCCCACTGAACTTCAGTATGCTGCTAGCCATGTTTTCTGAACTTTGAATACACTTCTATCCTATCAAAGAATATACCTTAAAAGTGTCTCTGGAACCTTTAAACGTTCAATCTGTGTGCACTATGACCTGATGCTTGATAAGTGACTTTAAACAGCGCAGTGGAATGCGCAAAGGCTTATAACAGTCTGTTTAATGGCGCAGTGGAATCATTGTGCCTGGGCTCGTAACCGTCTGTTTAATGGCGCAGTGGAATGCGTAAAGGCTGGGATAATAACCGTCTGTTTAATGGCGCAGTGGAATGCATAAAGGCTGGGACAATAACCGTCTGTTTAATGGCGCAGTGGAAGCATGGTGCCTGGGCCCGTAACCGTCTGTTTTTCAATCAGAGAAATTTTTTTTTCTTTGAGAAACTTTCTCTTTATTTGGGGATAAAACTTTTATCTTAAACGGGTACTTAACACTTAACCAAATAAACTTGGACACAAGGATAAAAACAAAATAACATTTTATTTCTTTGACGGAGCTAATCCATTTACAGATCAAATACTTCGCTGGGACTAATGTCTTTTGATTAACACTCGATTAATATCTTTTTCAATTAAAGTCTTTTAAGCCCTTTGATGATTCCTTAATCTTTATTATTTCTAGATCACAGATAAATCTTTAGCCCTATCTTGTTTATTGCGACTAATATTTTATCTTTCAAAGTCTTCCTATACTGGATTAATCTTCATTGCTTTTATGCTCTGTTAAACTTTAACAACTTTAACCCTTTAACGATTTTACTTCTATCGTCAGGAATATATCATCGCAACTATTAATGGAAAAGAAATAAATACCTTATATTATTTCCCAGTAAAGAAAAGTAGATTCTAAACATCATAGCATATCCTTCTTTAGATCAAAACTCTTCGAACGTTGGTTGCTAAGCAACATGAAAATTCCTGGAAGAAACATTGGAAAAGAGGGTTAATGACTTGAGCCTTTCAAAGTTGAAATCCTTACTTTAACTTTGAGTAAACCATCGTTAATTATTCAGAATACAATACTGAAACATCTGTCGAATAAAAAACGGCGTGTCCTTTTTAATAATCCTTGATAATCCAGTCAAATAAATCATCGTGACCTCAAGTTATCTTTGAAACGGAGCATCCTCTCTCCGCCAAATCGGAACACACATCTCCATATGGAGCAGCCCATACAATCACTTCACTGTGATGTCCACGTAAACTCATATCATTGTCACTTTAACAATGAGTCGTAGACCAAGAAGTTTCGCTCGAACCTTCCAGTCGCTGATTGTTGTTTAAACAGTCGGTCACTACAATGAACGTGTTCCGCTGTAATAATTGCTTCTTCTAATCTATTTATACAACATTAAGACATATATATATATAATCAATGTTATGGAGATGTGACACTAAAAAAATCAGTTATAATTCCATTCTATTAATAATCTGTTGCTTTTCTTTGTGAAGAATGTCTAACTTAATTGATAGACACGCTATATTTAATTTCTCTAAGTGTTTCTTCATTTTGTAATGGGCAAAAGAAGGTTGAATTATCAACTGTTCCAGCTCGCATCATTGACAACGTCACCAAAGACTGCCACGTACATCGAACACTATCATATAATTGGTCTAGAGACTCTTGAATAAATTAATTCCCCTATAAAATCCCCACTCCTACCTATATTAAACCATCTTGTTGATGATGGAGAACTGGATTCTTCGAAACCGTTCAAGGGACCATTTTTAATGTATTGTACATATTTTTTTTAAGTTTTTCAACATAAATTTTTTTAATGGTTCTTACAGTGTGCTCTTCGTATTATCCTATCAAATTTTAAATAACACACGTGAAAGTATTTTCTAATAATTAATTTTATATAATACACAATACAGCTGTATTGTACTAATTTTTTACTGTTCATTATTGCCCGTTCAATTTTAAAATTTAAGATTAATACGTAACAACATAAACTTAAGAAAAATATATAATATAACACTGGACAGCCGTGCTGGCGTGGTCGTGCGGTCTCGGCGGCGGCCAGCCGTGGCGTCCAGTGCGCCAGTTCCTGGGTTCGAATCCCGGCAAGGGCATGGCTGTTTCAATTTCCTTTCCTGTGTGTCAGCCTCTTCTTCGCTTTCTCTTCGGTCTGACGTCATTCTGTAATGGCGTCCTGAGGGTTAGCTCTGGGAAAGCACCTCAGTATCTTCTCCCCTTGAAATTCTCGGAACAGAGATTCTGTTCCGCCCAGATCCGGCCTGGCGGCTGGCATCTGGCTCCCTAGACCCACATTTGGTGGAACAGGGCATAGAGGCTATGTATGTAACACTGGACAGTTGCAAATTCCGTCTCCATTAATTCATGTCCTCAACACATCGTTAAGAAGTCCATAGTGGTAGTGTCCTGAAATACAAGGTGATCGTAATTCAACTATGCCTATTCACAGTAATCTGTAGCTGTAACCAATAAGCGGATTAACACCAACATTTGTATTCTGACTATTCAAAGGATGCGGAAAAGGATTATGCCAAAAAAAATAGTTCAAACCTAGGGGGCTCTTTACAGCAAAATACACGAAAAAACAGAAATAAAGAACAAAATAAACAATAATCAACAAAAACACACTCAAAAAGCTTTTTTGCGTTTCATACGGGACATACATGTCTGCTGCACAGAATGTTTAGCAAAATAAGAAATATTGCTCGATTTGTTCCCCATCGTGAAGTTGTAAAATTTGCAAGCGCTGAATAGTGTTCAACAGCTAATCCCTCGTGATGCTTCACACAAGTAGCGTACTACGGTCCTTTAAGTCTGGATAATTTGCAACATTTCTGCGATAAACGATATTCGTTAAATGACCCTATGGCTAAAAATCACAAGGATTTAGATCCGGAGAACGCGAGTGATGGCCAGACAATAGAAAATGACCGACTAATCACTCGGCGTTGGGTGAAAAACAATGCTGTATAGCGAGTCCAATCCCGGGTGTAACAGGATTGCGGTATACCTCAAATATTTTTTATGTATCAATTTTATACGTAGATTCGAGAAAAGAAGATCTTTTGGAATTTAATCTGGCAGAGGGTGCAAGCCGACAATAAGAAGTCGTGGAAGATGTTGCGACGGCAGTAGTCGAACAGCCAATGACTCACGTTTCTGGCGCTAATAGTGCACAGGCAGTGTCACGGCAATTAGACGTATTGTACATCACAGTGTGAAAAGTACTGCGATTAGATTTTTCTTATACAAGATCAGCCACAACCACCAGCTCATCTTTGTATTGAACGCAATGGAAGTTGATGTGTCGTGGCCGTAGAACATCCTGTGGAACGAAGAAGCACATTTTTATCTTAATGGAACAATGAACACCCAGAATTGTCGCATTTGGACCATGAAAAATCCAAGTGTTTTCCAGCAACTTACCCTGTACTCTCCTAAAGCGATCGTCTGGTGTGGATTCACTTCTACCATCGGAACATTCTTCTTCGAAGAAATTCCTCCTAATGGCTCTTTGATATGTTCTGTAACGGTCCTGAAGTATCATGACATGCTCCAGAATTTTGTAGTACCTCAACTTTAACAATGACAAAGCCTTGCGTCAACTTTTAAGCAAAATAGTACGCGCCCACATACCGAGTGTAGTATGATGTATGTCTCAAATTTTTTTTTGTATGTATCCTAGTAGTGTAATTCTGTATTCCCTTTTGAAATATCATTTCCGGTTTAATCGGAAATGACATCAACTTAAATGGAAAAGCAATCTTAAATGGAAAAACACCTGTATATTTAAACACATGAAAATTCTACTCGAAATTTGGATTTCAACAATGTATCACTGGCGCCTGAAACATGAGTCATTAACTGTTCGATAACAGGCGTCGCCACATCTTCAACAACTTCTTTAGTGATAGGCTTGAGTTCTCTGCCAGATTGAACTCCTAACTATTCAGATTTCTCGAATCAACGTATCATGTTCCTCACAGCTTGTGCAGACATTGGTCCGCGGCGTAAGTTCTTATGACGGCGAAATTCACGAACAGCAGCCACACCATTACCATGGTTTACGTAAAAAAAGCTTCACAATTAACGCAGGTTTTAGTAAAGTGATAGCCATCGTAGCTGATAAGAATGATATTCACTATTTATAATCATTTTTATACCAAGAATTTTACTGCAATGCGGGTGCTTATGAAAATGAGATTGCTTTTTCGTTGATTTCAGTGCCAAAAATGATATTGTTTTCTCTAGATTATCCATAATTATGATAAATGCAAACTTAGCATTTTAATTAATTGTTTTTTCATGTATTTTGCTCTAAAGCGCCCCTTACTATTTCTTTTTTTTTTGGCAAAATCCTTGTTCGCATCAATTTTGGTTACAGCTACAGTGTTCTGAATAGACCAACTTTAATTACGATCACCTTGCAAAAACTGTACATCCACAATCAATATTCTAAACTAATTACAATATTTATATCCATTGATAGTAATATTAAAACTATAGAAGTATTCTAAGGTGACTCATAGTATGCTTTTAGAAAGTTGCAGGCTTTTTTTGTAATACTTCATGTAAATTCTAATATTTAATACCTGCGTCTCCAAATGGGGACATCAGTAGACACATCTTTATATCCTCGCAAACTATATTTACGCTCCAAGACCCAATGGACCCATTTAAGAATGATGCAAATGCAAAAGAGAATTATTTATTTATTTTCAGATCTATTAGTTTTTATTTCTATATTATCAGATTTAGTTATTTATTTACTCCTTTATTTTGATTTATTACTATATTTGTTTATTTTGATAATTTTATTTTTATTTATTACTTTTAGATTTGTTTATTTATTTTCAGATTTATTTTGATGTAGATTAGATGTTATTTAACTAGATGTGTTAGGATTCTTCCATTTGGCCAAATCATACTTTGACTTTATCTGTTGATTATTCTCATTCACTCAGTTGATTATTTCTGAAAGAAATTGCTGAGAGATAGTTAATGGGTTTTAATAAATATTTTAAAACCTTTTTTTAATTTAATCACGAAAACAATCATTCTCGGTAACTTACACTTTTGGTTTCATAAAGAGAGGACTTCGACTCTCATTCCAGCAACTACTCACGAATGATCGCCAGAGAAAAAGCGAAAATGTTCATTGGACTTCAAAATACTGAGCGCATGCGTCGACATCACTCAGTCATTTCCATTGTTATTGTACTGTTTGGATGCTTCCTTTTATGGAGACAATAAATAAGAAGTAAAGAGAATAAACAAGATGAGTGAGTATTACAAACTTAAAATTAAATGCCTGACATTTGAAAATATCATGAAAACAGAAGAACGTATGACGTGTGATCATGAACACCACATAAACTGTGCTGAAGAAAATGATATCAAAGGTTTATCTATCCCGTCAACACGAAAGTCCTAGAAGACTTTTAAATTACTATAAGAAGCAGGAAGAACGATCAAAGAAGCTTCATTGAAAACCCCTCAATATCAAATGACTCCAACACAGATATTTAAAGAATTAGTTCAAACTATTCTACAAGAATTAGTGGATATAACGAACTCAATGGAATTCATCAATAAACAATACGAAGATATCACGCAGAAGCTGACGAATATTCAAAAAGCAACTACATAAAAAACTGACCACTATGGGAAAAAAACAGCATTGTCCAAAATAAGAAAATAAGACAATTGGAAAAGAATTTGTTAATTCTCGAAATACAACAAGGGAAAAAATATTGACATTTCTGGAGTTGAAGAAAGAAAGGGTGAAGATGGCCATCTTATCAAAACTCGACCGTAGTCCAAAACAGCTTGGTACCGTAATCACCGGTTTCACGCAAAATTTGAAAGTTTTTCACAGAAAAAGATTGAAATTCATTTGGGTAAGAAATTACAAAATTTTTATAAGAAAAGAGGAAACAACAAAAATTATAAAAATTCAAAACTAATAGGATATTTTCAAAATATAATAGTGTCACAAAAAAAAAATATATTAAAATATTAACAATAAAAAATTAATTAATTGATCAAGGCGATCCCTTATCAACTGGCGGGAAAATATTAATAAAAGGTAAAATACCGAGAATCGGATTAAATTAATATCTCTGCTACCATTCCGTTTTAAAGGATTACGAACAACCTGTAAGATATGATAAACTAAGGATAAATAAGCAACTTTATCACACAAAGTTTAAAACAAGAAGACAAAAACTTTAATCACATAATAAACATAATAATAGAGAGGAAAACACATCCAGTGGATTCTTACTTTCACACTGTATTTGACCAAAGGTATGATTAACTAAATAGATGGATTAGCATAGATTAAAAAGTTTTCTCAATTAAGAAAAGTTCGAAAGAAACATAGTCAATTAAACGATAAGGAGATGTGAGACTTGTCAGCACACTTCGTGTATAGTCAGTTGATAGGCTTACCAAAGTATCTCTGCGAATGTTCTCGTTGTTCACGACGCACTATGAGATCTCATTTTTGCACCTAACTTGCACACGATTTCACACTACGCACATTAGTCCGAAAGTTTCACTAAAATACTCCTCAGGTCTGGCACACTGAAGCATCGGAAAATACTTATCACTGTCGCAGAATTGTTCCGGAAAATCACAGGCCGGGTGGTCCTTCCGTCTCCCGGGGAGAGCAGCTTCTGATGCTCGCAAATTCCCGTGGCGGACGACGGCCTGGGCATGCTGACTTTGTTTCGGAAATTACTTCGGCGACCGGTGAAAGTTTCTCTCGCTGCTGCCTTCCTAGCGTCGGCGTCGAGCGGGTTGGTTGGCTGTAGAACCACGTCAATAGGAGACGGTTGCACGGCGTTATCCGGGCGGACTCGCTGTCGGATCGGGCGCCGTTCCGCCTTGTCCAGCGGGCTTCCAACCAAACGATCACTTCGACATTCCTGCATAGGCTATTCTTGAGCAGTCGAGGGTAAAGCACACCCTGTGTAGATACATTGTCTTTCTCCAGGCTTATCGTTCTCATACAAATCCTTGCTTTAGAGGAAGAATAACGTAAAAGTTCAAAATAAAAACTAAAGTGAGAATAAAGTTATTTAAAGTCAGAGATTACATTTTTGCAACCGATGGTTAGCAACTCCGACACCAAACTCAACTATTTTTCTAGAAAAAAAATAATTGAAAGGAATAGCTGATTAAAGTTAAGCAATCCCATAAACAGGCCATGTAGGCCCACGGGAGCGCGGGAGGTAAGGCTCCCAGCGTTTCGAGACCAACGGGACTAGATTGAGGTCGGGTGGTCAGCCCTACGCCCGCCCGCCTTAACTTCCCGGGAAAGAAACCCGGTACCCATTCTACAGAGGGCTGGGTAGACCCTAGGACCCGTTTGGTGGAGAAAGAAGCGTGGAAAAATTCCCGCCCTCCGCCGAGGCCGGGAACCGAACCCGCCACCTCCAACCCGCAGCCAAGCGAATAGCTGATTACGTCACCAAAACACACAAAATTAACCAATAATGGGACAGGCGACGAAGAGACGGGTGAGCTACGAAGGAAGTAGTGATTGACAGGCCCAAAGACAATGTAAAAGAAAGCAGAGGAAGCTCTCAAATAAACAGAGTAGCAAAAGAGAAACAAGAGGGCAACAGGTCAACAAAAGGAGACGAAACTCAAGACCATCGGAGAAAGATAAACATGAATGAACAAACCATAAGTCTAATGCAAAAGAATTTCGCAAAATTAAAATAAGAGTAAAACAGTGAGAAAGATGGCGGAAAATAAAGGGACGGAAAATGAAGGGGCAAAAATAAACAGAAGACTAAAAAAAATCGTGACAAGAGTAGTAAATAAATCTATTAAAAAATAATAATTATTATGAGACAACATAGAATAATTTGAATTAGCTGAACTTGAGAATGTTAAATTTTGGAACCTAAATGTTAATAAAACATTATCCAATACTAATATAGTATTAGTAAATATTAGAAGTATCAAAATGAATTTTGCCAACTTCATAATAAAAACTGCTAATAAAATTAAATTAATCCAGATTACTATTCTAGTTAAAGTCAATATAAAAAATGAAGAAATAAATTTTTAAAGGAGGGGGAATAGTCATTTTTATAGAAAAAACTTTAGTAATATTCAGGATTATTATGAAAATATTGCTGCCTGTCGATTTTCACCGCTGGCCAAAATCGTCAGCAACGGGGTGGGTGGGGGTCAGGTGAGGGTCGATGTCGACTTCACGGCATGCGTTGGACGGACTTCAGTTCACTTGGCGACGGGAAGGGTCTGACTTGCCGGCCGGGCAAGTCGTCTTCACCTCGGGGAAGGTCTGTCTCGGTCTTCGGACTTCGAATAACTTCGGCCTCTTGTTTGCCGGCAACGTCTCCTGGCGTTGGCCGGCTCTGAGCGAGGTTAAGCGGGGAGTGTGGTCTGACAATCCCCGCTGAACTGAACGGCGATACCTCTCGTCTGCCGCCGGCGTCGTGACTTATGTACGCCGAGCTTCTCGGCTTGCAACACGGGGAGGGCAATTCTGCTGTCCGCGTTGGAGATGGCCTCAACTTCTCTGGCTCCAAACGACTATGGAGAGCTTCTCCCGTGGCTGGCTTGCCACCACACTAACTCAACTACTCTTTCTCCGGCTTGGAGAAACACTTGCGGCTCGCTTGCCGCCAAACACCAACTCTCTCTTCTTCGGCTGAAGAAGCTCCAATGTGGCTAGCTGCCACAAGACGAACTGACTTTCAGGCGCTCCGCGCCTAGTTTTATAGGCGTAGGATAGGTCGACTCGGCCAAGGTACGCAGGGAAGGTCGAGTCGACTGCGCTGAAGGGGGAGCGGACAAAACGCCAGGTAACAATATCACACATGAAAATATTATATGTGACTTCCAGAATTTATTTTTTTTTTTTTTTTAATGTTTATCAGTTCTATTAGGTAAAAATATAATACTTGTATTGTAAGTGCTGATCGATTGTTATATAAGATTAATTAAAATAAAGTTAATTAAAATTAGAAATTTATTATTATTTTTTCATCAATTACATCACTAATTATTTGTTTTTTGTTTTTTTTTAATGTAACTGATAATTTTACAATTTTTAATTTCAATTTTCCCAATTAATTTCACTACATAACTTATATTTTTTATAATTGGCCTATATAGTCTTTTGCTCTTTTGACTTCATAAATATTTTTCAGTATCTATACTATATAAAAATCAATGTTTCTTTGTATACACTCATAGGCCATTTGACCAAACTTTGCAGAATTACTCTTTAGGACCCTCCGGAAAAGATAGGCTAACTTAGAATCTGGATACCCCCTCCCAGGGGTTGAAAAGGGGTAAAATCCGTGAAATAACCAAATATCACCTGGTGGTGACAATGAGAACTACAAAAATATTATGTAAAGTGAAAAATTCCCTCTCCTATGAAGGGCAGTGACACCACACTTGGGTGGGTGAAAGGCGACACGGCTACCTAAGTGTTCCAACCCGATCGACACCAGGACCTTAAATTTTAGGGCACCTTCTTGGGCCCACAAGTCTACTGAAACAGTGAAAAATCCGATCTCTATGCAGGGCAGGGACACCACAATTGGGTGGGGGGAAGGCGACATAAGGGCATTAGGGGCCCACCCCCGACCGACACCGGGACCTTATATTTAGGGCCCCTCTCGGGGCCCCCAAATCTATTGCAAAAAGTGAAAAATCCGATTCCCTATGGGAAGCAGGGAAACCACACTTGGGTGGGGAAAGGCGACACAAGGGCATGAGTGTCGCCATCCCCGACCGACACCGGGACCTTACATTTAGGGCCCCTTCTCGGGCCCAAAGGTCTATTGCAAAATGTGAAAAATCCGATTCCCTATGGGGGAGCAGGGACACTACACTTGGGTGGGTGGAAGTCGACACAAGAACCTAAGCATCCCATCCCGACCGACACCGGGCCCTTTCTTTCTTTGAGTGGCATTGCAACGCATTCAGGATACGGCTATTAGTTTTATAAATAATTTTTTCTTTTTTATTTAGGATTTTGAATTTTTTTCTGATTTCTCTTTGATCTTGTATTGTTTTATTTTTAAAATTAATATAAATATTATCTAATATTTTAAAGGTGAATTTATTTATGTTTTTAACTTGTAAGCTTAACGTGTGTGAATAGATTGATAATGAAAATAAAAAGCAAACACACATAATGAATCTTAAAAAAACATTTAAACACATTAAAAATTGACAACATATTTCGAGTAGCTCATTACTCGTTCGCAAATGTAAAGAACATCGTTTATTTTATATGACCCCGATTGTTATAACGACTCAATTTCAGTTAGAACAATATATTGCTATGGTTTCAGCAAAAAAGATAAAGATTTAAATTTTCACATTTGATCAACCCATAGTTTTTTTTTCTTCACCTACCCTCATCCCCAACCCCCTCCCCATCCAAAAAAAAAACCAAAAAAAAAAAAAACCCTTTCACATCTGTTCCGTTTTTCTATCCTTCCAAACAATTTTTTTTTTTTTTTTTTTTTTATTTATTTATTTATTGACAGATGCTGATTTCATGTCATCGCAGAATCTTGCACAGACTTCCACTCTACACACCTAGAAGTTACAGTTTAAGACATCATCCCCGGTTCAAATATGGAAATCCTGTCTTCCCTTCCGGTTAGTCCGCTCGGCCCTGATGTTCTGATGTTTCCTGATTCACATCTTGTAATTTTCACCGAAAGAGGTCCTTCCATGAAGTCACCTGACTTCGCTTCCTTTTCATTGAATTCTCTATGTATAAATTTCCACTTACTCGAAACCTGTTGTCAATTTTTAATGTGTTTAAATGTTTTTTAAGATTCATTATGTGTGTTGGCTTTTTATTTTCATTATTTATGTTTTTATTTGATGTTTATTCAAAAATAACCAACATTCAAGTCAACAGTTTAGAACAGAATCTACTAAAGACTTAAATATTATTAATTTTTGTTTAAAAGGAAATAAATGTTTCATTTTATAACAAAAGTATGTACAGGGTGGACCAATTAAATTCTTACAGCTAAATATTTCCGAAACGGTACGTGATAGAAAACAAATGTTTCAAGCAACTCCATTTATTTTCGAGGGGGACAGTTGATGGTGTTAGTTTTAATTGGAACAGTTCATTGCTGACGCGGGGGTGGACGGTAACTTCACAATTTTCAATGGAAAGGGTGGTGAAGTAATATATCATTGGAAAGCCTATAAAAATTCATGTTGAATGGCAATTTGGTTTTTGAAATTCCGACAAGTAGATCATGAGATATAGCTAATTGAAAGTCCAGAATGTTGTAATGAAAGACGTAATTGACAAATGGTGGAGTCGTGGAATCAGACGAATATTACTACCTTCTCTGCAACAATAGCACTATTCCGCGTGCTGGAATGAAAAGTGCATCCGCATTGTTGCGTCGTGCAGTGGCAGTGACAGAACAGTCCTTGCAATAGATGTGTTAACAACATGGAACGTCATACTGTGGACGAGAAAATTGAAATGATCTTCCTGTACGGGGAAGCGAGACGCAATTTATAACAGGCAAGGAATCTGTACGCCGAAAAGTTTCCCAACAGAAGAACCCCTTCCAAGATGTCGTTTTCTCGAATTATATAGCAGTTTTCCGAAGACGGTAGTGTACAGCCAAAGAAACATGCTCGCAAAAGAACAGCCACTACCGAAGATCACGAAATTGTGGTGTTAGCTGCAGTGCATAACGATCCCCATGTGAGTAGTCGAACATTGGCTGACGATGCGGGGATGTCAAAAAGTAGTATTTTACGAATATTGAAACGATATCACTTTCACCCATATCATATCTCATTACATCAAGCACTACATGGGAATGATTTCATGCACAGGATGACATTCTGTCGATGGGCTCAGGACAAACTGCAACATAATAACAACTTTTTCCTGACTGTACTATTTTCAGACGAATCGTCTTTCTCCAATTACGGCGAAGTCAATCGACATAACATGCATTATTGGGCTGTCGAAAATCCGCATTGGTTGCGGGAAGTGGAGCATCAACGCCGTTGGTCTGTGAATGTATGGTGTGGCATTTTGGCTGATAGGATAATTGGACCTTATTTTTTTGATGACCATTTAACAGGACGAATGTACACACAGTTTTTGGTTGAGGAGTTACCCTTACTATTGGAAGACGTGCCATTACAGGAACGACGGACAATGTGGTTTCAGCATGATGGCTGCCCTGCGCATTATGCCCGTACGACTCGTGAAGTGTTGAATCAACAGTATCATGGCCGTTGGATAGGGCGTGGAGGCCCAATACATTGGCCTGCGCGATCTCCAGACCTTACATTGGCAGATATTTTTTTGTGGGGTTAGCTCAAATAGAAAGTTTATATTGATAAACCAACGACACCAGACAATATGAAGGAGCGGATACGCAATGCCTGTGCAAATATTGATAGCACTATGCTTTTACGTACTCAGCAATCGTTTCTGCCAAGGCTTGCAAAGTGCATTGAAGTAGACGGACATCACTTTGAGCATTTATTACGATAACCTTCATGTGGTTTTTGGATGTTTGAAGATAAATGTAGTTTGCAGACGTATGATTACTGATTGTCGTCCTCTGTATTACTGTTGTTACTATTCAAACCTCTCTGCAAGGTTACAATAAAGTACATAGTTGTTGATATGACAGTTGTTTATTTCGTTGCAAAGTACATCACCAACCACTGACACTGCCAATGTTTCATTTATGATAGGTGACATGACCGTTCCATCATCCTGTGTCACGTTCCCTCCCTGTCCCCACCAGTAACAGACACACCACAATCACTGTGTTGTCCCATTTTACGTGTAATACCTGTTGCTGGACACCTGTTCATCGAACACTGCCCCTACAGACATGTACAGTATGTCACCACAGCAACATACATGGTCCACCATCCATGGATAATTACGAGTATCGTTACATTACAACCGACGTCACGTCGTCCTATCCACCATTCTGGAATTTCAATTGACAATATCTCATGTTCTATTTGTCGGAATTTCAAACACCAAATTGCCATTCAACATGAATTTTTATAGGCTTTCCAATGAGATATTACTTCACCACCCTTTCCATTGAAAATTGTGAAGTTACCGTCCACCCCCGCGTCAGCAATGAACTGTTCCAATTAAAACTAACACCATCAACTGTCCCCCTCGAAAATAAATGGGGTTGCTTGAAACATTTGTTTTCTATCACGTACCGTTTCGGAAATATTTAGCTGTAACAATTTAATTGGTCCACCCTGTATATGTATGTAATTTCTTTACCAGAAAATTATAATGTACTTCCCATGTAATTTATTATTCACAGAAAGGCCCAACTACTTCTGTTGATACACAAACTCAATTTTATTATTTATTTATTCATCAAAATATTACATTACAGTCCTACTAGGTTAATTGACCTGTGTTGTAGGTGCTGTGAGTTAAAATGATATCAGAAACAAAAATGGTCCTATATACATTTATAGTAAACATAATATTCCATTAATTTTACAAATAAAATAAGAATAATATCAAGCAATATTTCAAAATTTGAAAATAAAAGTTATATATAAACTTTTATGATATCTTATAAATGCATAACTTATGAGTACATAATAAATGTAAAGTAAAGTACATAAAGCTACATAATGGGATGGGGACTGGCTGGAGCTGAAGATCCAGTAGAATGGTGAAACAGCTGTACTCTAGTTCCCCTCATAAAAATGAATCTGAAAAGGCATTTTGATTGTTTATTCTTGTGTTGGGCCTAACAGTCATTTCTCTAAAGTACATAAAGTATACAAAATTAATCCTGTTTTTTTTTTTTTTTTTTTCAAAATTAGTCGACCCAAATAATTTTACCAGATATTATATCTCTATATATTATTTTTTTTAGATTGATATCTTTTCAATTTTTTTCATATCAATTGAAAATTGGTCGAATATTTTATTAATAAGTCTGTTTTTAATTCGTAATCCGAAGTTATTTCTTGGATTATCGAAGACTTGTTTAGTATACATATTATATTACTTCTTGTTGTATGGATATTTTCCTCCTGCATGTTATAACATATTATATAATATTTTTGCATAATTAAATTAAAAATAACTCTTTGTTGAGGAAATAATATTTTATTATTTATTAAAATTTGATTTTGTTGTTCAATTTGCAGTTTATTAAAGTTAGGAAAAATGAAATTTATTATTTTTTTCAAGATTCTGTTGATATTTTTCATTTCATTTTTATTTATATAGATCCAATTATCTATACCGTAATTTATTATTGAGTCAATATATGATTTGAATAATATAATTTTTGTTTTTTTAGGAAAGATGTCTTTAATATGATAAAACATATATAAAAAGTAATTTAATCTTTTTAATATATGAATATAATGAGTATGCCATGTATATTTATTATTTATATATAGACCTAGATATTTATAATTATTTATTATTTCTATACTTTCACAGTTACAGGTGTTCATATCTACTGGTTGGTTGTGTATGCAGTGGAATTCATGATATTTTATTTTTGGTATAATATTGATTTTTTTGTTCTTTCAAGTAATTATCATATATTTTGTTTTATTTTTATTAATGGCTAATTTATAGTCATGTGTCCATTTAATTATATTAATAAAGTCATTTTGTATTTGTTCTTGTGCTATAGAAAAGTTTTTATTTGTGTTTATTAATAATAAGTCATCTGCATAAGCAATGATATGTGAATTTGTTGAATTTTTGAAAATTGTATTAATATATATTATAAATAATATTGGACCTAATGTAGATCCTTGTGGTACGCCTTTTTTTAAATTATATATTTTACTTATTTTATTTTGAATTTTAACTTTGAATTTTCTTTTTTTTAAATAATTTGTTAGTATATTAAGCATTGGGCCTCTTATACCAATATTATTTAGTTCTTGTAGTAATATGCTGTGATCTAAACTATCAAATGCTTTTTGCAAGTCTATATATATAATTAGAATGAAATTACTTTGATTTAAGCTTTTATTGATAATTTCATTTAAATCTTGTAATAATAATGTTGTACTTTTATTTTTTTGATATGCATATTGATTTTTATGTATTAACTGATATTTTGCAATAAAATTATAGAAAAAAATGTGTTAAAAATGTAGGTTTCTGTAATTTTTGATAAATTTGAGAGTAATGAGATTGGTCTATAATTTGTTATATTCAGATAATTTCCATTTTTAAAAATAGGAATTAATTTGGCTATTTTCCATTTATCTGGATATATACCTTTTATAATAATATTATTTATTAATAAAGTCATAAAATCTGCTATATTAAGATGGAATTTTTTAATATCCTCTACAATAACATTATCTAATCCAACAGAGTTTTTATTTTTCATATTTTTGATCATTTCAGTGATTTCAGTTATTGTAGGAGGAAACACAACTATTGAATTGGTAGACTGGATATTATTTGTTTTTAAGAGATTATTATTACAATTACAGATTTCAACTTTACCAATGTTTGTGAAGTATACACCCATTTCAGTAAGAGTAGTTTGTAATCCTTTTCTTTGTATAAGTTTTTCTAAATTATTATTTATGGCTGTGTCCTTTTTGTTTATAACAGAGTTTATTATATTCCAATAGTTTTTTCCATTTTTAATGTTATCATTTAGTATATTGTGATAGTAGTTTTTTTTTAATTTTTCTTATATAACTATTTAACCAATTTCTTTTAATTTTATATTCATCCAAATATTTTTTATTTGTTTTATTGTTTTTATATCTTTGAAATAGTTTATCTTTTTCTCTAATATGATTAAGTAAATTGTCAGTCATCCAAGCTTTTTTATATATATTTCTATATGTCTTTGATGAGCGTAAAATATTTGTTGTAGAATTATCATTAAATTCTTGTAGATGTCTATTATTTTTTTTTGATTGATGGATACATTTCATTAGCATGTTTATCATTTTATTTGGATTATTTATATTATATGTTACTACCTTATTAGTAATTTCATGTAATTTATCAAAAAAATATACTTCATTTTTTATGTTATTAGATTTGTTATATACATTCATTTTAGATTTTTTTAATGAGTCCGATTTGAGATACATGAGCTGCATCATGATCATGTAATGATCAGATATGTCATTGTGAGTAACGTTTCCAATAATATTAGATTTAGGTGCTTTTGCAAAGCAATGATCTATGCATGTTTTAGAATGTGATACATTAGTTTTTATGTCCCTGGTAACTGCATAAATAAAATTTCTTAGACCAAGATTATTATATATTTCTATATATTTTAGTATTGTTAAGTTATTTTTATTATTTAATAGATTGATATTAATATCACCTATTGATAACAGTGGGTGGTTGTCTTGAACTTTCTTATTAAGTTCTTGCATTATTTCATTTAATTCAATGATAAAGTCATTTATATTACCATTGGGTGGTCTATAGATTGCTAATATTGTTGCTTCAACTTCTTTATTTTGAGATAAGTTTTTAGTCTTTTTCTTTATATTACAAATTATGTTTTCAAAGGATTTTGATTCAAAATTCCAATTGTCAATAGTTATATAATTTTTATAAAAAATTAATAGTCCTCCCCCTTTTTTTTTTCACGCAATTTGCATATATCATTAAAAGTGTCAAATTTAAATATTTTGATTTCTACCAAGGTTACATTTACTTCTGCCAGAATAATTACATCAATATACTCTATAGGTTGATCTATATTACATGTATACATACTAATATTTAAATTATTTTGATTTAAATTACAGTAGAACCTCCATTAACCAAAGTGGTCGGGACCGGATCTCCGTCGTTAAATCGAAATTTCACGATAAAAGAGAGCACTTGAAAATGGTCGTCAGGAGACCGCAAAAATTTTAATATTGGATTTTAAACATGAACACAAGTACAAAATAACTAAATGTAAGTTTTTAATTATATTACTATAATTATAAACAATAAATTTGTTCAATAGATGTCACATAAGTCAGAAACTGCAATGTAAATGTTTATATGACAGACGATACATACTTTACTTTGGCTTAAAGGGAAGTTTGCTCTGCCGTGAGCATGACTGATGTCCTTTAGCCGCTCTGTCCCAAAGTTGTTTCAGTAGCATAAGTTCTGTAGAATCAGAGTCAGTCTGTTTCTCCAACCACATCAGTCCTTTAGCAGAACATTCAAAAGCATCGGAGTTGCTTATTATAGAAGTTTCGAAATCTCATGTTCATCACTTTCGTTGTTATTGTCATCGCTATTGCGCTTTTATTTAGTGGGCTCCATGACATAAATGAATATTCTACATTTGGGTGAAGGCAACGCTTCTGAGTCGGACAGAAAGTAGCCAATAGAAAGGCAGAAGGCAGATGGTCTTGGAGACGATCGGAATTTCCGGCAAAGGGGGAACAATAGAATGGAATAATAAGATAATAGAGATAGAATAGATAAGATTTCGGCACTGCCTGAAGTAGGAATAGCTGCGATTAATAATATTTAAGTCTTTAGTAGATTCAACTGATATTGTTTATTGAGCAAAAAAAAAAAAAACGAAACCGATGTCGGTTAAACGAGGTTCCGGTTAAAAGTGTTTCGGATAATCGAGGTTCTACTGTACTGTAATTATTATTGTATAGTATAAAATACAGCTGATTATTTCTTCTTCTTTCTTCGAATTTGGCCGACTATGAACCACGTGAAATAACTCGTCATGACTATTTTTCTCCCTTTCTTTCTTCTCTTCCAGTATTCTTTCATTCTTTCACTATGTTGTTTCCTTCTTTCTTCCGTCCATTTTGCTCCCGTCTTCTTCTTTGTCCTTTCTTGAAAATTCTTGAATCCTCTGATCTTTTTTCTGAATTCTTCTCTTCTCTCCACCTCTTCTCCATCTATTTTCATTTCTTCCATGTCTTTTATAACCATTTTAATCCATGTCATCTGAGTCTTGGGGTTCTGTCGAAGAATTTGAATATTCTCTTCGCCAGTCCTCCTTCACTAATTCTCTTAATGTTTCAGTAGAAGGTCATTCTTCTTCTCCTCATTGTATCAGTTATTTTTTCTGTTTTTGTGTAGATCTCCTTGTTATTTCTCAGTTTCCATTTTCTATCTTCATATTTTGGTCCCAGGATTTTCCTTATGTTCTTTCTTTTCTTTTTTCTGCCTCGTCTAATTGTCTGGCTGTGTTTAGTGCAAGGCATTCTGAGGCGTAGAGGCCTTCTGGTTGAATGACTGTACTGTAGTGTCTTAGTTTTGCATTTATAGAAATGGACTTCTTGTTGTATATATTTTTGTCAACTGGAATGACAGTTCCATTTTTCTTGTTCTTGCTTGGACCGCTTCTTTGTCAAGGGCGTTTGGTTGAATGACTTCCCCCAAGTATTTGAACTTGTTAACCATCTTGATTTTCCCATACTTTGTTGTGATCTGTCTTGGTGCATCTTTTCTATTGGTCAAGTATTCCGTCTTTTCATAAGATATTTGTAGTCCAGCCTTTTCTGCTGTCTCTTTCAGTATATTTATTTGTCTTCTTGCGTCTTCCATGTTTTCCGCTAGTATTGCAAGATCGTCTGCAAAAGCCAGGCAGTCAATTTCCAAGTTATCTTTCTTTCTCCCTATTTTTATTTTATGGATACAAATAAATTCTTTTCCTCCACTCTCTCATTACCTTCTCCAGCACACAGTTGACGAGCAGTGGGGAAAGCCCATCTCCCTGTCTTACTCCTGGTTTGCCTTCAAAGGGTTCTGAGATCTCTCGATAAGTTTTACCTTTGACTTCATGTTTCTTAGAGTTTTTTTGGAGATAGCAATTGACTTGTCATCGGCTCCGAATTCCTCCAACGTATTGAAAAGTGTGTCTCTATCTGTAGAATCGTATACCTTTTTGAAGTCCACGAATGTCACATGTATTTGCTTGGCTCTCAAGCCTCCTGTACCTTATTATGAGTTTCAGATTTAATATCTGTACAGCATATGATCTTCCCTTCCTGAATCTTCCCTGGTAGTCACCTAATTGTGGGTCCAGTTGGGTCTCAATCTGTTTTGTAATGCTTTGGATAGTATTTTGTAGGTTACCCAAAGGAGTGAAATTCCTCTATAATTCTTGGCATCAGTTTTATCTTCTTTTTTGTGGATTGGTTGGATCCAGTGTTTTCCAGTCTTCCGTATTTCCTCCGTTTCTCAGATATTTTATATTATTTTATGTAGATTCATTATTTATTACTTTATTTTATTTTAAATTAACACAACTTTCGTCTTTTTAAAACTTATAACCATGTTATTATTTAATGCCCATTTCGTTAAATTATTTAAATCATGTTGAAGAAAATTATATGCATTTATTTTGAGTTTTATCAATACTAAGTAGTAGAATATTATCGGCATATATAGGTATTCCAATAAAATATATACACACTTTGATTTATAATAATTTATATATATATATTAGAATACTTCACACAGTTGTTTATAGAATTCAAATATAATACTATAAAGAGTAAGGGTCCCAAGTTAGATCCCTGAGATACACCAGAAGAAATATTCTGTAGTTAATTTGATAAGTTGTTAATTTTTCTGCATCATTTTCTGTTTTTTAAGTAGTTTTTTTAAAACATTTTGGATATTTCCTCCTATACCAATTTGATTTAACCTTTTTAACAATAATTTATGATTAATGCTATCAAAAGCCTTTTTTAAAACAATGAATGCTATGTAAATTATCTTCCCATTATTGAAATTTTCATTCATATATTCAGTAACTTTTGTTGGTAATTTAACCGTGATATTGTTAGGTTGATAAACATATAGATTATTATTTAAAATATTTATTTTTGAGATGCAATTGCAAATTGATTTCGACAAATAACTTTCAAAAACCTTAGAGATATGAGAGAGTAAGGAATGGGCTTGTAGTTTTCAAAGTCATTTCCCCCCCCCCCCTTAAAAATTGGGATAATATGAGCAATTTCCCAGAGGTTTGGGGAGATACCAGTTGTAAAAATATTCTTAAATAATTCTACTAACAAAGTGGCAATAATATCCTTAAAATCCTTAATTTTAGTACAATAAAACCTTATTAAGTCGTCATTCCGTTTAAGTCGTCGTTTTCCTTTGGTCCCGACAAGGTCTCATACACAATAATATAAAATAATCCCTCCTTTACCCGTCACCAAATTTAATTCTACTCCGGATAACTCGTCACCCTCAGAAATGGCCAAAAGAATTTTCTTCTCCATTTTGCCTGCCATCGTGTTGTCTTTTCAGCCAGTCCCTTCACTTTACGAAAGCCAAGCCTTTACGGGGAATTTTCGACCATGTCTATCACTTCATTCCGTTCGTACCCCTTCGGAGAATTTGGGTTCTTTGAATCTCGCTGCTAATCATTCAAAGCACACTTCTCGCTGCGACTCTGTCGAGTGTAGACGTTTTTCTTGACCGCTCCTGAGTGTGACTTCATTTCATAGCGACTAATCCCCGCTACAAGGGCTATTTTCTCTTGCAATTTCGTGGTTCTATTATGTTTTTTACATACCAGGGAAACGAAAACTTACCTCGTTATCTTTTTTTAAAAAAAAAGACTTAATTGCACTTTTTGAAAAATCAAATGTTTTGAAAACAACTTTTGCCAAAGAACATTCCAGGACTACAATAAACAATATTCTTTCATCGAAACAAGTAGTTGAAGAAGCTGACGGCAAAGACAAAATAAAGAGAATGAGGAAATCGAAGTTTGACGAGATCGAGGAGGTTTTAGTTCGATAGCTAAAACATGCCAGATCGCAAAATGTGCCGATTTCTGCCGTGATTCTCAAAGAAAAAGCCATGGAAATTGCTAAGGAGTTGATCATTGAAGATTTCGGGGGCAGCAATGGTTGGCTGGAACGTTTCAAAGATAGACATTGCCTTTCTTTTAAAACAATTAAACTGTGGTAACTATAAATGTTGTGTAAATAGATAATCATTTCAGTTATGATTATTTTTCAATAGAAATTTGTGCTGTAAAATATTTTTTGTTGGTTTATTTTAAGACTTGAGAATAGCTGCATTTCAAGTTGATTAGAAACAATGGCTCGAGAAACAGTAGTGTGATACCGCGTGATGCTAAATGGGAATCATTGTTATACAATGAAGTATCACGGGGAGCGAGCCGTAAGGTTCGAACAATTAATGAGAGAAATCAGTTGATACTGGGATTTTGGCTAAATCAGTTGATGCCGGGAATTTGGTGAGAAAAGGCGATCCAGGAATTATACCGTAACTTAGAAGTTGGACTTGGCCATAGAAGCTATTGAAGAATACTCCTATAACGCAAGTTGGATTCAGTGAAAATTATTTCCGAAATCATGAGAATAATAGGAAATGAATTTTGAAGGACACATAATGTCTTATTTTATTTCTAAGTATTTTGCAGGAGAAGATTCGTTGGAAATTGAGCGGCCATGTTGTATAAGCGTTCGAGGAATGGAACGTCGGCAGACATGTTGGATTCGAAGATGCCTTAAAAGCCAATGGGCAGAAGTTTGAAGGATTATATTATTCCGTTCCCGGGGATAGATGCATTTTGGTATATATGGCGTTAGCTATAAGGAAAGCTACAATTTGAACTCGTAAGTAAGACTTTTAGTAAAATTAGTTGCAGATAGTCAACGCAGATACTTCGAGACCCAATACCAGTTAATAGGATAGAATTATAGAAGCGAGCATCATAGATCAACCAGAACTATTAAGGCGAAATTAAATTCGTAGATTGCATTAACTCACATAAGGTGATAATTTAGAGATAGCCAAGTATGATAGAACACTATCGGTTAAGCCTAATTGAAGTTTAATCTGTAAGAATTATAGATGAATGTTAATTGTGATATAAGAGAAACATTCTAGATTGCAATTGGATAGTTTAAGAGAAAGATAAGAATATATTTAAAGTTAAGGAAAATAATATGTTTTTCACTTAAGATAAAATGATCTTAAGTAGTTATGTATAATAACTAGTTAGAAACGATATTTAGGTTCACATAGGGTGAAAAACCTAGAACAATATATTTTCTAATTGGTTGGATAATTTATTAAGACTTTAGGTTTAATAAGTTATTAGGACTGAAAGTTTAGTATCAAGTTAGTAATGTTATTTTGTGTTCACATAGAGTGAATGACTAAGTGAACGATTTATTAAAATAGAACATTTTAGAAATTGTTATTGAATATCTTTCAAGTTGAGATTAATGTATAAATATGATTAGAAGATAGTGCTATTATTAGCATTGAATATTATATGATAACTTAAAAGATATCATTCAAGTTGTTGTAAATGATATATCATATTTAATAAGAATCTAACTGATTATTCAGAATATGAAATGTAATTTTAGACAAATGCAGTTTAGTAAAATGTTATTTTTTGTATGTCTTTCTACTATGTTATATTCTTTACAATATACACCTCCAATCCTTGCTTTGCTTTAATGTTCAGTTTCTAGCCCTAGTTGTTACTGTAGTCTACATAATATAGCAGGGTTTAATTCTAATTTAGATTTTATACCTTACAAAGTTAGAGTTTAAATATTAGAATTATCATAATACCCAACAATAAAAAGTTACATTTTTTTTTCTACTCATTTATTTGCATGTATTGATTTCTGAAAATCTTGTTTTTCTCACCGAATCCTGCATGAAAAGCCTACTCTACACCGAATCCTACAATAATTCATGAAAATATTGTATTTCAGTGTTTGTTTTTTTTTCAAAAATTCCCACTCCGCCTAAGTCGTCACTCCGCTTAAGTCGTCAAAAATGTTTGGTCCCTTGAGTGTCGACTTAACGAGGTTTTACTATAATAGTTATATTATCACATCCTATTGAGAAATGCATTTTTTGTTTATTAATTATATTTAATATGTCATTATAAATAGGAAATAAAATAGCCATGGAATTATTTCATTGATTATTTTCATCCATTATGTTAATTATTTCCCAATTTTTATTAACGTTGTTTTTCTTTATGAATGTATTTTGAAAATTTTTAAAGATAGTATTAATGTCATATTTTTCTAAGAGATTATTTAGCTCAATTTTAACAGTTCTTTCTCTTTGTACTGTATTTCTTTATTTACAATTTTTCAAATATTTACATTGGATTTATGCTGTTCATTTATTAGTTTTTTTCTAGTGATTTTGTTTATTTATGAATTTTTTTAACCAGTTTCTTTTTATTTTAAAAGCTATTTCATAACTTTTATTGGTTCTATTCTCTTTTTGTTTTTTAATTAATTAATTTTTTTCCTCTATGTGTATCAAAGTTTCTTTATTCATCCATGGTTGTTTATAAATTGAGCTATTGGATTTATTTAAATTATTTTTTAAATTTGTTTTATTATTTAATATATCTGGCTTTTTAAATTATTTTATGCATATTTATCATTTACATATTTTTTTTTTTTTTTTTTAGAATAGTTATTTATAATTTCAAGAATAAGTTTAGTTAAAGTAAACAAGATGGCGACAGTGACCCTTCAATAACTAAAAGGAAGAAAATAAAAAACAAGAATCAAATGTGGAATTCAAATCCTTGGAAAGCGCTCAGGCTACCGCAAAAGGAATTTGACCACAAAGAAAAAAAAATAAAGAAAAAAAAAAAAAAACCCTCTAACGGGTGAAAGAAAAGCAATTAAATCACATAAGAATGCCTTTGAATTCCGCTTTTAACTCTTGTTTTTATTTTCTTACTTTTAGTTATTGAGGGGTCACTGTCTCCATCTTGTTTTCTCAATACCTCCCCTCGTACGCCTTTTGAGTCTTGAAGTAGCTGATTAGCTCTGGCTGAGAAGAGCCCAACAAGCTCGAAACGGCCGTCCCAGAGTATCAGCTCGACTCAAAAAGGCACTCTTATGTAGTTTAGTTAAGTTTTTATTGAAAAATTCATCATTTAATGGATAATTTGGTTTTTTTATGTCCGTTTTTTTTTTATCCTTTGTGATAGCATTGTTGCTTTTGGTAATTTCCAGTAGAATACTGTAATGATCCGAGATATCCCATTCTATTATATTTGTAATAATGTCTAAGATGCTATTAACCTTTGAGAAGCAATGATCTATAGAAGTTGATGATGTAGAAATTTTAGTAGTAGCTTTCCTCGTTGTCATGTAACTGTGATTTGTGAAACCTAAATTATAAAAAATTTGAACATAATTACAGATAGTTTTATTTAATGTCTCTTTTCCAGTGTCGATATTTGCTTGGCCAACGTAAATTGTATTTGAATTTATGTTTTTTTTATATGTTTTATGGATTTTTTTTTAATTCCTTCATAAATAGTTTTTTATTTGTATGTGGTGGTTTACATATAGCATATATAATTAAATCGTTTCTTTCTATTCCTTTTCTTTTTATATTCCATATTACACTTTCATACTTAATAGAGTTGGAGACCTCGATTATGAGTGTGTATACATTATTACAATAAATTATTATACCTTTTTATAAGGTATAATATATCTTTTATATCCTTTTTTTTAATTTCTTTTCTTTTTTATCCTTTTATTAAGAAATATTAAAATTATATATAAAAAAAAATCAACAAACAAACAGATGACAGTCATCAAATCAAACTCAAAACTTTCTAAAATAAGGATTTTATTCTCGAGTTATCAGAAGATAATTTAAATGATTATAAACCAACAAATCCTATCTAGAAGAATTAAAATGATTAAATAAACTTATGAAAAGTAAAAATATCTTTAACTTCATATTTTTTATAAATTTGAAATTTAAATTTATTCTGAAATTGCATAATTATTTATAATTTTAATTGGAAAATTATTATTTATAAATTCTTTAAACAAGATAATTTAAATTATGCAAAAAAATAATTTAAATATTTTAAAATTTAAATATTTTTTAATAAAAGGATAAACAAGAAAAGAAATTAAAAAAAAGGATATACCAGTAAAAAATAAAATAAATAAAAAAAGAATATGTAAGATAAAAAAGAGCGAGTTCTTTAAACATTGCGCTTTTGATTTTCTAAATTTTAATTTCTACTTTCACCACTTAGGCTACGACATGAAAATGGATTGGCCGTATCTTCAAAGAAACAGTGATTTGAATTTTGTATTAGCCTTTTTCAAATTTCACATCACTGTCCGGCTATTTATGTTTAGTAATATTAGTTAATTTTATTCCTATATTCTATACATTTCAAAATTGCAAATGATTGATTGAAATCTTTGCTTTGCGAAACTCGAAGGATTGCCTTTGAGTTTTGCCTGTTCGATATGTGTTTTGAAGTTTATATATTATTGCCTCTTATTAAGGTATTTATTTATTTATTATATACTTTAACTCAATATTAAGGATTTTGCTCTTTTTAATTCTTAATTTAATTACAAATTTATGAATTTATAAACAACATGAAAGGTACAAATAAAAAATGCAAAACACGTCCTATCAGTATAACTCATCTACACCACTGTGAAAATTAACCTCTGTTATTTATATTTTGAAGATGGAATTAGTTATCCTTCAAAGCCAAGAATAAAGTAGCAGAGGAGATTTGATAACACTGTAAAAACTTTATTTGAACAATTTAAAAAAATAAACTATTTAATTTAATTCTTTTGTTCTAGGTAAATGGTTCTTTAATCTTAAGAGTATTAAATCTTTAATCTCAAAAGTATTAAGTATCAAAAGCTTTAATAAGTCCACAGGGCCAAAAATCGTCCGATACGTTTTAACTTCACAAACACACTTCCAATGCACTGTTCTAATTTCACTATTAATCACTTTAACTGTTCTTAACTGGATTACTCTTCTGTAAATTTCAGCTAATTTTAACTGAGCGTAAAATTTCACGAAGCACAATAAATAAATTGAAGACACTTACTTCATTTTGATATGCACTCCTCGTGCCTATCCAATTGGATATTCGATGCCAGGGTTGATTTGTCCCTTTTTCTTTCAACGAATGCTGTCTTGGAATTCCTTCTTAGGAATCCAATAATTACGTCGACTGAAATCTTCCTTTAATCGAAGCGCTTGAATTTCATCAGATAAGATTAATCCATTTCTCGGAGCCGCAGGAGATATTTTTTAGTTACTGATTAGTTGACTGTCTTCCCTTGAAAACTTCTCGGCTTGCTTTTCATTCACAGGATTTAGTCCCAGAGTAGTTCATTCGAGAAGGACTCATCTAATCCAACTAATTTTCAGGGTAGGCACTTTCGGGAAGTAATTTCTTCTCTTCGGTTAAGCATTAGTTTACTTCTGGCAAACTGCTTCGGCTTCAACCGTTCCACTGCTCGTCCAACAAAATGCTTGAGCTTTCGTTGTAGTGCCCTACTGTATTTTCCTTCGCTTGCCGTCTTCTCAGATTTTCAAAAGACTTTGCCAATCTTCTTTCGATATCCCCTTCCTCAGGAAAATGGACGTGGCCGGCTCGATCTCAAAGTGATTAGCTTTTGCCGGCTCCCACTCTAACTGACTTCACATGGGTTCGCCATGTTTATCCTCATAACTCATTTGCATATTGAGCGTGACGTTGCTTTTAAAACTTTAATAATTTTATCTTATTTCACTTTTATTTTCAAACATGTTATTTTAGAAATTATTTTCAAAGCACAAATATAAAAAATATTTTTTTTTTACTTTCAATCCACATATTTTAATTTGTAAAATTGAAATTTAAAATATATTGGTAAAACTAAATTGGAATTACATTTCATAATTAATAATCATAGATCATTTGTTAAAAATAATTATAATGATACTATTGAAATTACATATATAATAATAACAATACATAATAATAATACAGTCGGACACCGATTTAACGAATTCATCGGGACCGAAAATTTTATTCGTTAAATTGGGGGTTATTCGTAATATCGGGGTCCAAAATAAAAAAATTTCTGCACTTACCTTAAGGAATAGCCCTAATAAGCAACTATATAAAAATATCCGTAATTAGAAATTGTACATTTTTTATTCAGCAGCTAATAATACAGCGAATAATTACGCACTAGTTAATTTGAAATTTTAAAGTATGCACTGACTACCGTAATGTTGGACAATTTCCTTGATTCCTGACTTGAAAAAGTTCTTTTTCGACTTTATGGAGAGAAGAAAATACAGCGTCATTTATATCCTGCTGCATTAGATATGTTTAGGTACGTTTAACCAAACTATCAAAAAAAATTTTTTTTTTCGGCTGTTCAAATAATTCGTTAATTTGGGGTTTCTTATTCGTTAAATAGGGGTTTTTGCCTTCATTTTAATCAGGAAAAAAGAAAAATTCGTTAAATCGCAAAATTCGGTAAATAGGGGTTCGTGAAATCGGGGTCCGACTGTGTAATATAAAATTGTGGGCCCGGTAGCCGAGTGGGTAAGGGCGCTTGGCTGCGGGTTGGAGGTAGCGGGTTCGATTCCCGGCCTCGGCGGAGGACGGGAATTTTTCCACGCTTCTTTCTCCTCCAAACGGGCCCTAGGGTCTACCCAGCCCTCTATAGAATGGTTTCTTTCCCGGGAGTTAAAGGCGGGCGAGCGACGGGCCGACCTCCCGTCCTCAACTTTGTCCCATAGGTTCTGAACACTGGAGCCTACCCTCCAGTTGCATTGCGCGGTCGTTAAATCGCCCTCTGGGCCTGATCGCAACTTTAACTTTAACTTATAATATGAAATTAATATATATTTCAAAAAAGAAAGTAAAAAAATAAATAAAAAAAACAATCACATGAGATTTGCATTGGAATCGAACTCCGGACCCCCTGGTTTGAACGTCAATGAGTTAACCATTGTCCATGCTAACACTTACATTCTTAAGACAATAGTGAGCTAATAACACAATACTTGAAAATCGATGAAAATAACGCCGAATATCTCGAAATCTGTAGGGCGTTGGCCCCAATAAAAATTTATATATAAGGAAATTTGGGGGAAAGACGCCACACATGACAGTTATTATTTTTTTACTTGAAAACGAGAAATCAAAAAAGTTATTGAAATATGTCAAAATATTAGTCGTTCTTATAACTGTTGAGTGCAAAAAATTTTAATGCACTACAGTAAATGCAACAAATACAAAAATGCCAATAAATTAACTTCATCAAAAGTGGCATGTTCCCTCAATATGCGGGGAAGATGCCACAGGTTATGAAGTTTACAATTACTAAGAAAAACAAAGTATATTCAGCCAATATTTAATAAGTCTTTATAAACATTACATTGACCATAAATTAGACAAGAGCCACTGAAGAAAAAACACTTCACATTGCACAATATAAGTTGTTCTTGCTGCAGGTTTCTTGGAGCCATTTTTATTTTGCATTTTACACATTGGAACCAATCGCATTTGGGTCCCTTTTTTATCATAAAACTAATTCATTAAATAAATTAACTAAATCATTAATTTAACTGAAGTAATTAATTTTATTACATTAAATAAAAACGATTATCGCTAAAAGTTAATATTGAATTGATTCTATTCATTGTACTTTTTTTGTTTGGTATAAAATAAGGTCAGTAATTTGTGAGTTATATTCTAGAAATTGTATTGGTATATTTTGTAAGACTTGACTCAATACAACACTTACGAACAAAGAATAATCTGGGGGCACGGCAGTGCCCCCGCCAAGACGAGCCGAAGGCAGGAAGGGCACT
>JAFIDM010000001.1:2337894-2348964 GCA_023159025.1 Thereuonema tuberculata
CCATATTAGCGTGAAACGATCGTTCGGGAATGGAGCTTTGCACAAATAAACACTACGTCCTCTTTTAATGTGATTAAAATTTATTGTTAAAAAATATTAAATTTTATTACATTATATTGGAAGTCACTTACATAATTTATTTCAGATGCTTGTCCTATGTCATAGAATTTTATTTATTTGTAGGAAAATTAAATACTTTGAATTACTCATCAAAGTTGGGAGTTCAAAGCTAAACATAAATTATGTTTGAAAGTAGGCGAACGAGAAAGATTGATTACCACTGGTTTAAATCATGACTGTCATATCATGAAAGCCATCTTCATTAGAAGTAGTAGTTTATAATTAATTTACAGCAAATGAAGAAATTTAAATCCTTTTATTCTAAAATTAAATACGTCTAACTCATCAATGAAAAAAAATGCTGTATGAAATAATACATATAGTCATTCCAATCTTAATGTAATGTCTTCATTTCAAAGAATTTCTAATAGGGTTAAGAAATATCAATCCAGAGATTATAAAACGTAAGGATTTAAAAAGGGGGAATATGAGAATAAAATTAACGAAAAATCTCAAGTTCATCTACAGCCATTTATCCATTTTTGAATTATCTTCTATTAAAACCAAACTTAATTGATAAGCAATTTATGTAGAAAAGTTGGGTTGAGCACATCTTCAATTTTTCCATTGTTCATGCTTTTGAACAAACTGAACAAATTGTAATTTGAATGTTTTGAAATAGGAAATTTAAAAATTATAAATAGCTTTGTTAAGAAAAAGAAAAAAAAAGCAACCTATAACTTTATGTAAGAAATAATTTTTAGAAAATGCTACAAAACAAAAGTATCAGACTTTCTAGTTTGTAATTTTAAAAAATAAAAGAAAGAAGCTTCTTTATGTGAAAATATTAAAAATATGAAATTTCCTTAATTTTTATTGTTAATCATGAGAGTTAAGTTGAAAAAGTTTCACAGAAGTTAAAATAATTACATTAAGGATTCAGAATTTTTTCTTCATTTTAAGTCTGAAAACTTTGTGTTTGGAAAAACTATTATCCAGTTGTCCAAATATCTCAAAAAAAAAAACTGTTAGATATGAATCAAGCACAAAAGGACTGAACAATAATATCGAAAGGTAAGTATTTTTGTAATAAATTTTAGCACTGTATACGACAAAAAAGATCTTAACACTAAGAAAGAAGAGAAAAAGCCTCTTACTTTAAGATCTTTTTTATAATGCCAAAAATTATAGAAAAAAAAGCACTTAAAAAGAAATTTATAAACACAGGATATTTTGTTCAAAGTAATTCATTCCTTCTGAATCTGTTTCTTGAAAAGATATTTATTCAGTCCACTCAGATAATCATTTTTTTTTACAGTCCACTCAGAGAATTTATGAACAGTAAATAAATTGCTGATATTGAAAAACGCCATAAGAAATACACTATAGCCTCAGTTGGCCGCCGCAGTTTCTACTATTAATGAGGGATGGAGTTATTCCCTATTGTCACCACTGAAGAAGTTGAGGGGGAGGTTGAGATTAAGAAACAGCTGCGGCATCCGGAGTTAAAAATCTGTACTCAATTTGCCAATCCAAGCTGTTCTCTGTTGGTTGATGCAGAAGGATCCCAGTGGCGATTAATTAAAATCAAGTAGTTTAAAATATAAATTATCCCTAAATATATTTATTTAATAACATAAATTATTTCCTTCAAAGGAAAACTTATACTACTATATTTAGTGAAAATCCCAGTTTCACTTTTACAAATATCGAAAACTTACCACAAAGTCCATCATATTTCAAAGAGCATTTATCTGGACATGCGGAACACGCAACACCAACCTTATACATAGGCCTACCTATTATATTGCCTCTAAAATAGAAAAAAAAAATTTAAGCAGTGATATTTCATTCCAGCTATAAAAATTAATTAATTGTAAATATTAATGAACTATTTTCTTTAGCGATAAATTACTTCTCTTTAAATTTGTTACTAACTTAAAAGTTTTATGAACCATGTTTTATATTTCTTCAGACACATGATCTCATATGGATCTCATCTCAAACGATATTCGTCAAAATACATTTCTATACTTAGATTATAAATCGTATGTTTTTAAAGTAATTTATATTATCTTAATATGTGACAATTTTTTTTCCCACTTGAAAGAACTCCGAATCAATAAAAGAGCATCACGTTCGTCACATGAACTTTTACGTAATCAAAAAGACCTTAGGCTGCCAATGGGGAAAGACCTGCTTTGTAACACGTTGGTCACATGAACTTTTACGTAATCAAAAAGACCCTAGGCTGCCAATGGGGAAAGACCTGCTTTGTAACACGTTCGTCAAATATTGAAATCACTTTATTGGGCAAAGAACAAAATGGATTGGGGTTTTCCCACCAACAATAGTGGATATCATAGTAAATAGTCATTTTTTTATACTAAAACAAGTACATTCCAAGAGAGTATGAGCAAACGCTACCTTAATAACTTATCAATGCGGCTAATTAAAGTATCCCACTAAGGGCCTACGTAGGTCCTTGAGGTCGCAGGTGGGACGCAGTTGGGACGCTGAGCAATAGGAGTCAGATGCGCTTCGGATGGTCAGCATCGCCTTGAACTCTCAGGACAGAAACCCTGGTCTCATTTGACTGAGTATCCATCTGGAGCTAAACACCGAGGGAGAAATCTCCGACCACCATTGGCAATTGAACTTGGTTCCTCCTGTTTCCAGCCCAGTGTCCACTTGACCACCCAGCCCACTATCAATTTGAAAATCCTTCTAAATTTTCTTCTTGTTTCAATAAATCAATGTCATTACTTGTTTAGAATGTTCACATTGTATGAAAAACTTACTTGCACTAGTAATTTTAGTAATCATTAATTCATTTCAGTTTCTTTTGAAATCTACTGAACTATTTTCATTAATTCTCATTAAAAAAAAAACTCACGGTTTCATCTGTAGACTTCAATTATGCCTAGTAAATTAGGTAGACTGTTTAACCCTTCTAATAATTCAATAATATTTTGATAACAAAGAAAAGATAAAGAAGCGGTCTTCTGTTTACGGATTCTAGGAGGAAATGACGCTGACCGTGAAATTAGCAGAGATTTGTAAAAAGAAATGAAATTTGAGTAGAAACAATAAAATCTAGTTTGAATTCGTTGATTGTTCCATTGCTTCTGAACATTTAAAAAGAAATATCCTTAGAGAATCTGAACTCCATTTTGGATCAGTTACAAAACGGGATAATTTAAATCAAAGACTATTCGATTGCAATAGGTAGGAAAGCAGATTTGTAATGTATTGTTGATACTTACGCAGGACCGTAGTTGCAAACAACCAGCAGAGTGTCCATCTCAGTTCCCTTGTATTTAGAATAACCACATCCGATGTCTGTAGTGTCCGCCCACGCAAGCTACATCAGAAAAAACAATGGGAAGCATTAAGATGGGAATCACTAAAAGGTTATCATTATTAATCTACAAAAATTAAAAGTAATCAATTTTTAAATAAAATCATAAATTTTAATTCTAAAAGAAAAAAGGCACTTGACTTTAGAAAAAAGAAATTCTTTAATTAGATCAGTGATAATGTATTTTACCAGCGACTATTTTTCGAATGTAGACACCCACGATTAGTTTAAAAGATTATAGACTAAAAAATATAGAGAAGAAATGCACTGGACAATCATAAAACGAGGTCTTAAATAAACAGAATAGTCCATAAATGCACACAGTAAACCTTTTCTTGGATTATATTAGAATAACATTACATTTTTAATTGAAAAAAAATATTGGAAAATAAATTGAGAATTTTTGAGAAATTTTAAGAACTCAACATTATTTTGCAATGGAATATTTACAAATGATGTAAATAATTCTATTGTGGAGAATAGCATTTATTCTTTTTATATTATTTTGAATTGTATTAATATCTTACGTTTCAATTCATTCCGGTTTCTTAAATGTCTCAAAGAATTGTTGCATTTCAAGAATAAACTCAATGCACTTTCATTTGATTAATCATTGCCAGCTATTTATGTTAACATCTATTCATAAGAAAGTGGAAAATATTCGATTTAACTTTCATCATACAGTAGACTCCTCTTAACCGGATCTCCGCTTTAACAGGCCGAATTTCTTTTTATCTTTAAAATGTAAATAAAAATATCTAAAAAAAACAAAAAACAAAAAAAAACAGACAAACACGTATTTCGTTATTTAGTTTCGGTATCGCACGTATTTCAGATACAAGGTATCCAATACAATTGCAAGGGGTGGAAAGAAAAGTGATTTTGGATGAGCGACGCAATCAGTTAAAACAGCGTTTCCCAACCAATCAGAAACTATCGAATAAACCATCAGAAAAATCAGAAAAATCGAAAATCGATCAAAAATAGGAAGGGATACGATACAAATATAGTTTTATTCTCTAGTCGTCTATATGTGGAGGTATTCGATAAGGAAAGGTGGGTCGCCAGCTGAAAAAGGTTGGGAACCGCTGCGTTAAATCATTGTTTGTTTTCTGTTGCGAAACTATGCGGCAAGTTGCCAAACGTCTAGGCTTCAACCAAAAACGGTTACTCATTTTTTTAATGGTATGTAAGTTATGATACTTTAATATACTGAATAAAATGACGCAATATTTTAATTGTGTATTTATTTATAAGACAAATACATCCGAACTGTAATTTATTTCACTTCTCCAATTTAGCCGGATTATCGCTTAACCGGCTTACCCTCGGTCCCATTTAAGCCGGTTAAGAGGGAGTTTACTGTATTAAAAATATTAAGTGTATTTTGGATTAACAAGTTAATTCTTAAGAAATTAGATAGAATTACATTAGACATTCCGAAACTTAGAGAAATAACTTGGATCTTACTTGTGTGTAATGGCCTGTCATTTTATTCGATTCTGTTGGTGATCCAACGAGATCGGCATCGAAATTTTTATATTCTTCAAACCAGCTCGTTACAGCTTCCTGTACTTGTAATTCAGGCGGTGGAATTCCTTTGGCTATAAACACATTCTGACCTACATCTGTAGTTTCAAATTCCTCTTTGGATAAAAGACAATAAAAATTTATTTATCGAAAAGTTACTATCCAAGGTTAAACAAACCTTCAATATAAGAGGGACCCGAAATGACACATTTAAAGAAAAATAACTCTAATGACAAAGTTTTACATTTCGCTGCAAACTGATACACCAAATGCAATGAACTAAGTTTTACTCGTGTATTCATTGTTATAGTGACTTCGATGATGATATCTGGCCTCTTTATTTTAAAATACTGTATGCAAATCAAAAGATTTTATTCAGTTTATTAAAATTATTTGTTAAACTGTTTCTTCTTTAATAAGTAAATTTTATTTTATTATTCTTAAATAAACGTTAAAATAAGTAAATAGAAAGGTTATTACTTAAGTTAATACTGTAGTTTTATATTTATATTTAACTTAATTTGATTTGTATGTGTATTAAATTTGTTTCTTTTTATTTGTATTATTTTTTTAATATTGTTTCTAAAGAGAAAAATATTGTTTCTAAAGTAAAAAAATATATTTATATATTTATTGAATAATATATTTAATGTCTTGATCAGCAGGGAATTTTATTTTTTATTAAACAGTTTTTTCCAAAAAGTTTCAAAAATATCATTTTCAACTTAATTTAAGTGTTTCATTTTATATGGTTATATAAAAATAATGTAGTAGCTTGATTTATGCATGCCTCTTATTCATAATCCTTGTGGCCATCTATCCTGGACTACCCGTGTCATCTCTTCCATATCTATGGAGAGATGACTCAATTTCAAAAATTTTGTAAAATTCCAAAAATAAGAAAAACATTAAAAACATACCCTAAATTTGAAAGCAAAGGATAAATCAACAGTTTAAAGCTTTCAAACATTTAAAAATCAAGGCTTTTTAATATTTTACGTGAAAAATTTGAATTGTGTGACATCTGTCCCAACTTTACCTTAATATACAGTAATATTATATACAAAAGTCGGAACTGGAAGAACAGACAAGAATAAATCTCCAAAGTTCAATCAAAAGGTTGAGCCAAAGAAATACTGTGTACATGGTAAGATCATTTGCAGCTACTATTAAAACATAATGAAAAGAAGACTTCCACGTCCAGCAGCTGCATCAATTCTATCAACGTTTTCTCGAAAAGCGCTTTTCAGAACCTATGGTTCCATGACAACTGAAATTTAATTTATAATTGGCATCGCACACCAAAGGAACGAGTCATGCGCAAATGCCTTACCTGTCACGTGATGCTTTGGATGATGGACGAAAATTAATCAAGCATTTCAGCCATTAGTATTTAATAAAAGTTACAGTCAGAAGTGTATCTCCAAGCGGGTAACAATGCATTCTTATTGAATTTCTTAGAAGAGAAGGAGTAAAGCAAACGACTAAAGGAACAGTAAACAACGTTATCAGATATAAGTGTTTATAAAAGGAAAGAGAACACGTCGAGAATGAACCACATTCCCTTTCACCAAAGTTATGGCTACTTTTTTTGGAGGGATATGAAAGGTATTATGCTCATTGAATGAAGACCGATCTACGCGGAATACTATTCAAGTCTCCTGACGGGCGCAGTGATAACAGCCATTCGTAAAAAGAGGGAAAAAAGGCAAGAGAATTTGTGCGCTTCCTGCAAGAGAATTCCTGTGCTCAAGTCGCTGCTCACACGATGGCTACGATTGAGAAATTGAAGTCGCCCATCCACTGTTTAGTTCATATCTCGCCCTTTTCGATTTCTCCTCTTTATACCTTTAAAACAGTTTATAGGTTGGTAAAGAAGGGCATTATACCATTACAATGATATGACTTACAATATATTTCTGTTGTTTTATCTATATGTTTCCAATTATAAATTCCCCGTAATTATATAGATGAATTTCTTCCTAACCAGCAAAACACTGATCAAAATAGCAATTGTTTTCTTCATTCTGTTAACGGATTTTGTATTTTTTAAATCTTATTATTTATTATTCTATTGTTGATGGATAGCCATGTAGATAGATAAGACAACGGAACAATCCATTCCATATCCACATTTATTATGAATTACTGTTTCTAATTGCAACTGAAATCCCGTTCTCCAGTTTCAATATTAAATCTTTATTCACCTGCAACAAGACAGCAGCTTATTAATTTTTATTAACAATAAATCTTCCTTCTTGATAGAGAAAATGCCATGCCACGAATATCCGTGTAATAGTATAGTATATTCATCTGCCCTTTTTACTTTGGAACTAAGTTTACTTCTAATGAATCAATTAATTCCTTCTACACAACATGATCAAAAGCAGAAAAATAAATATAAAAAACATGAGAAACGTCCTTTGTCCTCCTAAAATCAGGTTGATTTGTAGGAAATTTCATTTTACTCCATTTCCGCTAAAATGAGTTTTGGTCAAATCTGAATTTAAAGTTGTTGAGAAACACCTGAAATAAACCCTGAAGCTTTTATTCTTTGTTGAGACTTTAGTTATTTCATGATCTGTACTATCTTAGTTTTAGATTACTTTTTAAGACCCTAAAATTAAACTGATGTAATTACAAAAATAAATTTTATTTGGGCTAATAACAAAGGTTTAATTTTATTTATTTATTAACAGAAAATGAGGATCATAATATGAGGTTCTGTCAGAATTAAGTAAAACTATTAAAAACAAATGTTGAATTACAATAATAGCATAACAATAGCATTAAACATATTAAAAATCAATTAATTTATGATCTAATTAATAATAGAATAATAAAAAATTTTAACTTTTTTTTGTTGTCGAACATTAAACTTCCAGCACCTATAAAACAGGAGTGGTTTGTGTAAATTACATCTAATAGGACTGGTAAACATTAAAAAAAATAGTTTCGTAGGCTGTTGAACCTAACTAAATTTATTCTAGAATTTTAGAATTCTTTAATAACTTCATGTAATTCCAATAATCAATTTTCCACAAGTTTCATCAAAGATACAGAACGAGTCGATTTGTTTTAAGTATTTAGGTTTTTCGAAGCAAGTTGGTTACAAAATGATTATTTTATATAGAAAAAAAATCGATTTTGAAAAGGATTAAGTAAATAATATTAGATCAATATAATTAATGACTTTTTGTAAAAAATTTGTAATTTTTACAAGCTAGAAAACAGTAGAAAACTTCCACATGATAAAATATTTCTCTTTGGTTTATAAACAAATCAAGGATCTTCGAAATAGAAATCAACTAAAAAACAGCTTCTTCGAATAAAGAAAAAACCATGGGTTATAATGAGGGGGGAAACAACTAATTTTCCATATTGCACTAATTTACAACTAATTTGCTATTCAGGAGAATAATTCTTCTTATCCTCCTGAAGTGAACACATTCATTTTCATCTCCTCTCCTAAGTGAAACATAAATCTTATTTTGCATTTTTGTTATTGATTTTGTTTTAAAAAATATTTACTTAAAAATTACTTCCTTTTTTTTTTAATGATAAAAGTTAAAATTGCCTCTAACCTGTAACGCGGTTTTTATCATGTCCAAAAAAGCAGTTGCTGGCCCACTTTTGAGCTACTACAGCAAGTTCTTCATTCCACTTCTATTGAAAAGACAAACAAAATGAAGAATTAACATTTGAACAGAATTTGTTTAAAACTGTAAATGATGATCACCCAAGCATAACTGAAGTAAAAGAAGAACTATCTAGATAAAGACTATTTCTATACTATCAATTTTGATTCCACTGCGGATATCATCTGTCTTTTTCTAATGTGCAGGTTGTGCACTGGAGAAAGGCTCCATAACAAAGAGGGTGACAAATTAAGGTTTCAAAATCAATTCTGAACACAAAGTAAACTACTTATTCCAAAACTTTCTGTCTACGGAGGGTTGTTTACAATCTATGGTAACGATTTGGATTCGGGTTTATTTCCCAGAAATTCCCTTTCTCCACCAACGATCATGCTCTATTTGATGGCCATGAGATACTGCTATCGCTCTGCAGGGCAGTTTCCATTGCAGGAGACTACTGCGAAGAACGCGAAGACTTATACGTTGCCACTCCTGCTGACAACATTTCCAGAGTCCATCCAATGAAGAGGACGTCGTCTTCCCAAGGCTCGTTTTAATAGTCCAAATGCGAAAAAATCCATGGGCGGTGCGTCTGGAGACTTCACTGGTATCTCGGTAAACGGTATAGCCTGGATTCCGGTTTGCTGTTCCATTCGTGTCAGAAAATTCTGGGTCGATTTGGACGTATGGCTGGACGCCTTGTCTTGGTGGAGACGGACCTTGGAAACGTCGTTTCCGTAAAGAGCAGGTAGTTCCTGTGTATAAATTGGTGTCAGTACGTGATCCTGATAGTATGCAGAATTCATTTTTACATTTTGAGCCACCCTCCGTATCTGTAGCTTTCCTTGATAGGAATAACCCGCAACGATCATAAATCCCTTCGAAAAAGTTTCACGACATTCTCTGTTCCAATTTGGAAACGATTTGGCTCCCACTGGGCGATAGAAAATCGCCCTTGGTTTATTGCAGTCGGACAAAAAAACATATGCTTCGTCGAATGTGGCCACATACTTCCATTTATTCCCAGCGAGATGTCGTTCATACAGTTTTCTGCAATTTGTCTGCAATTTGTTCTGAAATGTGCTTTGGTAAGAGTTTGTGAACCCTGCTTTTATGTCTCTTTTGAAGTCCCAAATCTTTATGGATAATCTTGTTTACGGTACGAAGAGATGTTCCTACCTTCGCACCAATGGTCCTTTGGGTCGCTGGATTGTTCCCCGTCACCATTTTCTTGACTTTCTGAATGACAGTCTTTGTGCGATTATAGGTGTCCTTGGATTTGCTTGCTTTTCAGTCTCGGAAATCTGTCCTGTACGGGCCAAACCAACACCAGCCAACACATTATGAACTCCTTTCTTCGAAATGGTGAAACCTCTTTTTCTACATGCCGTAATTATTGCGGAATAACTAAATTTCGCATCGGAAAGGGCTGTAACGTACCCTTCCCAAAACTATGACACTTTCGGTGGCATTTCTCCGAACAAACTAACCCGCACCCCTCCACACTAATCTTTGAGTACTCACCTGTGTACGTTTGCATAAATTTGCATACCTATTGTGATTGGTTGAGACGTCAGGCACCATGCAAATCGTTACCACAGATTGTAAACAACCCTTTGTATTCTTACCCATTGTCCTGCTTCTAAATAAAAACAAAACTACAAACAAATTAGTGGGAGGAAGGACTGAAAAAAAACTTTATGTAAAACTTACAGTTCAGAGGTAGCCCTGCCCTAAATATCTATCGACAATTAAATAATCTTTTAGAAAAGAATATCTACTTCCTGTTTTCTTTCCATATCTTTTAAACTTGATTCAAATGTGTTGATGTGTTATCCATGAATGCGTAGTAACAAAATCTTTAATTCTTGTTTGTTTGTATGATCCATGTGCCTAAAGGCTTGATCTGTTGCTTTTTGAACGCTTCTACAAAGTAATTTGTGTGAAAGTTTGTTTTCTGACTCTGTTTCGAAATGATTTAAATGATTTGTATCCGTTGCTGAGATAATTTTTAAAAGACAGAAATTTCAGAAAAAAACAGAAAAATATCAGAGTCCTATTAACCATTGACAGCCGATAAACACAAGTGATTCCTAACGGCCAATTTCTCCAATCAGTCTTAAACTACTTTTGGATTAAGTTCAATTGAATCCAACTAAGTTGGGACATTGAGTTCAACTTATTTGGAGAAATAGGTCTTCTAATCAACAAAAGATTATTTCAAGATTCACATTCACAAACAAGACACAAACAAATTGCAAAAAAGACGATTTTACTAATAAAGTTATAAATTGCCTCTAAATGTTTTGGTGAACCAGGAAATAACTACAAACCCCAGTTTTTTTTAGAAGAAAAGCTGTCGTTATCTAATTCTGGGAAGTTCCAGGTCCGCCAGAGATGTTTATCCACTTTTTCGAAATCTTCCATAAATTAAAAAAAGAAAGATACGGGAGCAGGAGCCATTACATATCCTCATTTTAA
>JAFIDM010000001.1:2348974-2386200 GCA_023159025.1 Thereuonema tuberculata
GTAGATCTGAAGTCATTGTTATTTTCTTTTCTTTGATAAATATAGAATTAATGAATAAAGTAATTTAGGATGATTACTCCAATATTGAAGAAATAGAGCATTAAAACAAAACAAAAAAAATCTTCCAACTGAGGAATCTTTGAGAGTCACTTATCCTTTTGAAAAGACATTCAATTACTTTTATTATATTTAATAAAAATATAGATTTCATTGAAAAAAAAGAAAGTAAAAGAGAATCAGCAGAATTAACAAGAGCAATTCAAAATTAATTTTACAAAAATCCTAAACAATTCAAACTTAAGATAATAGATCATCTGTAAGGAAATATTTCCATTTACTATCTATCTATCTATATATATATAGATAGCACAGGGTGTTTAAAAAAGACATGTCAATAATTAAAGGGTCGATTCCTGAGGTTATTGTAAGAGAATACATATGAGTCCGGAAACACTTCGTTTAGATGGTACAGGGTGTTAAAGTTTTATGATTTTTCTAGTTTTCCGGAAATTACGTCTACAATTGATAAGATATCGCTGTGAAATTTGGAACGCTGCCTACCCTGGATTTGATCAATAGTGTGAGTAGATTAGCAAGATTTAATATCTACAGGATGATACATTTGCGGGGGTCAGGTTCACTTTTTCCTCCCCAAATTTTCCTGTGTGACGCCATTGATCGGTAGCGATCAAGTATTTGAATTTCACATTGAATTTAGAAGCATTGTAGTCTCTTGCAGTTTATCCGAGAACAGCATAGTTTGTAAGATACATGCGAAAATGTGATAAACAACAGGGTCATTCTGTATCCGACCCTCAACAATGTATCACCCTGTCCATATGAGATAGTATTATTGTATGTTGAGGTTCCGTCGTATCATGCGTAGTTTCCGAAATAACAAATAAAAACCATGTGAATGAAACTACATTTACAAAACAAAACCGAATGCAAATATGTTCAATAAGTACCAATATTTTATGTCCAAAAATTACAAACACTGTGCAAAGTGACCATCTCCAGCTCGAATGCAAGAGTCAATCGTCTTCTCATCGATTGACGAACGCTTTCAAAAATACCAGGGTCATGTCGTATTGGGTTACACCCAGCAATGATGCGATTACATAAATCCTCCTCAGTTTGAATAGGAGTTGCGTACACCAAGGACTTCAGATGGCCTCATAGGAAAAAGTCCAAGGGGTTTAGGTCCGGCGATCGTGCAGGCCATAAATGAGGTCCACCTCGGCATGATACGACGAAACTACGCATGATACCTCAGGAATCACCTCCTGAATTATTGACATGTCTTTTTTAAACACCCTGTATATATATATATATGTATACTTTACTGTTTCAGTATCTTTAAATCATTTAATAATTTTTCATTTTGATTCCATTAATTTAAATCTTTATACAATAAATTACACAACTGCCGAACGGAAACTTGGATCGACAAACGGATTTCATAATCTTGTTCAGAAGCCTGAAACACATAGCAATAGGAGTATTCCCTATCCCTAGGATATCCCCCTCCCCCGTTTTCATTGGATTTCTACTTTTAGCTTAAATGTCAGAAATGCAACTATCTCTTTTCACTTGTGAGCTATAGCGTGATCGGTAAGTTCTTGGACTCACACGGAATGTTATTGGTTCGAATCCCTATTTTTTTTTTCTCAAAGTTCTCGTGAATATTTTTTTTTTTTTTTTGTTATTCTTGTTTTCTAAATTTTTTCGTACCTTTTTTCTTATTTTTCCTTTCTCTTAATGCACTTCCTTTTTTTATTATTATTTTTAATATTTTTTTATTATTACGTTCGCCCTTCAATTTATACTTTAGCACAATATTCTATTTCCTTGTTTTATATTTGTACTGAGACGCTTTAATTCAGATCTTCCGATAAAATCTAGATGAAAATTCATTCTTTCATTTAGCATAGTAAAATTCCTTAACGTTATATAAATAAACACAATATTATTAAAAACAGTTTCCAAATGTACTTAATGTACATCTACTAATCTTTTTCAGACTATTTGATCTAAAAATTTGAATATGAATCTTACAAATAATTCTGTAGTGTTATTAGGAAACGGAAAAGTGTGTGAAAATGTCATCAGGAATAACATGGGACTCATGAATAACAGTGCAAGAAGCATCGTTGCTTATCATCGCCTTATAAAGACCTATAAGTAATCTTTTTCTATTAACATTAAAGCAGATTATTTCATGAAACTATTTAAATATGTATAAGAGAAAAGAATATGTGCTGATTAAATTCTATGAAATGTGTCAAAAGCCCAGCACAGAATAAACAACAAATAAATTGCCTTTTTCTGATTCATTTACCGGGGAGGAACAGGTAACAGCTGTTTCGCTATTCTAGTAGCTCATCAGACCTGCCCTGCCTCTCCCGATAAAGAACCAGAAAAGGCAGAAACCTATGAGAGAACCACCGGCCAAACTGGCAGTGGCTCCCCAAAGGCAAAAAATATGTAAAAAAATATATTTAAAAATATTTAAATATGTATCATAAATATTTTCAAAAGCCTAATTTTTAAATTAGAAATTAATCATGCATTAAACAGGGAAGAAATGTAAGTCAACAAACGCAAACATCAGCATTAAAAATAGACACACTTCTCGAAAATCACGGTTTGTTCGTTCATTTTTATTAAAAATTGTATAATTTGCTAATATGAAACAAATTTGTTCAGTTCAATAACTAATCTAAGGAAGCGATTGCGGAAAGCGCAGTGAGATGCTATCAAAACGATAAGAATATTTTAATATAATTCTATGATACATTTTGAGAGTAATACTTTTGAGGCTGGTTTTGGTTGCAAATTTGCTGTTAAAGTTGATGAGATACACTTTAGGAGCAGTACACGGCCTTAATTGCAACAAAACCTACCTTTGTTTCCTGTCTAATGTCATTTGAATGATCCAGATCAGATTCAATCTTACTTACTATTTATTCGTAAATAAGCTTTCTTTGTGAAATTTCAAACGTAGATCTACAGACAGAATCCAATGTCAAATCCTAAGAATACGTTAGTGAAGTCATATAGAAGCAGTGACTTCACTTACCACTATTTGCATATTAGCAGCTCTTGGTTGGGGATTCACTTGTCCATCAGCAATCTTCTGTCTTAACTTATTATGTTCATCAACAAACGCTTCCTTTTGATTTTCTGCGAGAGGAGGAGCTGTATTACAATTCTAGATAAAAGACAATGGAATGTTAAAAGAAAATCTCAGGTTTAATGCTTTTTGATTTTTAATTGTAAATTTTATTTTTTACTTGGAAATGTGAATTTCTTTTGAATTTTAAAGAAATATAAAGAAATAGAAAGAACTGAAATTATTCTTTGCAGGAAGTTACATAATATTTCAATCATTTCATTTTCTCGATCTCTGTCAACGATTGTAATCAGGCAATGTTCCATGAATTAGAAGAAAAACAAAACAGTTATAGAAATCGAATCGGAAATATTAAATTTAGCTTAATACTCGTATTTTGTCAACGAAGTAGGACATGGTAGCTTTGTTTAATCTGGATCCGAAAGCACCCACAATAATCCAAGGACATTTCACTTTATTTCTGATAATATTATATCAGATACCTACAGAAATATGTATACGAAGAAAATATCTAGCAAAAATGTGTATAAATAGATGGATTCATAGTATAAGCACTGGACTGGAAAATCGGAATAAATCCTAGGTGCGGATAGGCTATTTCTTCTCCTACGGGCTTTAAGATTCACTAAGTCCTCTGTAAAATGTACATCAGATCTTTTACAAGGCGGGCGAGCACTGGAATGGCCATCGAATCTTTACTGTTCCCGATTGGCCTCCGAAACGTTGGAGCCTTAACTTTCGGCACTCGAGTGAAAAGAACCATTGTAAGTATCACCGTAGTTTTCATATTTAACCACAGGGTTTTTTTCCACGATGACCAATGAACAATTCCAAAATCCGAGTGTTACTAGTGAGCTGTAGCTCTACTATGAAAGCCAATGCTGGGCAATTCCTAGGGACTTTATCAGAACATTAATTAAATCTGGAACATTGATCTTCTTCTATTATTAACATACAATCAGTGCTTTCTCCTGATTCCCGAAAGCTGTTAGGAGGTAAAAACCACGCAAGTATAAATGACTGCATTGATAAACGAAAAAATAAGTAAATGTACAATACTTTCAATAAAAATGTGTTAGTTTATTTGCTCATCCTACTTATATAAAATAACCTTGGTATAATATGTCAAAATGCTTCATAACGACATTAAAAGAAGAAGAAGCTCAAGCTGAATTTCAAGGTTAAGAAGTTAATTTCAATGAATGAATTCTACACTCAATGGAATGACAGTTTAGTCAAGTGTCCAATTCAAGCCTTGTTTTGTTTCCCTTTTATCTACGAGAAAACAAAATGCTGTAATTGAATCTATATTGGATTAGAATAGCACTTTCCAAGTGAAATTTATGATTAAGTTATCAGTTTTTATTTTTATACTTAAAAGACCTTTGTATCTTACTTTGTCCGGAAGGCACATTGTATGAGTTTCACCAAATTTTTGGCATAACTCGACAGCGATGATTATTCGCAGTAGGAAGACAAAGAATGAAAACACTTTTAATAGAGCAACCAACATTTTCTGAAAAAATTAACAAAATTTCATTTATCAAAATTTTTGCATCATAAAAACATATTATTCAGTTAATACTTAAGCTAAAATATTATATGAGGAGCTTGAGTTTCAAACCCGCCATCTCCAAAATTAAAAATTTTCGGAAAATACATTATTACTTCGAATTTATAAATGAACTTTTTTTAGTTTTGTAGAAAGAGTAATAAAGTGACCCAAGTCAAAAAATTCTCATAGTGACGGTTTTAGCGTTATATCCTATTCTTATACGGAGAAGGCGGTGTTTGATATAAAGTATTGGAGTTAGGGGTTTTTCAAGTAAGATTGTGCGCCTTATATTTCGGAAATACAATTTCTTAATAGAAACAGGGTAGTTCCTACTCACCGCTGTTCCTATTAAGTCCAAATGCGGCCGGTTTTGGTCTCATCTGGTAATAATTATCGGTCTAAGACTAATACCCTTAGCTAATCCTTAGGTACATAATTTTTTTTAAATAATTTTCGCAATAACTCGCAGCATCATCATTCATAATAGAACATTCTTTTATTGCAATAAACGTGTTTTACATAATCAAACTCGCACTCCAGGGAATTTATTTAAGTAGTTTCCTTATCGGTAGCGCTGCAAGCGCCACCACGCGTGGATAATAGTTTTGGATATGGTGGAGTTTGATAATGCATTCGCCATGAAACAGCACTCGTATAGAAATCGTATCGCAATACATTGTTAGGGCGGTTTTTGAAGTTAAACTGTATGCAAAGGCGGGTTTTGATTTGAACTTAGCAAAAACTCCATTGGCTCGGAATTTGTAATTTTTGGAGATGGCGGGTTTTGAAACAGCTCCTCATATCTGAAATTAAAAGTAATAAAAATGAAAAATCCTTATTTTCAAAATATTTAAAGTTTTAAAATAACAATAAATTAGAATTCTCTATAAAAGTACCACTATTTGTAGAACTTCGAATAAATATAAAATTTCGTTACTGTTTGGATTCTTAGAGTTATCCTCTGCTAATTTTTATTTCTGCAACGGCCTCTTTCTTTTATTAAACGCTAAAAACAATTTCAAAAGAGATATCAATTAAAATTAAAAAGTAAATTACTTTGAATAAATTTATAAACCTTAAAAGTTGGAAATTTTAAATTAAAATTCTAGTTCCTTTATCTCGTCTCTCAAACATTTCGTCGACCATCTTGTTCCAGTTTGGGTCGAACAATTTTAATAAGACGATCTTTCAAAACGTTTTTCTATTCTATTCCGGTTTACAATATTTTTAATTGACTTGCCTTTCTCAAATCTTCGGTCCTTATTCTATCAAGGAGCGGATTTTTCATGAATAGATCTTAGAATTTTCATTTCAATTGTTGTGATCATTAATTGTTTGAATGATTTAAAATTTAAAATAAAATTGTTTGAACAAATTAAATCAGTCTATGCTTGACTTTCCAATGCACGTATTTATCATATTTGCATAAATGTAATCTCTGACAAAAAAAAAAAAAAAAAAAAAAAAAAGGAACCACCATTAAGGATCTAATTCGAATGAAACTCGGTGTTCAACTACCTTCCTATTAGAAATGCAAATCATTAAAGTTTAAAATATAGAAATTTACGTGTGTGCCTATTGATGAAAAACTGGGAACAGGCAACACACAAGTCTAGTTAAAAAAACATTTGTATACAACTAAATAGTTATATTCCACAGCCGGTTTCGCCTCCAATACGAAGCTTTGACGAGGGACAATACTGCTGGACGAAAGCGGGGATATATAGGTGTGCCAACCAATGGGAGAAGTTCAAGACGTCAGATGATGATGTTGTCAGCTAGGAACTCAACAACCATCTGGTAGAAGAATCAGTGTTGTTGAAACAGGACGGTGAGGAACTTTGCTTGATTAAAGTTTAGTAGTCAAGAAAAGTCACCTTCACTTCCATGACTCAAGCTCGAGTGCCCATCTTGTGGTCCATGTTATTACGGATCACCCTGTATCTCAGAGAGGATATACAAAACAGAGTAATTATTAACGCAATCGGAAGCCTACACCCATAAAGATAGGTGATGAAAATAAAACTTAGCTTATGGAACCGCTGGGCCCAATTTAATTCCACAGCTAAAGCCCGATAAATATCATACCAAAAGAGAATTAAAGAAATAATAAACAACTCAGATATATCAAACAACAAAATATATTTGAAATGAGCTTAATATAATACAATCACACACAACAAATCAAGACTAATGCAATAGAAATTACATATCAATATAAAAATATATTTCAAAAATAATACACAAAGCATTTTTCATAAATTCGGCAATTCCAACAGATTACAAATTAAATCAAAATTATTCAAGTTGGTAATTATCAAATAGTAATTCACAATAAGCTTATCAATGCAATTTAACAAAAAAATATAAACTTAAGACATTTTCTCACAAATAATTTGAGTCACTATATGAGTAGGGTCTGATCGAAAATTGTTTATGAGACAGACTTTCGTATTAGAAATTATGTCTGAAGAGTTCACTTCTTGATATAACTTTCCAAAAGAAATGTTACTCACAGTTTCGGCGATCAGTCTTGTTTATACTGGCACAAAATCTAGGATAGCTCCGACAACATTCACTGTTCATGTCAAAGTATCCACAAATACAAAATGGCGAACAACACATTCTTTCACACTACACGAACGTTCCTTTATAATAATGGCTGCTCACTGTAACCGAATAATCCTGAGGGTATACGGCCTTTCTTAATATCTCACAGATATCCAATAAGCCAACTTCATATCAAGAAGCACATATCTCAAAAGTATCCAGAGATACGTGCACCACAGGATGAGATACAAGTCTTGCCATTAACCGTGTATAGGTAGAAAAGAAGAACAAAGCTGTTTTTCTCCTAACAGCTTCTCCGCCCTTCCAAGACGGAAGAAAAATACGTGTGTCTCGTCCGACTACATCGTGAGAAGTGACTCTGAAGTTTCAAGAATGCATCTCATAGGGATGGTGACGTAAACAACGTTTTACCAATGGCCCTTCAAGAAATAAAGAGTGTCTTGAAACTCCAAATGACATCATAATAAGCCCCGTATAGAAACTAAATGGCTACACCTTTTCACAGCACAACAATTCGTTCAAAATAAGAGCAAAATTACATATGTTAATCTATATCATCATTAATAGATAACAATTATAAAGGTTACATAAGGTGGTAGGGTTCAAGAATATATAAAAAAAAATACTAAATAAAAAGTTTTAATGTGGAAAACCTGCCATTTCACGATCAATTAGGAAACAAGGAGAAGAGATAAAAAAACATGGCGGATCCTGCGAAAAGAGATAAACAAGGCAAAGGTCACTTTGCCTTAACCAAGTGACACAACTATACAAAATTGCGTCATAAAAAGTAGGAGAAGAAAAATAAAATAAGGAAAATTAAAAAGACCGTAACAATATAAGAGCAAACACAATCTTACTAGACACAATCTGCTTCGAGAAATTGTTGCATTAACATCAGTTTACCATCAATAATGCTACACCGACATGCTCCAAGACGCTACGGACAATTGCAGGACTTCGAAAGAGGCCGGGTCATAGGACTGTTAGAAGTCAGCTGGTCAAGCAGATGCATCGCTCGCCAAAGGTGCTGAGTCGATGGTGGGTGAAGGCACTCATTCACTTCGCCAAGGCTCTGTTCGGTCCAACAGTACTAGAAATAATCGGGTTATTTTGAGGTGACAGCTTCACTTTCCACTATCCAGAGATGACATCCTGCTGCACCATTGCTAGTCGAATCGCAGACTCTGGGGCTTCATTGCCATCGTCCCTACGAGGTCTGACTTTAACAATCTAGCACCAAGAGTTCGTCTAGAGTTGTACCGTACCCTAGAGACGTGGTCTGCTCTCGAATGGTCTCGTATTTCGTTTAATCATGAGTCGCGCTTCTGTCTTGCAACAGATGATCATCGTATCCGGGTGTAGAGAAGGACTGGCCAGCGCAGCAATCCTGTCAATATTGTCGAGAGGAAACACAATCGTTACAGTTAGTGTATTGGTGTGAGGAGGAATTTATCCTCACGGTAGTCCTGACTCCTCACAGTGATTCCACGACCTTATAGCGATCCGTGCAGTAGCTCCTGCAACTCGATGTTTTGTCCTTCGTGTCATGTCTGTCAGGAGCAATTTTCCAATTCCACAACCACAAATTGTATAAGTTTCCCAGCAATGCCTTTTAAGCAATGGGAACACGATGCAGCTTTTGCTTTAAAACTCGGTGAAAAAGTTGGACGCAGGAAAATTGCAAACGACAGTTACGGGGGAAAACGATGCAGCTTGGTGGGCGTCGCCGTGCGAAAAACAGACGAAGCACAGGATGAATTGCAATGACTTAAGTTAACAAGACGTCACGGAAATTGCGGTGCTGGCCTGCAACACAGGAACTGCAATTAACGCCAACAAAACAGAAATATTGTGATACTATTATTAGCCGATCTGTAATCGCAGAGAAAGGCAATAATGCGATACACGAAGAACAATGATCAACAGCTACTATTATTACAGTAAGAATTGCCAACAATGACATACCGTAGCTTTGTTCAGAAATTGGGAAAATGGCAGCAATTGTTGTTTCGCTTGTTGCAGTGAAGCATTGCAAATATCGAGGTTTCTGAAACGCTCTTTAAATTTCTACCCATTAAATATTTACATATAAACTTTATTTCTGCGTGAAGAAATTTCGGAAATATCTGGTATTCTTTCTGTAATCGCTGTCCGTCCATTTGAAGCGACGGCAATCTGTTTGGGTGCCATGTTTTCCCATGGGCGTGACGTCATGCGTGACGTGTTCCAACGCTGCACTTTGATTGGGTGCTGTACATGCAGCTTTTGGAGTTGCATCCTTGGGTCTTGACAGCTTTTGCTGCATACCACTCCGGATACAACTTTGCTCAAGCAGCTTCAAAAGCGCTCAAACAGCAAAGTTGCACATACAACTTTGCACAAAGCTGCTTCGTGTTCGCCCCGTTTAAGGAATTCAAACCCTTCCATGGTCAGTCAGATCTCCATGGCCAGTCAGAATTAAGCATATCTGCTATATACTAGGAAAGTGAATTGCATCCACCATCGGATATAGGTATTTAGAGAAGCAGTTGTAGCAAGATATCCACAAGACAGCATCAAGACTTTTGTTCACTCCATACTGCGCCATCTATCAGCATCCATAGCACCCAGAGGCAGCTCAATGATAGTTGATAATAATGTAACAACGATGCTGCTATTATTCAGTGAAACTTGTTTTTCCTCAGTGAAATTCCAATTCACTTCATCCAAATGGCATTTACAAAGTTTCATTCAAATTGCATCAGGGTGCTCTGATTATTTTGTCACAGACTGTATGTTATTAAGTTTTATTTTATTAGAATTTCCCTTTTTTGATTCATTAAGCAGGAAAATTGTTAGAGAGTGGATTTTAAGAGAATTATAGCTAAAGCATTAATTCATCACAACAATAATTTATTTATGTATTATTTAAATTTGCTTATACGTCTACAGATTGTAGTCTTGACAAAAAGCGAATTCGTGTAAAAAAAAAAAGAAGCAATTTCTGTCTCGTTTTCATAAAATCAATAATGATTCAGAGAAACTTATTCATGCTGAAATTATGACACTTCTTCTTAAAAATTTAAATTGTGTAAAACGCAAACAGTAGAATAGTGAACTGCGAATAAAAATCTCAATATTTTTAAGAGTTTTTTAAATGTCGCATCAACAATTCCTTAATCTGATAGTGAAGCTCAGTTAATTACCTTCAAAATCCATGAATCTCGCGCTATTGATGAGAAGAATTTATTCTAGTTTTTATTACGATGCCATCTTATGATGCTTCTACCTTTAAAGAAGCGATTTAAAGAAACTACTTCTTTCAAAATCTCTTACAACTTAAAAGATATCTTCGTGGAAATCCAGTCCATTTGCGTCACATTGTTATGACAATGATTGTATGTGATGCGAACTTCACTAATAGTCACGCAACAACAATCACGTGGCATCAGCTTTCTAAATAAAAGAATTGATTGAAACTGTGGCTTCTCAGTAAAATTGAAATAAATTGTTGGGAAATGCGGAAACTTCTTGTAAATAAACATTATCTACGAAATCAAAACTAAATACAGAAAATTTCTAGAATTAATCATTCGAAGAAGAAGAAGAAGCAAAAGTAAAAAAAAAAAAAAAGTTTGTTAATCGTGAATTTTTTTATTGCTAAATTTTTTTCAAAGATCGTTTTCTTTTATTTCCTGTAGAAAAGCAATTAGAAAACATCGATTAATTTTTTTAAATAACTTCCTTTATTAATATGTAAAGTTAAAAATAAAGGTAAAAAAAGGAACAAAATAGTTCAAACGTAGTTATTAATCTAAATTAAATCGAATTCAAATACAAAGAGTACAAGTGACATTTACTACTATATTAATTTAGACTCAATTTTATCATCAAGGATTATATATTTTAATAGTAAGAGACAAGCTTTTTGCACGAGAACAAGTTATTTATCAGCATTGGAATAATGAGTTGGATTTGTTATTGACTTCCTTCAGAATTTGAAACCATTTTAGAATATCCTTATTTGAGCTTGATTATCACAATTTTTCTTTTATTTATCTATATTTATTTGTCAAATATCGCTAAGCAAATTATTTGCTTTTAATAGGTTCAAGTTAAAACTAAGGACTAGAAGACAATTCGTTTTGCATCCAATGAAACTCAATCGAAATTAAAAAGGACAAATACCAGATGTACCCATTTGGCAAATTGCCACCTTTCCAGTTGGTTTTGTCTGAGCGGCACTTTGACATTTCATGTTGATTCACTTACGAATTAATGACTTATTTCGTGATTTCCTTTAGAAACTAAAAAAGGAAACAGTTCCTTAGTGCTGTTGATTCCAAGATTGTGTCAATAGTTTTTGAAACCAACAATAGACATCAAAGACATGCTTTCACTCCCTCCTGCGACTTATACATTTAACTTAGAAATTAGTTCAGATAAAAACAAGAGGAGGGTAATTACAGTTCAATGAAAGAAATTAATACAGGAAATTTAGGATAAACAAAACGAAAATGATGATGGCGAAGTATAATGAAATAAAAAATGCATTTAGTTGAACGAAGTTCAAAGCTTCTATTGATTCTGAGGAATTGAATCAATAATAATAAACTAATCTGAACAAATGAATTTGTAACTGATACATGAAAAGCCTTCAAGACTTGTTCAGAGAAACTCTGGGGGGAATAAAATAGTTGCAAAGAATTCATTTCGAAACAGCTTTTAATTAATACCAATAAATGGCTAAACTTCCAAATCGATTACCGCTTGAAAATTGACAGAACGATGTAGCGGTGAATAATTTGTTCAATCAGATTTAAGTTTTGTTGTTGAAATCGTCAACAAGAATCATTCTTTAAAAACTTCACGAAACTGTAATCAAGCTATTTTATAATGAGTAGATAACGTCATTGTAACTAATGGGTTTCAATACATTTTTTTTTATCGAAAGTGCATTCATGAATACCATGATACTACTTCGTCAGATGAATCTTTCGTGATCAACGGTATCAGATCCAATAAAGTGGAAGGAAGATAATCGAAGTAAATCATGATCATCACTTTTAACAGTTCAATGTTTGTGAAGGAACATACGATGACACATTCATCAAACTTCATGAAAAGAAACAACACAAAAATAATCAACACTAATACATTCATTTTAATTCCCAGTCCAAGAATTTCATGATTAAAAAATTGAACGCTTAACAAATTAAAAAAAAACAATTCAGAAGCAAATAAAGATATCTACCGATGCTGAACACAAACATCTAATTCTAATTAGTAAATTAGATTTGAAAATAATAACATTTTTGTGTTCTTCGAAATACTACGATAGGAACAGAGTAGGAACAAGGGATCGCTTTTTATGTAATATACGAAGGTAATAAGACAAAAAAAATGGATATATTTCTTAAGTAGTGTTTATTTTCATCTACAGAGGAATGCAAACAACGGAAACATTTAACTGATGTTGTACATTCTATTTTATAGGGTATTGATAAGGAATTTATATTATCTGAAGGTGTTAGAGAGCAACAATTAAGGAATGAACTGATAATGAGTAAATGTATTAATAAAAATATTTCTTACATTTTGTTTTGAACAAAACTCAAGCGCCACAATATATATCTATTTGAAGTCAAAATAATTCTGATCAGTTGAAACACAAAAAATACACTCCAATAGTAAAACACAAAAGATACAGTCCAATTTCAGCTCTTCTATTTTTTTGGTTAGTTCTCCTCTTTTCTCCATGTTCATAATCTAAAAAAAAAAAAAAAAAAATACAAACCTAATCACAATCTGCTTGAGTTGTTAAAAATCAGGTAATAAATGTTGTCTTGTGTTTTCTCTCCACTTTCCTGTTCAAATATTCTGTACGTGGTTATTCAAAAATATCTTAACAGGAAAAAAAAACGGATAAAAAAGGAAGTGCTTGTGTTAGAGGACACAGGAAACGAAAAGGTAACGAAAGGATTAAAAAAGGAAAAGGAAACGAAATTAACATTCGGAATAAAGAAAGATTAAAACGAATGAACAATAAAATTAAGTTTATATTTCACGGATAAACTTTCAAATGCCTTCAAAAACCCCTCAATAGCAGGCTTTTTACAGAAAATATAATTATTGTTCGAGGTTAAATTATAATATTTATTTAATTTTTAGCAGTTTCTCTTTTATTGTGTTTCAATTGTCAATTATGTCTGATAACGATTAGTGATGCGTAATGTTTCAGTCATCTTCCATTCCGTTTAGTGAAAGACTTCGAGGGTTTTCCTGTAAATAAGTTTGAGGATGTACAAGAGATTGTACAAAAGGTCGTCGATTATGATATATCTTCATGAACACACTTATCAACAATTGCAACAAATAAAGCAGAAATTCATTCTGTAGTGCATACTGAGTTTAATGGTTCCTTTTCAAAAGATCTTCTTTCATACCAAATTTCACCCAAACAGTCACGAACCAGTCAATAAAGAAGAATTGGGGATTAATAAACCAGTTTTGATTAATAAGTTTTACAAAATCTCACAGAACATGGCTTGATACCTGTTATGGTTCATCGGCTGCATTCTTTCCTTTGAAAGAAAGATAAGCTCATCAAATAATAATTTACCTTACAAATAATTTGTCTTACTCGTTATTGAGTAAAAATTATGTTTTTTGAAAATGTAATTTTTGTATTTAGATAGAAATGCGCCTTTTTTCTAGAATAAATTGGAAAAAAAAGAAGTTCACATCATTGATTCTTCCTTACATTTAATAGAATAAGAAATCACCAAAGACACCAAAATTTGTTAAAAAGTCTTTATAATATTTAAAAATACATTAGGGAATACCAAAAGGAGAGCTTTCTTGTGCGATTCCCTCGTCAACCATGATTGAGAAGGGACTCGCACAAGATTCCGAAAGCTCTCCTTTAGGTTTTCCGTAATCATACTATTAATAACGGATAGACGGAAGTGCGTTTGTTTATCATTAAAGTGGAGAGAGCGGAGAGAAAATATTTTAAAGTGTATTTTTAATTTTAAAATTACACTAACAAATATCTTTTTAAAAAGAAAATTTAGTTGATTTAATATTGGCGCGTTGTTCAATGCTTACTTAAAATATTCTACAATAAAAATAATCTGTATTTTAAATCAATCCAAAAATTTTAATTTTTGAAAAACAAGTAAAAAAAAGAATACTTAAGTACAAACAAATTATAAACTTTTGCATCTATTTATTTAGTGAATAATAAAAAAAATGAACCAGAAATAATTCCTACGCCCCTGTAGGGCATTGTGGGGCACTCTCTCATAGGCTCGATTTGGAGGAGTCTATTATTTTAGGGCAGAAGGTTAACTTTTTTCGCCGAAAGTGTCAGGAAAGCATATTTATATTAAAAAATCAAGAATCGCATAACGATGGTCTTTCAGTGAGCGCTGTGGCACTATAGTGCGGGGAAATTAGACAAAAAAGTGGCCGAACCCGGACATTTGAAATAACAAGCTGAAAATTGGTAGAAATATTGAGAATAGTGTTCTGATTGATATCCCAAAATTCCCAAAAAATCTATCTTGGGGAAAATCCGCCATTTTGAAAAAACTGCCGTCATCTTGGATATTTCGAGTTTTGAGCATAGCGACTGAACCGAGCGTCTGAATGTATTCGTTTTTGCGTCAAATTACGTAATTCAGGCTGCATTACCTTCCGAAACACTAAAAATTAATAATTATAGACCAATTGTGAGAAATAATAATAAATATATAAATGCGACAAACGAAAATTGTTCTAAAATTATAATAAATGTTATTGTAATTACAAAAAAATTAAATTAATAAAAAAAATTTAATCAAACAAGACTTCGTAACACAAGGCGTGAAATACAGGCATAAGCAGCAATAGAAATACATTATTAAGGATAAGAGTTAGCTAGCTTGTTTCGTGTTACCACTGAAGCTCGACTGCCTGTTCACTAACTGGCCAAAATCTTTGACGGTAATCCATTATCTGAAGAAATATAACCTATATTAGCGTCAATTTAAGACAAGTAAAAAGTGTTCTTTAAATTTTGTAGGTATTTAACGTTTCTATGACAACACGTCTGCCAAAGGTTCAACGTCGGCATCGATATCCGAGTCAGAGTAGTCCATACGATTTGTGCAGCCATGTCCTGCGCAGTAGCCGCACATACTTGTGCAAGGAAAAACGTTTCGTCTGCAACTGCATCTCTTCTCACAACCACAGTTACAGTTGCAGGATATGATGTTCAATACCCGCTCCGGTGCTGGTTCTTCTTTAGTTGGAATGGGTTTCAGCTGACCTGAATGCGCCATCCATTCCCACTGTGCCTCTGGCAGGCGATTCCCCATCCAAACCTGAACCTAGAATTTATAAGGCAATATTAGTTTCAAGCCTCCGATTGCAACCAAATGAAAGTAAGACAATTGAAAGTAATTAAGTTCCTTACCTGGTGGTAAACTCGGTATGAATGTTGTTTGGCCGTTGCAGATGTAAGGGGAAGTGTAGCTACGTCAAACCTTGCTTTGACGGACTGTTTGGCAACTGTCCTCCGGTAGAGCCGATGTCTGGCGCTTTTTAAGTTGTCTTCATCGTCACAGTCATACAATGCAAGAAGAAAACGTTCACCTTCAGCCGCAATATCCTGGTGCGTAGCATCGTATACGTCGAAGACCGACACTGTCTCCCTTAAACAAGCGTCTCGCTTGAACTTCTTGAAAGATCCCTTTTTGCCTTTTCGGAACGGAGAAGAAGTGGTATGACATCCAGTTGCTGCATGGAAAAACAGGAGGTAGTTACGGAGATCTCCAAGAGCCGCGATTAGGTCTGCCCTTCTGAAGACCCGGGCTTCTGCATCCTTTTTTCCCGGCATCAGCATTTGGACATTGTTTCCAGGGCTGGATGTAGCTGCCATCAGGACGAGAAGATCGGTGTCCTCGCCTACTATAACTGACGTCGCACCATTGTTAGCAGCTTGCACAGCAGTCTTCACTATGAAAGTATCCGCGTCACCCGGGGCTTGAATGATCTTGACCCCAGCTTCCATGAGGTGCCTTAATAGCAAAGCGATGAATCGCACCTTGTTTTTAACATTTGCCAAAAACGCTGACTGTGGTGATTTCGAGGGCGAAGCATCGTCGAATAAAACCTCTGCCGATGCTCCCCTGGCGTTTTGTTTGGTATGTTCTTCGTCCTTGTGCTTGGAGACTCGAAACCGTCGAAGACCACGGTAGCATCCTGTGCGAAGTGATTTTTCACGTACTTCACATACTGGAGGCAGATGTGGCTGAAATTCGCTGGACGCGTCCACGCAACCCGGTTCACGAGGAACCCGCCATCGACTATAAACTCTGCGTTCACTGGAAAGTTTGTTTTGGGTGGCGCTATCTCTTGTAAAACGTCTATCAATCCAGACTTAGTGCCTTTCCGCACCAACGTCCCGTCAAACAGCGCTGGAGGCCTTGCTGCAAGTTCATATGTCAGATACTCCTCGAGATCAACATCATCACGCACAACACACAGCAATCGGTGAAAAAGTTGGTTAGGGTTGATTTCGACAACAGTGTTTTTGATCTTGGTCGTTTTAGACGTAGTGTCGAAAGTCGTGACTCTGTTTCGTTTTAAGTGGACTTTATTGAATCTTGACCTGTTAATGATTTCAGTTGATCTCGAGGTGACGCTCGGTTCAGTCGCTATGCTCAAAACTCGAAATATCCAAGATGGCGGCGGTTTTTTTCAAAATGGCGGATTTTCCCCAAGATGGATTTTTTGGGAATTTTGAGATATCACTCAGAACACTATTCTCAACATTTCTAACAATTTTCAGCTTGTTATTTCAAATATCCGGGTCAATGTCTAATTTCCCCGCACTACTATATAATTGCCATAGCACAAGTTCAGCAAATAAATGTAGGAAGAATTCCAGTATTGGTTAAAATAAATGTTTAAAAGTCAATATCTCCGAAACAAGTCTCCAAGGAAAACTTTATGAACGATTAAAATTGAACAATAATAATGTTTATACACAAAACATCGTGAATAAAGAGATTTGAGAATTAAATAATTCATCAATCTAGATGTTGAAAAAAAGTATTAAAAGTTTTCAGTTCTTTATATTCATCAATCAACTATCAAGAAATGTTCAACAAGGAAAAGGACGAAATTATAACCATCATGTTGAAAATCTGACGGAGACATGAGAATGATAGTTCATTTTTGAAGGTATCGATAATAAATGACAAGTAAGTAGAATGTAAGTAGAATTGAATGTACAAATTTCTGCTACAAATAGATCGAATGCAGCAGGGTTTTTACATTTTATTCCTTTTAAAAAATGAGCTTTGAACATCTTTTTGAATCTTGTGTTTTTGAAAAATTGCACGGTATTTCAAAAATGTGGAATGTGTTTTACTTCCGTGAATATTTCACGGGTTGCAACTAGTCTATATTACTAAAATCTTTTATTTCTCTGTTCGGCGCAATTGTTAATTTCCTGAGAAAAAATTACTACAATCAAATACATTCGTGACGGGAATCGAACCTGCAACCTTTTGATCCGAAATCGGACGTCTTATCCATTAGGCCACGGGAGTACATTCAAATTGTTTCTTATCACTCCCTTTGTGTGTGACGCAATGAGAAGAGTCAGAGAAAAACGACAATACCTCATTAATTTTAGCCTACTAGATTAAAATTTCAATGTTCATTGTTTTAGCTTCTCTCTGTCAACAATGGCGGGCTGCTATCAAATAATGATTTCATTAAAAAAGGAATAAAATATCACAAGCCACAACCGCTTGGAATCGATTTTTCTTGGATTATCTTATACTTTTCATACTAGGGGGATGGTCTAGTGTATTTTAAATATTTTTATTATTGGATGAGTGCAAAAGTTCTACCCGTTTTTATTACCCATAAAGAAGAGCAAATAAACGCAAAATGAACAGTACCTATTATTGTGCATAATCCCCATTGCTATCGAGAACCTCTTGCCATCTTTCTGGTAGGAGATGAATCCCACAGCGGTAAAATTCCGGCGGTTTCGAGTCAAAAAAGTCTTGGATGGCGGTTTTCACAGCATCAAGATCACAAAGAGTTTCTGACTGAAGGAATTGTTCAACGCACGAAATAGGTCATAGTCAGTTGGTGCCAAGTCAGGGAGGGTGGGGTAAAACCTCCCAACCAAAGCCCAGTAACTTTTGGCGAGCGATGACAGCAGCATGTGGCCTGGCGTTGTCGTGATGAAGGAGAACATCGCGACGATTGATGAGACCTGGCCGCTTTGCTACCAAATTTGAATGCAGCTTGTCTAACTGTAGACAGTAGAAGGCAACATTGTCGGTTTGGTTGAGTGGCAGGACCTCGCAGTGAATTATTCCCTGCACATCCCACCATACACTCAATAACATCTTCTTAGGATGAAGTTCAGCTTTCGAAGTCGATGCAGGCGGATCAGAAGGGCAACACACAGTCCTACAACGCTTTACGTTACGGTACATAACCCACATCTCATCTCCTGTCACAATTCGTGTCAAGAATGGGTCATTTTTGTACCGGGAAAGCAAGGTGGCGATTCGGTCGATCCATTGATTAGCTGTCAGGTTATGTGGAACTCAACGATCAGCTTTCTGGTAAAACCAAACTTAACCAGCCCTTCTCGACCGTTGTCCGGTGTAGGTTGAAGGTCTCCGCTAATTCTTGCACGGTTGGGCTGTTCCTTATGGCTTGGTCAATATCATCTTCTCCAACGTGTGATGGCCGTCCACTCCTAGCCTGAATTTGGCAGCTTCTGTCTCCTTCCCTAAAATTACGAAACCATCGACGACATGTGCTTTCGTCTATTGCATCCTCTCCATAAACTTGACAAACATTGCGACATGTTGCTGCTGCCGTACTCTTTTTATGGAACTCGTATAACAAACAATGTCTTAGATGCTCCTTCTCGCGTTCCATGTTACACCCTCTGATATTTTTTTTGAGATAATTAACTTTGTGAGACACGATGCATTTATATGTGAGGCATCCACACGTTTGACTGGCAGACGATTTGCGTCATTACAATGTCATGTGTGAGGGCAATGCCATTGCAAATTTTCATATCCAAAAACGGGTAGAACTTTTGCACTCACCCAATATAAAGACTTTTAGTGTGTTTGACGATTTGTTATTAAATGCAATTGTAACTCACGTTAAGCTTCTATCTACTGATTCTTACTTATTGAACGAGTTTTATTTCATCGCTATCTTGTGGGTGGAATTATAAATGTAGAAACATATTATAGAAGAAGTCCAAGTTCAAAAATGAAAAGCTTTAAAAGAATTTGATTATTTTTCATTTACCTGTAATAATTTAGTTTCTACATTGTTTTTAATTCCATTTTTTTAAGTATTTATTTTCCAAATCCTTGTATAGAAATGAATGCAAACATTTTAAAAATGGGGGAATTTAAAGGAAATCGGATAATAAAAAGACAGAGTCAAGATTAACTGAAAAAGTTTAAAATGATTTTGAAGACGACTTCTTACAAATGAAATGGTTAAAAGTACTTATACGGTGCCCGTCAATCAGATGCGTCGGAAGGATACGTGGCGGAGCGAATTAGCCTAAGAAACAACTTACATGCTATTGAGTTCCGGAGGAACGAATCGTCGCTCCCGATCAGCTGTAGGTTCGACAGGTTAGGTCTTCATAGCTGCAGGATGTATCTTTAGGTAAATTTCGAACAAATTTTGTCCATTTCTAATGTTTTTCCGATTCCGAAAGTAGTTCCAAAGCGGCCATTACCTCCGAGGCGGGCACCGTATTGTAAACTTTTACCAATGAAATTATATACAAGGTGGTTATAATTAAAGTGACCTTACTCTCAGCTCTCTGGAGCAGGTTCTAATTAACATATCTCAAGGAATATATGCTAATTAAATAACGAGGAAACGATTTCTGATTAAAAAAAAATGGTTCTAAGTTTCGCTACTAGGTGGCTACTAGATGGCTGGTAAAAGAATTATGGGAAGCCCTTGCTGGGAATAGGAATGCCAACATTGAAGGATTGTCACGATTTTATTTTGATTTTTCCTTCTTTTCATGACACGTTTTCGCTCTCAGCCCATATTTTTGCTTATTTTTTATGTTTGGTTTTAACTCTTCGTTGTCCATGTTCTAAATACTTGTTTGTTGTTAAGGAAACCATTATTCACGTTTATAAAACCGACTATTTAAAATTAAATTTCAATGTTATCATCTGATTTTCCAGTTTCGATTTTGTCTATTATATTTGATTTTCATTGTCTGCTGGCTATTCTCGCAGTGGTCAATCTTGTCCTAATCACAACTAAAGACTATGTTAAATGATTGTCTATTTTCTGCTATTTTGTGTGTACTATTAAATGTAGCCTCCTGTGTTTAATACAATTTATTAATGATGTTTGCGAAAACTGTAATGTAGTGAAAATTACCAAACGTAGTGAGAAACAACAGGAAAGGTTAAGGCATGGGTGTTTCTACTATAAATGCAGTATTTCCGTAATCACAAAGTTAACCCTATTCTCGCCTGCAGACAATTCTCTATACATAATAGGATACGTAGTGGCATAGGAGGCCAATGTCAACAGTAAATCATTGAGAACAAAAGACAAAGTTTGTATCAGGGAAGCGCTCCGCGTATGGTCCCACAATCATCTGAGTTCACCGAAACTAAGTACACTTTATCTTCTATTTATCATGAAGCTAAGCCAAGTGCCTGCCGAAGGAACCAAGGATATTCGTTTATGTTAGTTAAGACAATCTCAGGGCAGAATGAAAATTGAGTTAAGAAAATAGCCTACTAACTACATCCATTTGAATGACAGTAAAACTGCTTAGATCGTCATTTTACTTAATACATATAAAAACCATGAAGTTAGCTAAGACATAATCGTGGTAATTTGTATTTACTTCGTCTGCTTAGAATTCACTTGTAGATAATCTAATAATATTAAGAAAGATAGAAACACTAATTACCAAATATTTTGATGCAACTGATCAGTAAAATGAAATATCGTTTCTCATGGAAGTCTCAGCTAACTAATTGCAATCTCACCATAGTTAAGATTTTTTTTTTCTTGTTAAATTGAATCTTCTTATGTTACTCGATCTTTTTTTTTCTCTTTTTGTTTTGAGCTTCTGAAAGACTGACATTGATTATTCTTTTATTTTCATTTCGCCTACAAAAGACTTCCATTGCAGGAAACAGTTCAATCATTAAAATTAAAATGTATTTATATGTATTCATGTGTGTATTTTTATTAATATATCATTCATGGATATTTTTTTATTCTTTATAAGAAAAGTATTAAATGTAATTTTTTTTCCTAAGAATTAAAATTAATAGAAAATATTTATTTGATTTTACTTATCTGTGCGTTTTGATTTGTCTCGATAGCGAAGGATATTCATTTGTATCTATATTAGTGTTTTTTTATTGATGCTCAGACATTACTCAATGGGCCCAGCTTAGCTCATTCTTTCCACTTTTAGGGTAAATGCACATGGATGGGCAAGTTAACGTTTTTAGTTTCTTTGTCGCCACGTAGCATTAGTAAGAAATTTGATAGTGTTCGTAGAATCTATCAGATTTCGTTTCTTTTTTTCATTTTATTTTATTTTATTTTATTGTTTTTTGATGATAGTTCACTATTAGATTACTAAAGAGAGAAAAAAAAAGCGACAAAAATTAGTAGCAGGGCGTGGTTTCTCTGCCAATCTTTTCATTTTAAATTGCTCACGATAAGAAAAAGACGTGACACCGAAACGTTATCATGACCTTGGGGAAGGAAGTCCATGAGTTGTTAGTAGTAACGACAGCAACTAGCATTGAGAGCATATTATCGTTTGAAAGTCATGAGAGTAGGGCCATGTCTAAAAATAGATTAAAAAAGATGATTAAGAAATTTGAAGAAACCCGAGATTTTGGATGTGGTACCAGGAAAGGGACGGAGGCCTATTGGAATGGACATTGTTGACGAAGTTTCTGTTGTTGTGGCAAACCGTGCAAAATGAAACTTGCCCAAAATTCTTCATGTAGTGCCCAAGCAGTGGGGCGTAAATTGTCTATCCAGTGGTCACTCTTTAAAACGTATTGTGTCCATTGGTACCCCTACAAGATCCCTATGATGCATGAACTAAAAATGCAAAATCCACAGCAATGCATTGATTTTACTTTTCGGTTGGCTGTTGAGGTCGTGTGGCCTGGAAAGATCCTGTGGACTGACGAGACGCAATTTACACTAGAAGGTATAGCGAACACGTAGAATTGCCACATTTGATGTTCATGGAAGCCATATATAATCGTATATTACGATTTCACTTACGTAACGGCATGCTGTGAATTCACTGCTAAGTTTATTCTCGGTCCGCTTTCTTTGAAGAGGTGAAGCCGTAAAAACTGATAAAGTGTACCGTTACCAGTGCACGTTACCGCGAACTCCTTGCTCAGAATATGATTCCTCTCTTGTAAGAAAGAGTTGTTTAGAAACCACTGTCTTCGTACAAGATGGAGAGACACCTCATATTGGTCAACCACAGTAAATGATAAAGCGCCACTTCCGGCAGTGATCGCATAATATCCAAAGCTTATACAGATACGTGGCCTTCACGATCTCCGAACTGGAATCCCTATGACTTCTGGCTGTGGGGATATCTGAAAAACAGAGTCTATCAGGAAGGCGTAGGGTCTCTGCCTGATCATTTAAAGGCGAACATTTCACCGGAATACTTCATGCGACAATTGATCACGCTGTACTACGCTGTACATGGAATCGACTAAGATGGAGCGCATATGGAGCACGTTCTGTAATTTTGTTTGAATAATAAAGTCTTATTACTATAGTCTTACAATATAAATAAAATTTAACGTGCGTATATAATGTTCAATGATTTAATTTAAAGCCAACGCACAAACTAAAATACAAGATACAATAAAAGCATAATCACTTACAATTATCGATTTCGTTGAAATGGTTGGTTCGAGACTTCGAGACTTCTTACATCCCTAGACGCAAGCTCACAGTTAACCTCACCCATTCCTGAATACATAATGAATTGTTCTCTCGGCTATATAAGACTGAAATTTTTTGTAATTTTTGTATTTTATATTGTATTGTCCAATTTGAAGAGGTTAGCTCTCGCTAACGAAATCGATAATTGTAAGTGATTATGCTTTTATTGTATCTTGTATTTCAGTTTGTGTTGGCTTTAAATTAAATCATTGGACTATAGTCTTACATTTAAGACTATGCTTACAGCGCAATATTTATATATATATATATATATGTGTGTGTGTGTGTGTGTGTGTGTGTCTGTGTGTTATATATATATATATAACTGAAGAAGTGGGGATATTCAAATTATATCTCCATGGAAAACAGCGATTTGTTTTTTGATATTGGCATTTTTAAAACAGTGATTAGTTTTTTTGATATTGGTGTTTCAAATCACAAATCACTGTCTGGCTTATCGTAGGTTTAGTAATATAAGTTAATTTTTATTCTTATATTCTACGCTTCTTGAATTCTAAATTGCAAATGATTGATTGAAATCTTTGCTGTACGAAATTTGAAGAGCACCAGCTTCAAGTTTTGTGTGTTGGATTATATATATAAATTACCCTGAGATATATTGATTAGAAACAGCTCCAGATAGCTGAGAATAGGGTCATTTTAATTACAATCATCCTCTATTTCATTATCTACGATTTCAGTAACAATAGTAACTCTATAAGCATGTAAATTTTATTTGTTAGTAATTACGATCATATCTTTCGTCACGGTTATTTTTTTAATTTTTTATTTTTGGTTCTTAGTTTTCTTGCTCCTCCAAAGTCCAGTTCTTTACCTCCTCGTGGTGGGGGATGGACAACGCGAGAAAGAGATAGCCTGTGGGAATCCCCGGGAACTCTGTAAGCGGCTAAATTTGAACTGGTGAAGAGGCCGGCGGAAAAATCAATCTTTGATCAACGCCGACTTCTTAAAAGATGTTGGGAATTCAACGACATCTAGCTCTGTGATGGCGGAAGAACAGTTTATATGTCAAAGGCAGCACAGAACAACTGGCAGGCAGAGGAACCAATTAATGGTCAATGGCTGGCAGACCGAGCCTAGTAAGATGGCTATTGCAAACGTGGAAAAGATTGGGGCCTTACCACGGAAACCTCCCTGTAGTAAACCATGGAAACCATGGTCGCCGACCTCCTGGATGGAGATGGCACGTGAAGAAGAAGAAGAAGTTTTCTTGCGTGACACGTTTTCCTCTCAGCCCACATTTGGGAGTTGATGCCCACTAGTTTTTTTTTGTTATTTTTTTCCTATCTTTTCCAACTATTTTTCTTTGGCGCCTGTTTTTTTTTTTCTTTCTTTCTTTATTTTTTTCCTTCTTCCTGTATTGTTTACTTTTGCTGTGTTACTTTGTTGCCATGTTGATTGTAATTTTGTATCCGTTTGTTTGACTGGCCTCTTATGTTTGTGTCATTTTTCTTCTGTCTTTTAACCAGTTGTTTAGGAATATTTAATAGAGTGTATGATTTAGCCGAGTAAAGAAGTCTGGTAATAGATACCAAGGCACCGATCTCGTGTGCTTTAGGCTTAACAATTCAGCCAAAACTGTGAATTTTGCTTTGCTTTGGGAGAAGTCTCCCTAAGCCTTTCTGTGCTTCAGAGTTCAATTGATCTTACAAATTCTTCGGGAACGAAGAAAATCTACGAGATTCATTTTGACCTTCATGCAAGACCGATATTACCGTTCGAGACGAGACTGAATCTGCGTTCAAATCATTCTTCAGAAGAGCTAAGAGTTGAGCACTACCGCTATCGAGTTTCTGCCCGGACGTATGTAGCGAAATGGCCTGAAGACCATTACGTACTCGCCAAGCAGCAAGCAGCATCTCTACTCCTACCGATATGGCGAACCTTCCAACGTCCACGGCCCAACGACGAAGAAACCGCCTGCTTGTCGCCCTACGAGTTGCAGAGGCGCAGCCGAAGATCTCATCCACGACCGCCGCGGAACAGCAATTGAGAAGCCCTGCTAGATAACGAAGAAATACCTGGAGTGGCGTCAACCGGAACCAGCCATCGAGATTCCTACCTAATCTTATGTTCGTGAAGTGGCCTGTAGTGCTTCAATTATGGTGTTTTTATTAGTGATTTCTTTGTGCTTCTAAAATTCTAAAATTATGCTTCTAAAATTCAATATTTCTGCCTACACCAACATCATCTTAACTGTAAGTAATTTCATTGTTAGCCAACTTGTGCCTACCTAGAATTTTTGTTTTTTTGACTCTTCCCTTTTTTTAGTACCACTAAAAATCAAGAAAACATTTTTTTTTGTGAAAAGAAACTGTCCCTAGAGTTTTAGTAACTATAATGTCTTGATCACAAAGGAATTTAGTTTTTGAACTTCATCAAAAAGTTTTTTTCACTTCGATAATTTTCGCCCAAGCAATATTTTTTTTTTTTTTTTGTATTCCTATTTTCTGATCTGATTCAACCTGTGTTCTTTATCTGAACCTTACTTTTGTGTGTTTCATTTTATATGCCTTTTATTTTTTTATGATTTTCCTAGTCCTAGAGCCGACGTGGAAGAGAGCTATTATGTTCTTTTCCTTTTAATTGTTTATCGAAAAAATAAATAGTTACTTATTTCCTTGTTCTCGGTGACACTTTATATTAGAATTCAAAATTGATTTTTAGTTTCATGAGTTTTCTTTAATCATGAGAAGTTTGTTTCTTCTAAAATAAACAACAACAAAAATTACCACAAAGTCCTTTGTAAATCGCTGAACACTTTTTAGGACACTCGGCACAAGGGGCGCCAATTTTATAGACAGGCGAACCAATTCTATTTCCTCTAAAGAAAAAAAAAATAGAAATAGATTTACATAGATTAGTTGGAATTACTATACAATAACTATAAAAACAGTTCGCGGCAAATATAAATTATAAGTAGGGGATCAATTTGCTATCTGTCGCAATTACAATGAATATTATTTAGAGTTAATGAACGTTTTCATAACTCTTGAGCAATCAGCTTCCTTGTTCAGATTTACAAACGGGTTTGATAAAGTTTTGAGAGTTTGTGTCAACTGCACTTTAAAAGCACAAGACAATGAAAGACAAAAGCTTTCAAAGTCATATTTATTTTACAATGACTTATCGTGAAATGATTACAATTACAACTGTGTGATAAATGAGGAACATAAAGAAATCAGTATCTCGTGTAGCCACCATTGGCAGCAATTACTTCTGCTACACGGCCCGACATAGACAGGAGACGTTGGATGTGCGTTTGGGGTGTACCAGTCCATGTGGGTGGTGTGTGGGTGTGTCAATCGTTGTAGGATCATGGATGAGACGTGGTCAAAATGGGACAGATCCGGTGAATGCCCGGACCAAGAAGAAGTTGAACATGGTGACTATCCAAAAATTATTGGTCGTTGCGTGCCACGTACCGTCGCGCATTGTCCTGTTTGTAAGTGGTCCCACGCAGGCCCTGAAGATAAGCAACACCAACAGGCTCCAACTCCTCAGAGATGTAACGGTGGCTATTCATTGTACTGGGAATGCGTAGTAGATATACACATCCTAATTCTTGAGCTAGGGTTTGTGATGTGGCTGTACGAGATATGCACAAGATGGCTGTGTGACGGGGCCGTTGGGATCCCTCATGTCAGTGAGTTCGTCCCTCCTCGACCCATCGATTCTACAGTCATATCACTGTGGCGCGTTTTGTCCGACACGAGCATCAATTTCTCTGAAATATAATCCGCAGTATCGATATGCTACAATTCTCCCGCGATCGAAGTTGGAAACCTGCTGGAAAGTCTGCCGTATTCTTCGACGAGGCATACTAAAGCCGTCTACGCACAATAATGGCGAGCAGACATAAGTCCAATGCTGCGCAGCGTCTCTCTATTCTCCTCTCTTCTACTGCTTCCAGAGGGGATTTGTTGGCTCACATTATTTGCATTGATCTCCTACGCACAATGTAAATTGCTGCTGTTGCACTTTTAATGGCCAGAAGTTTGTTATGGATTTGAATTCACCAATGAGTAAAAGGGCGGGTTTTATCTTTTTCAGTTGTGTGGGGATGGTGGTATCATCTTTTGGTGAGGGGTGGTTTGTTCACTTTTCCTAAAGATAATTTTCTGTCTTCAGTTAATGAAATGGTTTGAGGAGGGAATAACAGTTTAATAAGGTTTAATTCTATACGATTTATTGTATTTTGTTTTTTTTATTTTGAAGTCTTATTTTCCATATTTTTAATTGATAAATTCCTATTTTAGTTGTTATCTTTGGTAATGAAGTAGCCTTCCAGTGCTTTCTTTAAGAAATTGCTTTATTTTCAGGCTGATATTTTCTTCTCTGAGATCAATCACCCTCACTTTATTCCAACAATAGGAAGCAATGGTTCTTGTGATGATTTGATGTCCCTTTTTCTGTTCATCGAAGCCTATTTCTTGCTGAGCCACATTTACCGCATGGTTTCTGTTTCAAGAAATCTCAAAAGATTAATCTCTGTCACTCTCAGTAATCATTGCACGTAACACAGATTGTTCGCACGACACTTTTTTTAATAAAAATTATTAACGTGTGTAAAATATTGGATAAAATAGAGGCCAACACACATATACAACGTTTTACAACATATTTCTTGGTGGTGGTGAATCTTAGTGGCAAAACTGGAAATAATCACCAAGGACTGAAAAGAAATTTGACTTCATCAGAATATTGCAATCTCTTTTCTTCACTGTGATTTGTAAAAATGCCTGAACCATCAAGACTAGTTTCCTGTAATGAAGTTTTCTCAGGATTGTGTCTAGATTATTTAAGCCTATTTCCAATTCTCTAGTTGTGATATTTTGGTCCCTAACAATCATCTGATTCCATTTCTTCTCATCTTGGATATTTTAAACAACTCTCTCCATCATTCGTATGCCTGACTAATGCCTCATAGTGTTGATATCGCTGTTCTTCAGAATAATTGTTCAAATGTTGTAGGATTTCAAAGGGCCTAGTGTTATCAGTTCACGAACTCATCCACGCACCACTGCTTCAAACGCGTGTTCATTTTAATATGTTATGGCAGCTATGTCATCTGGCGGAGAGCACTATAACTAAATGTAAGGGCAGAAAGATTCAAGTATTCACGTCGTCATTACTTTAGCAATGATGCTGACGGAATATGAAATAAAAGATAAAAAATAAACAGCACTTTCGAAGAAAATTTCATAAATTGGTTTAGGATATAACATCACAAACATGGGAAGCATGGATTTTTATGCAATCATCTTTGCAATGTCGCAAAAATATGTAATAGTATCCTTCATAAAAATTATAAGTAGTTAATCTTTTAGTTATGAAATACAACCAGTTATATACCATGCAATTGATGTCAAGTTCTCCAACAATAAAGTGTTATGCAGAAATAATGATATTTGATAAGCATATTGTATAAGAACAGTGCAAAGCATACTGAAATAAGAGGCACGGGTGGGCAGAGGAAGAATTCAAGTTTTATTTGTTACGTTACAGATGTTCAATATGTCCGCCTTTGGTCACTCGGCAGACGTCGAACCTATAGTGCAGTTCCTGCCACACCCCGTGCAACATATCTATATGAATATGTTTATGCTTTAGCTCTTTTATATTTGCAGGGAGAGATGGAAAAACAAGTAAAAAACAATTTTGTGCTAAAGCATAAAATTACGAGCGAGCCATTAAAACCTACGCGGACGTTTAAAGTGTCGAGCGAAAAAATTCCCAAACTTGTACTAAACTTCACCTAAAGAGCGGTGGATGGTGATCTGCCGCTTAAAGACTATCCATCGGTGCAGGACAACTACTGACTCGATCGACGTGAAATCTGTATAGGTTTTAGTTTAGAGGGTCTACTACACAATCTATATTTTTATTCGACTGTATCTAAAACAGTTTGAGGCACAGTCGACTGTTTGTTTATGAAAACAATCGACTCGGTCCGCATTTTTCTACATTGGCAGAAATAAATTACCCTATTCCTATGAAATGGTGGTGAAGTCGTTTGCCGATCCGATCTTCCGTTCGGGAGTTGTTAAGGCCATCGCGCATACGTAACTGACAGCTGCCATGGACTTCTCGTCTTCAGCGTCAGTTTGTGACGTCAAATTCCGCAGGAGTCCGCAGCCGCAAAACACAGCAGCCCTCAAGTTTAAAGGACGCGGATTCCAACAGACAAAGCAGCAAAGCGTCAATCAGATCGTTTTCTTCGATAAAACGGAAATAACCAGTGATTGAAAAAAATCGTTTTTCCGATAGTCACTAATGGAACATTAGTGCATTCCTTAAACGAGGAAATTGACAGTCATTTCCTCATTCGATACATGGTTTGTTTTATTTTTTTAATTTCTCAGTGAAGATTAAAAAGTGTTAAATTATCGAAATATAGATATTTAGTAAACGTGTGTAAGAAAAGGTAAAGTGACTTTAAGAGGTTTCTAAATCAAAATAAAGAAAGAAAAATAAAGAAATTTGAACCGAATCAATGATACCATCTGCTAATTTCTCGCTGAAATGATCGCAAAATCAGTATCAACGATTTCTAATAAGCTAAGAGAGTAAATTCTAATTCTACGTTAGTTTTAATTTGCAATTAACTGTTTATTTTGGACTGTACTGTTATATTACAAATAAAAAGGTTTACTGTTAACACATCGTTTGGCCCGTATCATCATAACCAAAATATACTGCAACACACAAATCGTGGCTCTGGAAATGCTCGTCCAGTTTGAAGAATATCACAGATACTCACCCAACCCTCTTACGTTTTACTCCAGCCATCACTAGAAATAGAAATAATGAGTTTACAAATAATCACTCGTCGTTGCTGAGAAGATCCATTATCGCGAACACTGATGAATTGTGGGAAACTTTCCTTTTCTTTTCCGGTTTGAGAGCGGAACAACGGACTTGAATGCGCGCCAAACCTACTTCGTCAATTTAATGGCGTTACACATGGATCCGAAAATCGGATAGTCGGATCCACGAATCGGACATATTCTCTTTCACATGGCCACGAAACGTCGTCTATACGAACGATTTGAATGTTACATGTCATATTGACGACTTCGGAGAGAGTTTCGTGGCCTTGTGAAAGAGAATACGTCCGATTCGTGGATCCGATCATCCTATTTTCGGATCCATGTGAAACGCCTTAAGTAGAACAACATTGCTACAGTTGTACCTGTTGGACGGCTGACCAAAGGCGGACATATAAGGGAAGAAGTAAACCTTCAATAATTCCTCTGTCCATTCGTTCCTCTAATTCGTTCCTCTGCACCATTCTCTGCTTTTCAAATAGAATCAATCTTTCTGAAAGACTGTTATTGGTGATTCATCTGTGTGATGTTTATGCCTCTTCTTCGACAATTTGTTGTATATTGTAAATTACAATTGGATTAAAATCTAGCGAATATTTGTATTTGCAAGGTTTTTCTTACAATATTTGGTGTAGCCAGCCTGGAATTTGTCAACCTGGAACGTTAGTATTCTTCCTTCAATGAAATAACGAAAAACGTCGTCTTAAGCCTTTCTTATTCCTTCCCAAAAGAAGTCACATCCATCTACAGTTGATTTCGTTACTTCACACTTGAATTAATAGCACCATTAAGATAACATATCGTTAGTTTGAGTTGAACTTCTATTCGGTTAGTTTAGCACAAAAGTTATTTAACGTGCGGGAATTAAGTTTTGTCAAAAACGGTTCATAGAGACAACACACAAGTCTAAAATCTGATAATTATTTAAAAATAAAAAATATTTACAATTAAAAATCAAACTTCCTTTCCGATTTTAACGGAGCATCTTCAGTGAATGAATTCGCTCAACAACGCAGGGTCTTTTTAAAGGGAAACAAGCAAAAGTTAATCAGTAAGAAGCTTGGACCGCTGGACCAATTGGACCTCGGCAAGTCGAAGCACCAACAAAAATATGTTAAAAAAACGAACTGGAGAGCCCATAAATAGCGAAAAGAAAAAAGGAGTCGTGTATTCCATACAGTGCGCTGAGTGCCCGTTGATTTATTATTGGAGAGACCCGAAGAGCGTTGGGCGAGCTCATGGCGGAACATGCGCGAGCCTTACTTAATAAAGATCTATCATACAATATAGTGTACCATAAGAAAAATACAGGTCAAACTTTCAATGTGGACAAACCAAAAATTGTGACCAAAGAAGCTTCAAATTTTGAACGCAAGGATAAGAATCGGAAATAATAGCTTCCAGAGAATCTTGTATTAATGACTGTCTGTCGGTAAAAAGTGTCTATCAATATGGATTCCTAAAAAAAATGTAGAGACCATTAACAACTAGCCTGCAATTTATTATTTACCTTATTGTTATGATTTACCTTGGTGTTCTAAATGTATCCCGTGCCATCTTGGTTATTTAGTTCGGTACTAAGATCGTAATGCCACCAACCTTTCAGTGTTTACAAACATCAACATCTGTGTTTATTTCAGTGCTTCCGATCACCACCAGTGTTACCTTTAATGTTTACAAACATCACCATCTGCGTTTATTTTAGTGCTTCCGATCGCCGCCAGGATTGAGCCGACGATCGCCACCAGGTGTGAAAGTGTTCCCACTATTCCAAGCAGCCGATTAGCAAATCACCGACGATTGGTCCAACGGTCCAAGCTTCTTACTGGTTAACTTTTGGTTGTTTGCCTTTAAAAAGACCCTGCGATGTTGAACGAACTCATTCACTGAAGATGCACCGTTAAATCGGATTTTTAATTGTAAATATTTTTTATTTTTAAATAATTATAAGATTTTAGACTTGTGTGTTGTCTCAATGAGCGTTTTTAACGAAACAATAGTTTATACAAGTGGAAATAGTATGAAAAATGTTTAGCAATATCTACTTACATGCATTTCTACTTAAATATCTATATGCATTCACATAATACTTCATTTCGTATGCTTAATATGCCAAAATAATTGAAAATTACTATCTATATTTATAAAATTTTTCAACTAACGAAGGACCATAGTTGCATACAACTAGAAGGGAATATTTGTCATTTTCCATATATTTGGAATATCCACATCCAATATCTGTCGTTTCTGCCCAGCAAAGCTACAAAGAAAAAAAATTTACAATGATGCTTATCTCTCTAGGAATCATCAGCTATTTTACGACATTAAATAATAATTTAAATAATATTAAATTATGTTAAATAATAGAAATTAATCTTTCTTATTGTTTGAATTCAATAAAATAAGAAAGCTTTAAAACAGAATGTAATATCCGTATTAATAATAATTATTTCAGGCAAGATATGATTACAAGATAAAAGTATTTTGCAGAAACAATTACAACTAAATTCATAAATAAAATCGAATAGGAAAGAAGGATGAAAACGTTACATAAAGTAGAATGTAAAATTAAAAGATTTGAGAAAATCATAAATCTTTGACCAGAAAAACTAGTGAATAAAATCCTGTAAAACTTATATTTTTGTTCGTAAAATCATAATAGGATTAAATCACTTCAGGTATTTTTGTAAATTGTTGCTAATTGTAAATAAGTCTATTTTGTTAAATCGAAACTTAGTTAGACAGTAGAGACAGTAGAGGCACTCTTTTTCTTTGTTTCAGTTCCATCTCTATTATCCTCTTTGTAAAATCATCCTTTCAAGAATTACGAACATCCTTTCAATATAACTTTCATTATGACTTTTACAACAATTGAAGCTGAAGATGGCTCTACTTTTGTTCTTGTTTTACCACAAATTTTGAAATTAATAGTAAAATTGTAAAAAAAAAAATCCAATATCTTAAACCCATTGACAGACTCATCGCTGCCCAGGCGAAACCATTGAACCTAGAAACTTGAATTTTAGGGAAGGGTTTCTAGTTATGATGTAAGCACTCCCTAATAATGGATTTTTGGAAATCCAAAAGGTTGAAAAAAGGGGTGGAAACTTTCTTGAATGGTACTCATATCTCAGACCGCTTGAGTTGGAAACACGAAATTTGACAGTGTTCTTTATCAATTTCCAACCCGCGCGAAGGAAAGCTATTTTACTATCGTAATATATGAGAGAATATATCTTGCCATTTCATTGACTATAGATTAAACAGCGGATTAGAGTTTGAGATGTATGGTGTCCTTTGCTTTTCCCATTGTTTTCTTTCTTAAAATTATAAATTAAGTTAAATATTGCATTCCGTCAGGGGATATCTTATACAGATGGTTGATTACGTTACATGTGAATCTCAGGTCACGCGAGGTATACACCCACGATTCGTCTAAAGGCAGCGTAGTAGCTAATATTCCATGAATTGGCTAATTGTGCATCGTAGAGAACGCCCCGAAAAGTCCGATTTGGTTCTGTTCTTTCCGATGCCTGAATATTCGTATTCTACGATTACGCGCTTTGTCCATTCATTCTGCGATTAAAATCCGGGGATTGCCCATTTCGAAACGAGGGATTTGCAAGATATTAAATAAAAAAAGAAAAAGTCAAACCAGCAACGTTGGATGAACCAAACCCTCATCAATCTTCGGAGGTGGTTGCTAAGTGAAGCACCTCGTCACAGGAGAGAATCCGAAAACGCAAGATTTGTTGCAAGTCAAGTAGGGGTCGTTCAGTCAACGATAGAAAACGTAATTCACCAGAAACTATAACTGTTATACATCACAAATCCCGTATCCATAAGTTGCTGTTCAGATGCGTTTTAAAGCGACGTACCAATTGCCGAAAATTATTCGAGCGTTTTGTTTCCGGAGAGACTTGGGACTTTGTTGCAACTTTTTTCGAGGCATATTTGTACCTAAGTGACTGTAACAAACCCAGAGGTCAAGGCGTGAAAACAATTATGAAAAACGTTACAGTAGAGTCCCGAAAACTCGACCTAATATGGACCGAAGGGTGACCGAGTTTGTGAAACTGCCGGGTTATCGGGAAAGGTGTTAAGAAAAGAATAAGTAGAATTTTTTCGTCATAAAATACTTTTATTTGATGCTTGAGAATACAACAGTTTACAAAGAATGCTATAATTCAAATTTAAACTGTCCAAATAAACATAAGAAAATACCTAATACATGAACTGTATATAAATGTACCTTGTAACGGGTCTGCGCGTGGTGTTTTTCCGCCCTGCCAGGGGTGGCCGAGTTATCCGGACTGCCGGGTTATCGAGTGCCGTTTTTTCGGGACTCTACTGTATCGAGAATGTAGGTAATTTTGAAAAAAAATAATGACTGGTGTAAAATTATAAGCAGATTCTTGCACAATATAATTTATGTGTATTTATTAGTTATATTTGTCCATTCATTGTTTTGTTTAAATAAAAAGAAAATAACGGAAATGCCCTTGCTCCATAATTTTGCTTCTTAGACTTTTCTGTAGGGAATTTTTCCGAGAGGTTTCATGATCATCGCTGGATGCTGCTGTAAGAGAAAATTCCAGATTTATAAGGTGAACAACAACGTCAAAGTTAACTCCCTCTATTATCAGAGAGTCAACTGAGTTATCAGAGAGTTTCTGGATCCATTATAGCGCAAAAAAATTCCTTTCCTGTATTGACTGATTAGACATAAATAAAGGTGGGTGTACGAGGACAAAACTTCCAGCCACACCTCTAAGTCACCCGTGGATTACTTAAAAACCCTTGAACAAGAAACGTGCAATTCCTTTTTCTAATATCCCGGTGAAACCCCCCAACGCATTCGCGATGGACTTTTGCGGATTTGGGTTGTTAAAACAAGCCTTTGGAAGTAGATACCATTTTAGTTGGACTGTTTGTGGAATGGGAGGCGATTGATACGAATTCTCTGAGAAGGAGTCTTTTAGAATGGAAATTCCGATGCAAGGCACTAGCTTGAAATAAGGACTATCAGATAGAAAATGATCGAACGTGGCGTCGAGGATTTTTTTAATGCTGTGAAGGTTAGGAATCGTTCACTTGTAATCAACCCTGTAATAGACTTATTTATTATTTAAATAGAATTTATTTATTAGTAATAAATAAATAGTTAAACTTCAAATGTTCTCTTCAATATTAAAATTGAGGTTTGTTGTTGAAGATCCTTGAAATTTAATTAAAAATTATAAAATTAAATTTTGCGCTTTTAATAATAATAATAACAACAATAACACAGGGTGTCACTTACCTACAGAGCAAGAACACTGAAACAACACACCCTGCAAATTACCGTCCAATCACTTGCCTCCCCACACTTTACAAACTCCTCACCTCCTGCCTTACAGACAAAATTTACACACACATCGAGACACATAACATTCTTTCCGAACAGCAGAAGGGCTGTCGCAGGAATTCCCAGGGTTGTAAAGAGCAACTCCTTATTGACTCTGTAATCCTGCGCCAGGCGCGCGCGAAGAATAGGAACTTACACATCGCGTACGTCGATTACAAGAAGGCATTTGACTCAGTCCCCCATTCCTGGCTTTTGCACACTCTTCAACTCTACAAAGTACACCCCAAGATCACGGCATGAAGAGTTGGATGAAGAGTTGGAACACAACACAACACTACACCTACGCACCTCCAACACCTCCATCACTACAGTCCCCATTCCCATAAGGTGAGGTATTTTCCAGGGAGATTCCTTGAGTCCTCTTTGGTTCTGCCTCGCCTTGAATCCATTAAGCCACATGCTAGACAACACAAAACACGGTTATAAGCTTACCTCAGGCACTCTGACACCATACAAAATCACACACTTTCTCTACATGGATGATATTAAACTCTACGCCACAAACAGTGCACAACTTACTAATTTACTACAAGTCACAACACAGTTCACCAAAGACATTGGGATGGAATTTGGAATCGACAAATGCCGCAAGCTACATATAACACGCGGGAAGACTATGAATTTGGAGGGTTTTGAACTGGACCATGGGTTGGCCATCCAATCCATGGAAAAGGGAGAGACCTACAGGTACCTGGGCTTCCAGCAAGCGCGAATCATTGACAACGCAAACATCAGAAACGCACTCAAGAAAATATACTAGGCTCGCGTTCACAATATCCTCAAAACACAACTCAATGCCAGAAATAAAATTAAAGCCATTAACACTTTTGCCGTCCCCACACTAACATATTCGTTCGGCATAATTTCATGGACAAACACTGAACTCGAAGCACTACAACGCACAACACGCACTACATTCACGAAACACAACATGCACCACCCCAAGTCCGCTACGGAAAGGATGACTCTTCCCCGCAAGGAGGGAGGCCGAGGACTCATCAATCTCATCACCCTACACGAAAAACAGTACACACACTTAGGGAACACTTCCACCAAAGAGCACAACACTCCTCACTCCACTCAGCCATTGTCAAGGCTGACACACACTTCACACACTTCCTGCACCTCGCAAACCCTTCTCTAACACTCACCACTCCCGACACCCACACACAGCAGCTGCGTGAATGATGGGCTCGTAAGGAACTCCATGGCAGACATCGCCACGAACTCAGCCAACCTGATGTCGACATGGAAGCGTCGAACAGATGGCTGATGAGTGGTGAGCTGTTTGGGCAGACCGAAGGGTTCATGATCGCGATACAGGACCAAGTCATTCCCACACTCAACTACAAGAAACACATTCTACACGACGCAAACACACACGACGACAGATGCAGGAAATGCCACACTACACATGAGACGATCGATCACATAATATCTGGCTGTCCCCTTCTGTCCCAAACAGACCTCCACCGACACAATCAGGTAGCATCGATCGTTCATCAACAGCTAGCACACAAACACTTACTTATTAAGAACACGGTCCTTAATAACACGGTCTTAATAACACATGGTTATTAAGAACTACAAGTATACACCACAAAGCGTACTAGAGTCACCCTCACATAAGCTGTACTGGGACCGTCCCATTCACACAGACAAAACTATACATCACAACAG
>JAFIDM010000001.1:2391200-2403799 GCA_023159025.1 Thereuonema tuberculata
AAAATTCTTGGATGACACACAAAGGGTTCTGGAGTTCCGAAGCTATTATGAATTAAAGAGAACGGCCGAGGACAGAAGAGCATGGTTGCAGCGACAAGGCGGTGCCTTTAGTACCTGATGATGAATTGTTTTTGGAGGAATATCGAAAACTTTGATTTTGTTATTATCCTGTCCTGAGTCTTTTCATCTGAAATCCTCCAGATTTGAATAAATTGGTAGCATGACCATTTCAGAAAAATGTAATGTTTTGCTGACTTGTCCCATATGTAAAAACATATTATTACCTACATTAATTAAATAATTATTGTTGCATACGTTTAATAATTAATGTAAGTAATAACGGATATAAGTCATTAATATTTGTAGTTTTCAGTAATTAACAGCAGTTCTATCAGAAAAGTCTAAGAAGCAAAACTATAGAGCAAGGGGATATAATTTCCGTTATTTTCTTTTTATTTAAACAAAACAATGAATGGACAAATATAACTAATAAATACACATAAATTATATTGCGCAAGAATCTGCTTATGATTTTTTCACCAGTCATTATTTTTTTTCAAAATTCTACTGTGGGTGGCATTCCCAATGTCAAATTTGCTGCCCAATGCTTCCCCGCATGCAACAAGCTCTCCGCTCTTAGAGCTAATGTGACATTGGGAATGCCATTCCTAGTACCATTAAACACCATTGATTTCCTACGGAAATTTTGATTTTTTAAAATTCATATCAATTATACCAGAAAAGTCTAAAACTTCAAACTTATACCTTTGTTAGTTTCCTACTAGAATTAGGTATCCTGAAGCTTTAGATTTCTTGCAGTTCCCCCACCAGAGACAGAACGTTCTCAACTTGGGCGTTTTTTTCTAAATTTAACAATGTTACTGACCTCATGCGAGAGTAAAATAATAAGGGATGATATTTTTTGCTGCAAACTCTCTTGGCACAGGCCAACTTAAGGTAAAAGTTTGAAGTCTGATACTTTTCCACTTCATACTATAATTTAAATCGGAATTATACATTTTTTGCAAAGGAGAATGGGTAGATCTGCCCCATCACTGTATAGAGATAAGATATATACGTAAGGAAAGATCTCCATAAATACAACATTTTAAGCTTCTGAAAGACGCCTTACATCCCTGGTTTGTCTATCTGTCTCTGTACACATATCCCACAATGCTTCGTAACGGCTTCTGTTAGCTCAGTTGGTCAGAGCGTCGTGCTAATAACGCGAGGGTCGTGGGTTCGATCACCTCATGGGCCATTCTTATCCTTCAATTTTTTCAACCGATTTTAAATCTTTTCACAGTTTTCAACTTATGACATTATGAGATATTGGTTATGTAATCCTTTACAATTAGGATTTTGTTAACTACTTTTATTTTCTCAAAATTAGTATCACGTTGTTTAAAGTAAATACTTAGGAAGCAACTGTTTTAGGATTTCTTGAATGTTGTAGGTGGCCTGTTAGCTCAGTTGGTTAGAGCGTCGTGCTAATAACGCAAGGGTTGTGGGTTCCATCCCCTCAAGGGCAATTCTTATTCTTCATTTTTTTAAATCTTTTCAGTTTCTCAACTTAATTTTTTTTAAATCATAAGGAATTGTATTAACAAGGTTTCAGTTCAGAATGACGATTCTCCCATATAAAAAGGGGTGGGTAAGATAGCATGGGGTCGCTAAGAGACTCGCGTGCGCATTTTCTAGACCATCGCGGCATAGTCTATTCTAAAGTAAAGGTGACTCAGAAGCCGTTGCGAAGCACTGTGATTGGTTTATTAATCACTATCCTACCTTGTTTTATTTTTACGACTTGTCTTAATTATTAGTCTGTTCGGAGTTATATAATTCTAGATATGATTTATCTAATTGACTTCTTACTTTCCAGATGTATTAATTAATTATCATTTAATAATTATTATCAGTAACAGTAGATATTATTTTCATTTATTACTTGTAAATAATTATTATTTACTAGAAATAAATGAAAATATTAATTATTAATTCCGTATAATAATTATTAAAAGTTGATTGATTGATTAGGGTGAATGTGGGTGGCAGGGAAGCGAAACACCCGCCATCTGTAGGTGCTTGGCTTCCCTGCTATCCACATTCATAACAATCAATCAATCATTCAAACTTTTAATAATTATTGTACATAATTAATATCATCATTTATTTCAAGTAAATAATAATTATTTACAATTATTAATTATTTACTGTAATAAATGAAAATAATATTCACTTTTACTGAAAATAAGTATTATTAAATGATAATTAATTAATACATCCGGGAATTTAGATGTCAATTAGATAGTCACATCTAGAATGATATAACTCTGAATGGACAAATAATTGAGATGCGTCGTAAAAATAAAATATATTCTATTAAAGGAGATGTTTCTATAGGTATATATCTTATCACTATACAGTGGTGGGGTAACTTCCCATATATTTGTGCCCATTGTCCTTTAAGCCCCAATTTCAGCCTTTCATTGTAGCTTTCCTGCTAAAGATAGCTGCAATAGTTATTTGAAAGAAAAGACAGATCATTTCAATACATGTCAATTGGTTTTTGAATTGTATCTTTATATCTTATCCAGTTCAGGATATATTTGAGTTTCTGTAAACGCTGATTTTTGCCGAAACTAAGCGGCGGACATGATAGAAAAATGGTTGCCAAGGATAAAAAAAAAGGGGGATTTTTTTTTACATCTGGTTTTGTTATTTTTTTATATAGGGAAGAAGCCATCAATAAGATTTTCAATAGTCATGAAATGGTCAAGAAATAGTCATTGGATGATTCCGAGAGAATGACCCTCCTAATCCATTAAGCCTTGGAAGATAACATTTTTTACTTTAGTTTTTAGTCTAATTTGATAGGAAAGTGTGTCGCTGTGTGTGTGTGTGTGTGTGATGTGAAACATTTTCATAGAAACTATGATGTTCCCAATGCATACTAAACCTTTTAGAAATCCACTATTTGAGAGGCTTCAGATTCAATCGTTGTAGACAATCGATTTAGATAGGAATTTAATTAACTTTTTTAGAAAAATGAAAAATTAGCAGCTACTAAAATTTCAAAATAAATGTTTCCTTTGTATCATTTTTATGTTTTTAGAAAAACCAAGAACAATAAAAAACACTCGCAAATAAAAGGAACAGTAACAACACTCGCAAAATTTTGAAGGAGGAGGCTTCAAGTTTTTTTAATTAATTTGTTTTTGTTTCTTGTTGTTATTTTGGATAATCTCTTTTTAAGTAAGAATCTAAAAGTTGAGATACAAAGATGTTTTTATTTTGTGTTATTTCGTTTTGTTATATCTCTATTCATTAAATTATTTTATTTATTGAAATATTTATTAAAATGTACGACTGTCTTTTGTTAAATTCTTTGTGTTTAAGATCTTATTAAATTTTAGTAGCGGTTAATTATTAATTTTCAATTAAAGTTAAAGGATCGGAATTTATACATCGTGGAGACTTCTTCGGGGACATTGACTTAACGATTTTTAACTATTGGGACGAAGTTGGTAGAGAATTTTAGTAGTATTTTTCTCCGCCTTCAGTTTTACGAAAGAAAAAAAATCATTCTCCATTTTACTTAGAGCTACATTAATGCTAGAGCCCATCACGAGCCTACCTCTTATACATCTCAATTACCGGGCAAGAATTTTCAGTGTATCGGTTTAGTTTATTATATATTAAATTCTTTTTCCCTCTTTATTTACTAAATAAATGTTTATAGTTATTAACATATCGGGATTCAATTTCCGGCTGTGGTTTCTCCTCCCAGGGGTTCATCCAGCCCCCTCTCAAATGGGTGTCGGGTTTCGTAAGATATAACAATTATAATCTTACAATCAATAAGCGTGGGAGAGCAGATAAATATTAGAAACTCAAAAGTTCGAGTTATGATCTTTAAAAGAGGAAACTTAATTTTCTTGGAAATTATTACATATTACCAAATTGTTTAATGGGAAATTTGATTGAAATTTAAAGTTTAGATAGGGATAGATAAATTTGTTAAAATTTTGAGTAAAGTATCTGAGTTTTCTAATAAGAATTATGTTATTATTCTAATTGAAACAAATGATCATAACAAGATGAGCGTCTCATGTTATCAAGATGGTGAAATATAATATGCAAATCGATCTAAAATACTTTTATATAAAATTACCTGTCATGTATTTGTTTATGTTTTTAGTTTGAATGTTAAATAAAATATGTGGGCATTATATAATATACAACATAAACATATTTATCAACTATAAATCGGAAGCGCAGTGGTGCCTCAAAGGAGAAAATACACAATGAAAAACTGACCAATCAAAAATTAGTGAGAAAATTCATGGCCAGCAGTGCGCAGGCCTCATGAATTTTTGAATTAATAATAATAATAAAGGGTGAGACCAAATTATTAAGAAGTGACATCCTGGAACAGTTGCTTCACGCTCGTTGGCGATCATCAGCCAGGCAAAGTCACAGCAAATAACAAGGTCTCTATACTGAGGCTAGTATGAACAATACATCGGAAGCGCATTGTGTATTTGTTCCTTAGAGGCATCACTGCGCTTCCTATGTATTGTTCATACTAGCCTCAGTACAGAGACCATTGTTATTTGCTGTGACTTCTCCTGGCTGATGATCGCCAACGAGCGTGAAACAGCTGTTCCAGGATGTCACTTGGAAATAATTTGATCTCACCATTCTTAATATTCATCCACTCTCCAGAATTTCCAAGATATTAGATTTTTTGTTTTTGAGCTGTAGTATTAATTAATATTTCCAATGTTCTATATATTTTTTCTTCTAGTTTTTCTAATGATTACTTGTAATTTGTATCATTATAATTTAAAGCAGTGTTTCCTAAACGGTGAACTAGTATTTCGTGCTTTTGTTTTTAAATGAGTGTGATTTATAATTTAATTTTTAATTTGATCACCATTGAAAACTTTTGAACGACTGTATTCCGAACATAATCAGTTCTCTGTTTGTAATTGTCATTTTGAATTATAAAAGGTTCCGTAATAAAAAACCAAACAAACTAGGAAATGCAGGTTTTAAGAATGCATAGTCGATTTTCATTTCCTCTACAAGTTATTCTTTTTTTTTTTTTTGAAAAATTGAATATATTAGAATTAGGAATTTTAGAAATAGAAGAAATACATTCATTACCAAAAAAAACGACGCATCTAGAAGGAGTTGTCCGATTGTAATGAAATTTCGTATGCAAAGACATTGGGACCGCCCAAGCAAATGATTAAACTTTGGCCAATGAATGAATACCGAGAGCTACAGCGCATCGGAACTGCGCACTCAGCAGGTTTATAGAAGAAGCGATTTTCAATCTGAAGGTCAAAATTTCTTTTGCATTCCGAGTTAGGATACCTTTCAACGACTGAAAAAATGCCTAGCGGCAGGATTCGAGCTCATTACGTGCAACTGTCAGAGTTCGAAAGAGGTCGGATCATTGGATTGAAACAGGCAGGTTGGGCAAATCGGAGAATCGCTTGTCATATGGGTCGAAGTGATGCGGCGATTAGAAGATGCTGGCAGGAATGGGTGGACAATGGCAGATTTCAGCGTCATGAAGGTAGCGGTCGACCTAGGGCCACAACAGCGGGAGGATAGAGTGATTATCAGATCAGCTGTCACAGCGCCTGAATCATCGTTATCAACCATCAGACGCGTGACCCGCACACGAGTGTCCACCATGACCATTCACAGACGGCTGAGAGAGCGACATCTACACTCGTACCGACCGCTACGTCACCGGCCACTCACGTCTGCACACCATCGATCCGGTTGGAATGATGCTGACTGGGGACGTATAGTTTTTAGCGACGACTGTGTCCTGATGATCGTCGCAGACGTGTCTGGAGATGCCAATGGCAGCGTGCCGAACCTGCTTTCACTATTGCACGCCCCACAGGCCCTCAACCAGGAGTTATGGTCTGGGGTGCCATTTCCCTTGATAGCCGGACCCCTCTGGTCGTCATTAGCGCCGCACTTACAGCACAGCAGTACGTCGACGACATTCTGAGACCTGTTTTGCTACCCTTTCTTTTGCAGTACCCTGGCCTAATTTTCAGCAAGATAATGCCAGACCACATACGGCACGTGTTGCTATGATCTGTCTTGCAGCTTGTGAAACACTTCCTTGGCCAGCCAGATCCTCAGATCTCTCTCCAATCGAGCATGTCCGGGATATGATGGGAAGGCGACTGCATCCACCAGGGAATGTGGATGACCTAGCCCGACAATTGGAGCAAATTTGGCATAAAATACCGCAGGAGATTATCAGGGAGCTTTATCACCCTATGCCACGTCGTGTGGCATTCAGGGTAGAGGTGGGTCAACACCTTATTGAGCTCGTTACTTTGTAACTCTGTAACTCTGAAATAAATCATTCAATTTGTCTGAAAGTTTAATCGTTTTCTATTCTGTACATAATCTTCCTCTCCACCAATTTTCGTCTCCATCGGACAACTCCTTCTAGATGCCTCGTTTTTTTTGTTAATGAGTGTAGTTTGGAACACCTCTCATGAAAAAAAAAAATGATGATGCAAACGAGAAAAATGGAACTATGAGATTAATAAACGCTTCATAGTTTACTTCGGACGTTTGCTCAATGGATTTCACTGTTTTTAGCTCAAATTGTAATGTCAAATTTAACAAGATAAACAAAAAAGTAATAAAGAAGCGTCAGGTTTTCTTGTAGTAGTCATTTATGGAACTAATTTTGAACAGATGATTCGAAGTAGGCATATTTAGAATCTCCCTGTATCGTAGACATTGCTCAAGATAGATTAATCTGAAAATAAACAGTAATCTTACCTGCGAGAAAAAGCCTTCTGTATCTGGATTCTCCATAAACATGGTAATAAAGTTTCTATTAAAAATAAATTGTTCTTCAAACCAATTCATTACAACCTGTCTGGGTGAAAATACAAGGGGTCTATAGGTGGCATCGTCATATAGATTTTGTCCAACACCTTTTCTTTCGAATTGTTCTATGAATGAAACAATAGCAAACTTTGACTGAGAAAATGCTGCAATAAAACTGTCTTATAAAAACATGAAGCATAAAATAAATATAAAATAGCGATTTTATTCATGAAAACTTGTCACACTAAAATAATGCCATACACAATGAGTTTTTCTCAGTGTTTCTTTTGTTTCTTCGTTACAGGTCCTTTTAAATAAGTTTTAATCTTCTGATTGGACAGTTCATTATTAATAGAGGGTGGAATATATTACGTGATAAGATTCCTTGACAGCCAATGATGGTACGGTTAGTGCTTTCAACCCTTCTAACCTCGGAGAAAAGTGGAACAAAGAGAAAAAATATAGAAACAGAAATAAACTATTTAAGCCATTATTTTAATATGACAAGTTTTTATGAATAAAAACGCTACTTTATATGGATTTTATGCTTCATGTTTTTATGATAGCAAACTTTATTGGCATTTTAGTTAACTTTCTAAATGTCTTTATATACAAGCGTATCTGGAATATAAAGGTGTATTCCAATATATTCCAATATTTCCTATATTGTATGAATAATGTGCAAATGATGACTGACTTATTTTGTTTCAATAATTGAAGTCACTTTCTGGTCTTCAAAAGATGGTTCAGATCAGATGAACTTTTTCTTTTCCTGATTTTCATGGATGAGGAACAAGAACATTGTTTGCAATATGTCTTGCATGAGACTCTTACCAGAATGACCCGTTATTGTCCACATTCTAGCACATTATTGAATATTTATTTATTGGTCGTTGGTCTTATGGAACGGTAAATATATCTTTACTGGAAACAAATCTTACAAGGTATCATTTGACAGGAAGTTTTCATTAGGTTTATCTTTATGTGATTGTCTTCTTCTGAAATTGTCAAGGGTTAAGAATTCTCCTACTACTTGAGATTCAAAGAACTTGAATGAAGGTTTTACTCCCTTTTAGTTTGAATACTCGACCTGGATAATGTAAATCTTCATAATCGTAATCACCGTGTAACATTCGAACGTCTCATATAATGGATCACAATTAAAACATTCATCCCTTTCAGAATCTTGGAGTGCATTGCTGTCGAACGAATCTCGGTAGTTGTGGGCTCATTTTTGAAATTCAAGATAATCTTAATCATACTTTACATCAGCTGAAAATAGTTCGCGTATTCTCATCAAGAATGATAAGAGCTTCTAGCCTAATGATTAAGAGATTAAGATGGTACGTGATACTTAAGATAAATAGCATACCAATTATCTAAGTTACGTCTCATGACATTTAGAAAGTCACAGCGAGAAAATGTTTCACAAGATTTCAGATATTGATAATGAAGTCTGCCTGTCTGTGAACATAATATTATGATCATTGAATTCAAATGAAATGTATGACTTTATTTGATCTATAGTAAATACTATCTTTATTAGCAAACCTACACAACATGCGGTGAAAGATTGCATTGATGGATAATGTTTAAAACAGGTCAGTCATTGAAAAAAAATTCCTCTCAGCTGAAATAAGCTATCTACATTTCCAATGTCAGTTTTATATCCTTTTTATTCTTTCATTCTTTTGAATCATATACTGCAAGGCCGTTTGCTGAAAACGTTTTAATGACCGAAGTTGTCTCATTGAGATTACAATGGAATTGACCAAATCAGTCGATTCTTTTCGATGTCTTCAAATGCACTGTCCCTTAGCTACATTGAAGAGAATATAGAAGATGTGCACTATAAGTGACTCGTGAAAATATAGTTGGATTATTCATTAACATTTTTATATATTGTTAACATGGACTTTAATATTATTGGTGTTAGTGATACGTTCAGTTGTTTTAAAATAAGAACTAACTTGGAGGAAAGTTTTTCAGAAACACGAGGTTTTCCAAAAATTTTGGGTAACTATTTTGAACTATTTTGGTTGTAACTTACCCTTCCGTTTAAGTACATTAAGTTTTCTAATCTGCATCTAATTATAATACAAACTGCACTGATCTCTACAATTAATTCAATGATAGCCAGACATTACTCATCATTGCTCAGTGAACAGTATATTAGATGGTATTGACTTTCTAACCTGTTAGGCGATTTTCATCATGTTCCACTCTGCAGTTGTCGGCCCATTTCTGCGCTACTTCAGCGAGTTCTTCATTCCATTTCTGAAATAAGAAAGAAAATCAATACAAATTTCGACAAGATAAAATGATAATAAGAAACATAATAAACCAAAACAAACTATTGGCGATAAAGTTCATTGATCTCGTGATTTCTCGGAACATTAAAGAAAAACAGTTCCCTGGATTCACATTGGAACATTCAATAATAGAAAGCTGCTGAGAACAGACTTTTCCTCTGTATTTTTTTAGCTATTATTATCGTATTTTTTTGCATTTTTCGAAAGTTACTGAAATCGATCGGTTTTTAAAACTAAAACTTTCACATCGAGAATCTATTTTGAAAACCAAAGGGTGTGAGTGATTTTTAGAAATAATATTAAGGTTGGCCTTAGAAGAAGCGATGCCTTGTCGAAAGGCTCAAAACCTCGATGGGAAAGGTTCACAAGACTGATGACGGGCAAGCAAACCGGCGGAGATCGTGGCTCATTGATTTTTGTTGCGTCGTTCAAAGCATGCGGAAACCATGCGTCCAACTTTTGAGCCTTTCCCATCGAGTGAAGGTGTCGCTCTATGGTACAATGGAGCATTCCATTATCTCTGCCAATTCCCTCGTCATTTGTCGGGGATCTTCGTGAAGAAGCTGATTCAGTCGCTGCTCATCGAACTGAACGGAGCGTCCAGTGCGAGGTCTTCGATGCCGTCTTTGAATCGCTTAAACCCATTTTGAGCCATCCTACGGGCATCGCTTCTTCGCCATACACTTCACACATTTCTCGAGCAACTTCTGTGGCTTTGGCACCTCGATTAAACGCAAAAAGTATCAGGTGTCGAAAAGGCTCTTTCTTGTCGACTTGACACTCATTTTTAATGACCTGAAATGAACAAAAAATATATGAGCTTAAAAAAACTAAGCACACTATTTCGTAGAGCACATTATTCTCTATCGAATACCATAAACCGCATTGCCAAAACATTTTATTTTTCACGCAAAATTTTCACTTAAAAAAACGCCACTACTTATGGGCCAACCTTAATATTATTTCTAAAACTCACTCAAACCCTTTGGTTTTCAAAAAAGATTCTCGATGTGAAAGTTTTAGTTTTAAAAACCGATCGATTTCAGTACCGATTGAAATGAACAGAAAGTGTATTAGCATAAAAAAACTAAACACTATTTTGTAGAGCACATAATTCTCTATCGAATACTATAAAACGCATTGCAAAAACATTATATTTTTCACGCAAAATTTTCAAAATATTTGAAATAAAAAGGCCAACACATTTGACTAGTTCAAAAAACATTAACACATTAAAAATACAGGAACACGACCGGTTTCGTCTCCATGATGAGGCTTTGACGAGTGAACCCGTCACAAGGCATTGATGCAAAATTTTCACTTAAATAAAAACGCCAGAACTTAAGGGCCAACCTGAATAATATTTCTAAAACTCACTCACACCCTTTGGTTTTCAAAATAGATTCTCGGTGTGAAAGTTTTAGTTTTAAAAACTGATCGATTTCAGTAACTTTCTAAAAATGAAAATAGAATGTTAGAGGAAATATAGTAGTTGTCATATCTTAGCCTATTAATGTTTTATGACTAGTCCTCCAAAAACAAAATAAAAATAGCGGAAAGGATATATCGTAACAATGTTTAAGAAATATTGCCGTACTGCATGGTCCAGAACTCTTTTTATATGTTTTTCAACTCTAAATATTTGAAAATGAAAATCACTAACGTTTAAAAAACTCAATATTTAAATAAATTTTAATAAATTTTGTCTTCATCAATAGATTACATAAAAATTTTAAGCATAAATTTTTAAATACCAAATCTTGTTATCTCGTTATTTATAGTCATTAATATTTACATTTAATCTCGTGGGTCTGTTGGTAAAAATCACAATCTTCCATTTCTCTACTCACACAGAAATAGTTTGATGAGAGTCTCTGTCCAAAGCAGAGGCGTCACTTAAAAAAAAAACCACTGATAATTTCGTTTCTAGGATTTCGTTACTGGATTTGAGGTGGCACTTATATCGACATTGATGGATAACTTCCTTTACATTGATGGATAACTGTACTTCATTATGAGAGTTATGAAAACATCTCAATCTCTCTTCTGGGCTAAAGCTGCTCTTAATTAATTTATTAATTAACTTTTTTTGTCATTTCTTAGAAGAATTAGTCACTGAGTGATTTATTTATTCTCCAGAAAGGAATAATCATTACTTTTGGTGGTGATAATGGCTCGGCATACAAGTTAGATGGAAGAAACAAATGAATTACAATAAGAAAATACAATGTTAATTATTTGTAATTTCACTTTTCATTTCTTCTATTATTAAATCTTATTTGTCTTTTTTCCTTCTTTCAATTGTAATAACATATCATTTCATCATTGAAATGCTTCATCCACTGTTGTTGATGATCCTCGGCTAATCACAGAAACCTATTCTTTCTGATAATTTAAATCGATTTGATTCCAACTTAAATTATTCACTTTAGTTTTAAATGCAAAAATTCAAAATCAAAGTAATTTAATGCTTTAACAGCTCGAAGAAGTACAAAGGAGAAAGCGAGAAATTATCTGAAACACAATTCACTAGGTTTGGGAAACTTCCATTTACAACAGCCAGTAATTAACTAGATGTGGTAATAACTTATCCATTTTATTACTTAAGTGAGAATCTTTTATAAGATTTTTCTATTCCGTAATTTGAATTTTCTAAAATATGAAATAACTTTTAATGAAATGTAAATTAGAAAGGAAGAGATATTATAAAAAAATATACAATGGAAAAATACCATTGTTTTAAAATTTAAATTTAACAAATCTTTCAGAAGAGAAGCAAATAGAAAAAATAAAAATAAATCAGTAAGTATAAAAAAGTAAATTTCCTGACTCTACTTTTAATTAGATAAATTTCGTTTGCTCTCAAATCACAAAGTTAATCTCACACTCTTTCCACCCCCACCTCACCATTTTTCTCTCTTTTTACTAAATAGTTTTAATTGAGAAACTTTGGTTGTCTCATTCGCCACACTCTTCTAACTACGCAATTAATTCAAATTTCATAGTAAAATGCTAATTATAAACAAAAACAGAGGCGTTCAATCTGCCAACATGAGAATTTTGCCAATGTGAGCGACCAATCTAAAGAATGACGAAGCGTGGAGTTCAGACACTGCTATTTTCTTAGGTTGAACCTCTGGTAAACAGCAAAAGTCTATTGAGCAGTGATCCACTTACCAACGTGTTCATGTTCAGCAATGATCCACTTACCAATGTGTTCATGTTCAGCAGTGATCCACTTACCAATATGTTCATGTTCAGCAGTGATCCACTTACCTATGTGTTCATGTTCAGCAGTGATCCACTTACCAATGTGTTCATGTTCAGCAATGATCCACTTACCAATGTGTTCATTTTCAGCAGTGATCCACTTACCAATGTGTTCATGTTCAGCAGTGATCC
>JAFIDM010000001.1:2403809-2420557 GCA_023159025.1 Thereuonema tuberculata
ATCCACTTACCAATGTGTTCATGTTCAGCAGTGATCCACTTACCAATATGTTCATGTTGCTAGCTCCTGGAAAAGGACTTATTATACCATTGGCGATCTTCTGCCTTAATTTATTGTGTATATCAACAAATTCTGTCTTCTCTGAACTCGTCAGACGTTTTGCAGTATTACATTTCTAATCAGTGAAAATAATATTAAAAGTAAAAGACTTAAATATACTGCAAGATATTTTCAAAGAACATTTAAGTGCAACTACAAACATATTTAAACTATGATTAATGATATGAGCTAGTTTTTATAAAGTTTACAATAATTGACAAATATTATAACACTAATTTGTAGCGAAATTAGAATCAGAATTCTACATAGTTAAAAATGAAATATGTAGGTATGTGAATATATCCCATGGAGGTAATATCCGGGCTAAGAGAAAGTCGGATGGCTATTCAATGCTCGCCCTCCTCAGAGAAAGAAACCATTGTACAACCCTCTGTAGGAGAGGGAAAAATCCCGGCCTCGGCCGGAGATCAAAGCCTACTCCATCAGTCCAGAGTCAAGTGTATTACCAACTTGGCTACGTAACCTACAATAATGAAATACATATAAGTACATAAAACAAGAAATTAAAGTGCCATAACAATTTCAACTGAATATCTGTTGTCTCGTCGAAAAGTAAATCCAGATTAAAATTAAAATTGAAAATGGATTATAGCTTGGACCAAATAATGTTGCAGAATTATTCCCATTTTTTTCAGCATAAATGTTATTCTAAAAGCTAAACAAGGTAGCGATAAGAAAACCAATCACAATGCTTCGCAACGGCTTCAGAGTCACCTTTATTTTAGAATAGACTGCGCCGGGTTGGTCTAAAAAATGCGGGCGCGAGTCTCTTCCCGACCCCATGCTATCTTACCCACCCCTATTTAAATGGAATTAATCGTCAGTCTTAACTCCAATCTTGTTAATAACTGAATTCATAATAATGATTTAAAAAAAACTTAAGTTGAGAAACTGTGAAAAGATTTAAATTTGGAGAAAAAAAATGAATTAATTAATCAATTAAAATTAATTGGTCTGCAGGGGATCGAACCCACGACCTTCGTGTTATTAGCACGACGCTCTAACCAACTGAGCTAACAAAAGTTGTTGCGAAGCAATGTGGGATATGTGTCCACAGACACACAGACAAACCGGGGACATAAGGCGTCTTTCAGAAGCCAAAAATGTTGTATTTATGGAGATCTTTCCTTACGTATATATCTTATCTCTATACAGTGATGGGGCAGATCTACCCATTCTCCTTTGCAAAAAATGTATAATTCCGAGTTAAATTATAGTATGAAGTGGAAAAGTATCAGACTTCAAACTGAAGTTGAGAAACTGTGAAAAGATTTAAAATGGGGAGAAAAAAATGAAGAATAAGATTTGCCCATGAGGGGATCGAATCCACGATCTTCGCGTTATTAGCACGACGCTCTAACCAGCTGAGCTAACAAGATCCCACAACCTTCGCAACTGAGTTAACAGAAGCCGCTGCGAAGCATTGTGGGATATGTGCCACAGACAGACAGGCAAACCGGGGATATAAGGCGTCTTCCAGAAGCCTAAAAGAAATTTAAATGCTGTGGCGGAGGATTGCATTTTGTGAAAGTTGACCAGAATAAAATATACTCGACTTAAAAGTGATTTATAACTATTATTGTTCATATTATCTAAATAACTTCAAATATATTAGAAATAGGAATTTGAAATGTCAGTTTATCTTTATATTTTCGTTTGAAGAAGTTTCCACCACAGCAGCGAACGATGTGATAGTGTCAGTTGTCACCATATGAAAAGCCTTTCTGTAGCAAACAAGAACAGACCAGTAGATAAGAAAAGATTAACTTAGGATCGGTAGTTCTCAATGACCTCAATCTTGAAGGGCTCTAAGTGTAAGTTAAGCTTTCTTAAATGCTACTTTCTCTTCTTTTCAGCAAAGATTGAGGATTTCGATATATAAGGATTGACATTCTATTTCCAAAATAAATCTTCTTCAGTTGAAATAATGAAATTCAATATAATTGAATGGTGCAGAAAAGAAATGGTTCCTTTGGATTCTTTTTACACATTCTTAGATCACCCGAGTAGCCATTACATTTCAGTTCTTCTGTAGTTGAATGCATAATGTTGTCAGATGAATGTGATAAATATTGTAGACTAGACGACACTTTTTATCTTTGTTCTCATTATTTCTAATTCACTATAATCGGCATTGACACAAATGATTTTTTTTTATTGTATTAAGATTCCTTTCCGAATGGATGATTGATTCATTGATTATTTGATCTTTCGTTTCGTTTCTCCATTTCCGATTATCTATCATTTCAAAGTCGAATTTGGTTTTTGAAAGACTTTCTCTCCAATTCAATTCATATATAAGAAACTTACTCTTTTTTTTATTGCCTTGTGATACTTCAAAATGAAAATCGTTGTACTGATACTGTACCTAAACATCGCCCAAAAAACATATCCTAACGTTTTCAAGAAAAAATGAGTGATCAAGAAAAATTATCGTTTTTTTAAAAAAAAAAATTAACTTCCAAACCAGGTTGAAGCTGACAAATAATTTATCTTTCTAAAATTTAAAATATTAAATTATTTGAAAATATGTTTTTTGGAGCAGCTTTTCTAAATCAACTCTTGCGTTAATTGATTCCCATTTTTATAAAATTAGGAAAATTCCGATTCCTTTCTCACAATACTCGTAGTTTTTCTGAGTACTAAAAGTATCTTATTTGTCCTACTCTGTTTCACAGAAGATGCAAAGAGGTTTTTTTTTTTTTTTTTTTTAACCAGCGCCAGGACTCTAGAATTGAAACTATTGGCCTCAACAAGGGGCGAGAAATATGAGCATTTAGCAGACGAAACTTTCCCCAGAGTACGCCACAGGAAGCATCTCACGCGATACCCGCAGAAACAAGGCCATTCACGAGCAATTACAGCAATGGACGACCAATATTTATTGTTAATAGTCCGTTGGAATATGCGGCAACTCAGCGTCAGCGACAGCTTCTCTTGGCAACAGGACACAGGTTGTCAATTCAAACTATCCGCAATCAAATTCATCTATTATCAATGCGACCAGAGTTGAAACTCCCAGAATGCAACGCAGATTATAGATTTTCCTTTCCTGGCCGGTCGGTCACATTCAAATAAAAGAGAAAATGGCGGTCGCTGCTTCAGATTCAACATTTCGACAAGGAAAAGTTTTCAAAAGTCAAGGGAAATTATTCATAACGTTGCTCGTCGATTTCAAGAAGATTTATGTGAGATTTTTAATATTTCCTATTTTTGATAATTGAGATTGATATTTCCTGCGGAGCTTATGGCATTGATACTGGAGAAATTAGGGAATGACAATGTGTTTCCGGTTTGAACATTCGGCGCGACGACTGTAGGTTGTCTTTATGCACGTAGGTTGTCTTTAATGGTGTGCGTCGCTTTAAACGCACGACAGATGTCCGTAGAAACAGGGCTACTTGGGTCGTACTTGACAAAAACACTGCAGCTAGATCAGCACCTGCCTCTTCGTGAACTGGAAAAAGCCCTCATTGAGATTTTTCCCTTCCTCCATAACCTTCCTCCATTCAGGTCTTAGATCACATACCCTACTAGTGCAGTCAAATGGTTTACGAAAAGGGCTCGAAGTGGAAAATTCTGGTGTAACTGTTTTGAGTGGTTTATTTTGTTTTTTGGTGTGCTGAACACAAATCTGAAGTTTTCTCCGCAAATTTGAGAAATCATCAAAAAACCTCTTAAAATAATGTTTTTTAGAGGTTTTCAGCTTACAACTTGCAAAAGCAAGCTATTTAAGCAAAAAGTAATCCTGTAGACTGTAGTAAAATAAAGAGGAGAAAATTACCTACAATTTATGTCTCTAAACATTGTACATCGTATGGTTTCCACGCAAAAGAGTGTGAAATATCGGGACAAAATAAATAAATAAATAAATTGCAATTTTCCCTTCAAGTGAATTATTTCATCTGCAGTCCCTTGCCTTTCAGCGTGTTTATCTGGCAAACCATAGAAGAATCCCTTCTTTGTATCCTTTTGATCTCGAATTCCCCTTTTCTAAATCACAGGGGGGGGGGGACGCCTGAACGCCTCTCAGGCTGGCACTGTTGCCTCTCAGGCTGGCACTGTGGCCTCTCAGGCTGGCACTGTTGCCTCTCAGGCTGGCACTGTGGCCTCTCAGGCTGGCACTGTGGCCTCTCAGGCTGGCACTGTTGCCTCTCAGGCTGGCACTGTTGCCTCTCAGGCTGGCACTGTTGCCTCTCAGGCTGGCACTGTGGCCTCTCAGGCTGGCACTGTTGCCTCTCAGGCTGGCACTGTGGCCTCTCAGACTGGCACTGTAGCCTCTCAGGCTGGCACTGTGGCCTCTCAGGCTCGCAATGTTGCCTCTCAGGCTGGCACTGTTGCCTCTCAGGCTGGCACTGTTGCCTCTCAGACTGGCACTGTTGCCTCTCAGACTGGCACTGTTGCCTCTCAGGCTGGCACTGTTGCCTCTTAGGCTGGCACTGTTGCCTCTCAGGTTGGCACTGTTGCCTCTCAGACTGGCACTGTTGCCTCTCAGACTGGCACTGTTACCTCTCAGGCTGGCACTGTTTCCTCTCAGGCTGGCGCTGTGGCCTCTCAGGCTGGCACTGTTGCCGTTTTAGCGACTTTGTCACTAAAATCTAGCGACTTTCTCAAGCAGTTTTGATTGAATCTTTTCCTGAATTCACAGACATCTTATCTCTTACCACTGGTGTAGTAGGAGAGAGCACCATCAACTGACACATGGCCAAGGCGATTGGAGTTCTCGCAGTTGATAGAATTGTGGTGCTGATTTTGAAACTGTTAAATTCTACAGGAAAGATAGAGTTTTGCCACTTGCTACGATGAACAATGCAATCAAAATAAGTGATTGAACCATCCCCATCGATCCTACGACTATTTTTCAAAGAATCACAATTGTTAAACAATCTGATGAAGAACTTGAAGAGTTCTTAAAATACGAACTGTGCCCTTATCCGTTGCCTCTTTTTGACGACTATTGTATGACAAAAGGAACCAAGACTGCTTTTTACAAAGCATTCACACTAACTGAACAGGCAAATCTCCAAGGGTGTGTGTACGTCATAGATGGAGGATACTTGCTGCATAAAGTCGTGTGGACCAGGGTCAATCATCTTCATCAATTTGTGAAAGTTATGTTTCATTTGTTAAGTCCAAGTACAAGGACAGTGCTGTAGTCGTCATCGATGGTTACCCTCAAGAAGTACTAAAAATGCTGAGCCAGCAAGAAGATCATGCAAACAGATGCTCGACGAAACAATGATCCCGACAGTGCCGTAAGAAAAATTCCTAGGCAATATGAAAAACAAAAACCGTCTCATCTCAATATTGAAGGGCAACTTTGCAGCAGCTGGCATTCACACAAAGCAGGCACAAGAGAATGCGGATACACTTATTGTAACCATAGCAATGGATCTCGCCCAACAGCATAACTCTGTAGTGATTGTGGGTGAACATGTAGATTTGCTGGTGATCATGATTGGTCGTTGTCGGGACGTACATTCAAATGTTTACTTTCTGAAGCCGGGCAAAGGAACAGTTTCAGCACTCATTTTTTCTCCTGAGTGCCAACCAGACCAATCCATCAGTGACATTATACAGTTTTTGCATGCCATGGGAGGATGTGACATAACTTCAGCCTCAAACATCTTCCGTGCGATATTTCGATAATCCTGATCGGATTATCTTTCTCAAGCTTTAAATGAAATACTGTTCCTTTTCTCTTAATGTATTTCATTTAAAGCTTGAGAAAGATAATCCGATCAGGATTATCGAAATATCGCACGGAAGATGTTTGAGGAAATAAAAGAAGTTTTTGATTTTCATGAAATAGACTTACTTTATTCGGAAGACACATAGTGTGGGTGCTTCCATATCTCCTGCATAACTTTTGAGCATTTCCGATTTGTAGGAGGAATAAAAAGGCTTGCAGTGAAATTACTAACATTTCTGAAATATACAATGGAATTGGAAAATAAACCTATGAATAAACAAAGAAATGATAGTTCTTAAAATTGAATGAAATAAAAAACAGATAATTGCGCCATAGTATTGGGAAAATGAGTTTCTGACGTCATTGTGATTTAGTCACATTTTTTCCAACTTATCATTTGTTATTTTTTTAATTTTTTATTTCTTTTTTAATTTATTTTATTATTTTGTAAATAAAATAACAAAAACAAAAAAATTATCTCGTAGTTGGCATTTGAGACAGAATGATCTTCACTTTCGTTATGAGATAATCACAGTTTGTGGTTAAGCCGTCAACTGAGTTGGTAGTTAGCGTATTAGAGTGAAATGAAGAAATATTGCTACAAATTCATTTCTTTGTTTCTGAGAAATACTTCAGCTTCATCCGCCTACGAAACCAATTGGTCACTAGTTCCAATTAGGATTCCTTATAACACCATGCTAGAGCAAAGTGACTTAAATAAGAAAATATTAGATAAATACAGAAGACATCTAGAAAAGGTAGCGTTCTATCTACTGTCTTTCTGTCCAAAACTATAAATGAATGTCCAAATAAGTTAAATGTAGTTGAATTCGAAGATTTGTATCCTGTATTGTTTGTTTTTAATTCAGCTCAAATATTATCTCTAAAAAACTAATTCTTTGAAATCACTTTCCTACGGAAGGACGAGGGTTAGAGTTCTACTAAGAAGCGTATTCTGTTTAACAAAACAGTTATATAGTTTATTATTAATTTATAAATTTCTGGTTTGCCATTTTCTTAAAAGTTTTCTTTATTGTAATTTTCTAATTAAATTTCAAAATTTCTTAGCTGTAATATTAAGACACATACAAAATTCTTACCTTTAGGAGTATTATCCTTAAGTTAACGAGACTTCTATGTATATACTTCTGTACTTAACATTTGGTTGGAGAACGACAGCGGAGGATAAGATTGAGAGAAGATCGGAGAGATGCCATTAACCTCTTCAAAACAACACCTAATATTGATTTGACAGAATCGTCGACAAAAATCCTAGAACCCGCCAGAGAGGAGAAAGGATGTGGAAAAATCGAGTCCAATATCTTGCGACCAACTTATCAACCACTGGATCAAACAGGCTACAATTTAGTATTTAAACATTTAGTTCTTTCCAATAATTTTTTTTTTTTTGATATTTTCTTTGTAAATAATCTTAATCGCAATTGCAATTTTCGAAATTCAGAAAATTAAAAATAAATAAAGTGAAAAGTATTTTTTTTATTTAATTCTTGTGGAAATTCCCTTAAAATATCCTTCTGAGACGTCAATTTCCTTTCATCGGAAAAGATATTCAAACACATTCACAAAATATTTTATTAAGTATAAAATCAAATACATCCGTTGTTATTTTTTTAAGAAGTTTTTATCTTCATATTACGAAGTAAAATTATCTGCTTTTAAAAGTAATCATTAATTCAATTTTCTAAAAAAAAAGCAGCAAAACAATTGATTTGTATGTATTTATTTATTTTTCAAATTAAGATTTCATTACCTAATTACCGGAATAAAAATTAAGAATATATTTAAATAATATAATGTATAATTCCCTTCAGTTATAGAGTAAAGTTATTATAATATATTTAGTATATTAACTAAATTGTATATAATCCGAAAAATATAAATTTGAATACAAACATAGCATCTAATTTATAAATGAATTATTTTTCATAGTAACAATGTTTCCTTTTTTTTAATTTTCATAATTCTATTTATTTATTCTGTTAATTAATCATACACATATTTTTACTTTAAAATTTTGCTACATCATCATCATTCAGTTGTTGAATTAAGATTTTAACTGAGATGCTCACCTGTCCGAAAATATTCATCTTCTGCATTAATTAATAAATTCTGAACCAAAACAAATCGCATTACGTCATTGCAGTGGAGTTGGTTGACACTGTCATTTTTGTGTTCTTCAATTTGTAAATCCTTATATTAAAATCTTCTTTCCAAGAAACTATCTTATGCCTTTGTGTGTCTAATGCCACACTCCTATTCCATTGAATTTACATCGTTCCGAAACAATGCATTGTTCAGATACCGCAAACGAGACACGCGAGTTTCAACTTTTTATTGCATAGTAACTACTGGCATTGTCTGAAAATCAAAACGTATGACTTTATACAGTACTAGATATTCATAGTCAAATAACAGATTGAAAAAAATACGTTTATGAACTTTTCAAACACAGTAGGTACACGACACTCCGATCAAAAAAATGGCAACATAAAGAGTATAAATGATATCACTAGAGCAGTAGTGCATGCATCTAAATAATCACAATGGCCTTACAATAATGCCACCAGAAGCCATACGAATAATTTATCAATCACAAGACTTCCAATAAAAAGGATTGTAACAACAATAGGAAAAACATTGATGACGATTCTCTGAAGATATAAAATCACAAGGGTTGATCTGTTTCTCACTCTTACTTAACAAGATCTATTCAGCAATAGATACCTATAGATAGGATTTCACGCTGGAAAACCTTTGGGTCAGCCCTTCCCCAAGACTCACCCTAGAAGAAAAAGACCAGCTTCCTTCTTCGACAAGCAATTGCGACGGAGATTGACGCAAACATCCACAGCTATCCAGGACTACGTATATTCATTCACCATTGTCCACGAATCCCATTCACCAATTTGTGTGTAACGCTAGTCTTAAATATCTCTGATCATTCCTATTGGAGTTTCCAACATCAGGCACCATTCATTATCTTCGCGATAATTCTTCCTTTTCTTAGGGTACAGATGATTTTTCATCAGGGCTAGGCAACATTCAGGTCAGAAACCACCACATCATTCATTCATTCACAACGGCGCGGCGATACGATCCATGAAGGGTCCGTTTAACAATTGAATCGGTGAGTGCAGAAATCACATAAATCAGATCTTTTTGTGAATTATATATATATAAAAAAAAATGAAAATAATAAAAGAAACAATTTTGTAGATATTATACTAGGTAAGCTACCGGATGTTTTGGGTGTGATGAATCCACTCCGCAGGGCCCATCGAGTTAGAATGGTCAAGACACCCGCAACTCCCTTCCAAAATCGTATTAACTTTAGATAGATTAAACAATACTTTATCCCTTCAATTAAACTCTTTATAACTAATTAAAATAATTCTGCTTGGGTTTATCCACCTTAAATGCTCTAAGTGTTTAGTAACATAAACCAACAAAGATAAAATGTAAATAATAAACATTTTATTAATCACACAAAATAATAACATAAGTATCAGAAAACGAACCTTAAAGTTATACTATTTCCCGTCCCTTAATTTATATTTTAAGTTAATTTTTCCCGCCCCTTCGATTCCCTTGGTGCACCAAACAAACAAATTAACACAATTCAAATAGCCAAACTAAACCCCCCACACAAATCTTAATCTGTTTACAATAGTACTATCCAAATACAATCTAACAAAATACAATCTTCATTCTTCTATGACACTTCGTTACCCGCACTGGCTTTCCTGAAACAAAACATTCAAAATATCTCCAATTTCTCCACCCGAAATGTATCATAACAAAATCCTAAAATACAAAGTAATAAATGCATTGCTTTGCTTTTAAATCACCTTTTCCCTTTCTTCATAATAAATACCTTTACTGGAAGTATAATTTAATAAAACAAACATAGCACTTTTCCTCTAGCTCTTAATCCAACACTACTGATAATCTTAATCTTAATTATTAAATGCCACTCTAGTGGTCTTTATTCGAAGTAGCTTGGTGTCGTCTGCTTATTTTTTTTTTTTAATAAGCTTTATAATCCATATTCCAGGACATTCCTTGTGGATAAGTCCTGGCTATAACTATGCAGAGTTCTAATGATACCCGACTCGAAAAACTCCCTCAAATATCTTGATCTTCTTTTTCCGAATATTATCACTTCATTAGTGGTTAGTGAGTGTCCTGTACTTTCACAATGTAAGGCTGTACTGTAGTTTTTATTATTTAAATTTTTTTATTATTTTATTTTTTAAAGTTATTTTTAATTTTTAACTTTTTAATTTACACTTGATAAAGGAAACTGGTAGAAAGGAGTCTCCGAATACGTACGTGAATAGTTTGAATATAATTTATTATTGTTTTTTAAACAAAAAGTGTGTAATTAGTTAGCAGTGTAATTAATCTTAATTTCAGTTTATCGTTCTATCATTCGAAAAGTTCGCATCAGCGTTTTCTCAGCGTCCGCAGTTAATGTCGGCATTAATATGTCAAACAACGATCCTACACTTATGGCTTACACCTTCGCATGTGATTTGACCTGTTTAAATCAATTACATGTCTCTAAGAGTTCGGCAAACACTTACAACCGTTGGCGGAGTCTTTCACAGGAACCACTATTTATAATATTTTAATTTTAGTAAGTCGGCGGGCATTAATCTTAATCTTTGACTTGCTTAGCCCCCAACTTACTTTTTGTACTTACGGAATCTTGAAAATGAACCGACCGGATCGTTTGACCCCATGCAGTATTTCAAGTCACCTGTTGAAAATCCTGCGCTCGCAGTTCTTTCGATATCCGATAAAGTACGCTGGTCATGTTCTCCCTTCGATGGCTAACCGGCCAGATCTGTCGATCTCATGCAGTATTTCAGAACGCTCTTCTGAGAATCCTACGCTCACAGTTGCCGATGGGTTAACGAACACACCTGACTTCTATTTAGTAATTTACCACGTGTCCTCCGATTATGCATGATGAATCAAAGTATGGTTTTCCTGAGTCCAAATCACTGTGGGTCTCTTTCACCATTTGTAGAACTAATTCGCCTCCGCTTGGGTTAAGTCCGTGCTCATCTCTTTTTCCAACCGCCATAATTGTTGTTGTTGATTTACGCTTCCACTGTTAACGAACTATCCAAATAGATGTGCTGTCCTTCTACACAAACACGACACCGTTAAATAAATGTTCTTAACGTCTGTCTGCAACCGTTTCTACACACTGTTACACGTCTGCCTACGTTCTCTCCGAGAACGAACCCCATGTGCGGTTGCACGATGCGACGATGGCCGAAAACATCTCGCCTCGCCCGACTACGCTTACTTCGCTTCGGCTACATCATACAATGCGGCTCGTCGGCTCTGCGTCCGATGCCTTGACTCGCCATAGATCTTAACGCTACTGCAGCTCGATCTCTTCTCTCCTTCTTCCACCAAATCTTTCTCGACACTATTCCTTTTCCCGCCAATACTCTAATTGTTTTATTTACAGCCAATAATTAAAGGTGAAATCGATCACATGATTCCGACATTCCCGCCAATTTTGCACACGGCCTAGCTTTTTCTTCTCTCTGCTTTCCCAGGGAAAGCCAGTAACAAAGTAACAGAAAATCACATGACACAACTGCAGAGAAAACGCTTTTCCCACGAATCTCTCTCTCTTATTATTTTCTTACAAATATTTTACCATTCTTTTCCTTTTGGATAGACAATTAAACACAAATTAACAAATATTAAAATAAATATTAATAAAAAATAAGTTTTAAATTATTATAAAGATATTCTTTAATCACCACAATACATACTTTTTGAATTAAATTCCCACACAATCACTAACATTTTAAGTTTAAATTTTAAATTAAATTAGATCGTCACGGCCTACAATCCACTCCGTGACATCATATAGTTTCTTCACCCAACACAGTTTTCTAGGATCCGATGTCTTCTATACTAAGTCCGGAACGGATGTGGTTTCTGCCCCAACATAGTTTTCTAAAATCCGATGTCTTCTATACTACGCCCGGAACGGATGTGGTTTCTGCACTAGAAAACTGTGCTGGGTGAAGAAACCACGTCCGTCCCGGGCTTAGTATAGAAGACATCGGATCCTAGAAAACTGTGTTGTTTTTGCATCCAACATGAGTCTTACCCAAGCAAAAAAAGACATTTTTGAATTTTGGGAGGCTTACGTGATTTCTGCACCTAATTATAGCACATTCTTCTCTGTCTGTTACTATTTTCTAACTTGTAACCTTAAATTTCTTTAATTAGGTTAGTTACTTTAAATCTTTTTCATTCAACCACATTTTCCTGGTTCTACCTTTACATCTTCTTGTATTTGAAATTTACCTTTAAATATTATTTCAAAGAAGGATGTTACATACCATTTTTGAATATGCCGGAGCCACCTGAACCCTCTGAGCCATCTGAGCTTTTAATGTCTCTCGGAGTTTTTAATATTTTCCTTTGCCATTCCTTTATATCTTTCATCCTTCTTAAGCAAGGTTTCAGATGCATATGTTACCCCAGGTTTAATAATGGCTCGTAAATTTTTATTTTTACAAAATATTCTTAGATTTCATTAATGGATGAAGAGCTCAATAGCATCTATTACTATGTTTCAACTTTTCCCTCATTTCTTCAGCGGTTACATTATTCAGTTCCCAAACAAATAAAAAGTAAGTTCATTTAAATTTAAAGTTACAATTTGCACATGATCAATATTATTCCACGTTTTATTCCTGAGGCAATCATGTATTTGTCCTTCTCTTCATTCCCCCTAAGAGCAACGTTCTTGCTTTCATGTACTAACTTGAGAAAATTTTCCTTTAAATTGTATCTATTTAAATTTCCTGTTTCACTCTGTAGTAAATATTAAATTTTTTGGCTAATTTCACTTGAATTTGGTGCAAAAGAGTCATTTGCCTAATTCTAACAACTTTCCATGGTATATTAAATTGAATAAGAGTTTCAAATAATGAGTTCCTATTTGCACTACCAAAGACCTGTTTCAAATTTACAAATAGTATCTGAAGGATTAAAATTCATAATATTTTTCTTTAACCACAGCCTCCCATGTGAAAGTGGTCTCATCTATAAAAAAGCGCGTAGGTTGAAAAACCAGGTTGAACAACGGTCTGCTGCAGAAACTAGGGTACGAACACCACGCGTTGGAGATAATTTGTCGGTTGTAATTCCTGAATCCTCTGTCGATGAAGCGGATGGAAATGCTGATTAACGAAACGAGAGTGTGATCCACATCTAGAATACAAGTTACCACTCTTGTGCTTGTGCCTGGCTTTTCCTCTATCTGTCGCAGGATCTCAGCTTCCACGTCAGGATTACGCACAATTCTCCCCCGACCTGTGTCATGTTTGCACGGAATGTTACAGTTTCACGCAGTTGCCAGTGCAAATGCACGAATGTTTAGTAATTTGGCAGACGTCTGTTAGCGAAACGCTGCCTCCCAGTTACTCTTCCTTGTTTATTGGCAGTTACATAAGTCATATGCTGTCAGTCAATTCTGCATTTGTGAAACGTTCCATGTTAAATTTAGTGCCTTTGATTGTAGTATGCTGACCTTATGCGCTTCCACTGAAAGCTGACTAAACAAACAAAAACAAACGTACTACGTGACCACGCGAATCATCGTAGCCTACCGTCTTGGAAAGTATTATTAATGTATCGGGTACATGTATTGCTGTGATTGCAGCAAGTAACAGTGAGACTACAGTCTGCTTAACCTGTTCGCTGGGGCACAAAGTAAACAAATAAGTCGCTGGAGCAATTAGTCTACAACTCAACAGTAAACGCCCCCTAGCGCTTAAATATTACGTCAGCGGACATAAATTCATTAACAAGAAAGGTTCTTGGTGTTCCCGATCTACGATGAAAATATGTAAAAAGTTTTGCAACACTCTGTATATATACAGGGTGATTCAAAATTCCCTAAGAAACTTTAAAGGTAGATCAGAATACATAAACACTCCGTATTCATGGTGGAACGTATGTTCACATACGCCACCCGAATGTGCTAGACTAAGGTTCAGAAATAAAAGACCATAAGTAAGATAATCTCTAAACTGCAATAATTGGACTGTTGCATATGAAAGTGTAAAAATCACCATAAGTTGGATGAAGGGAGAGAAGGTGATGCCAATCGCTCGCGTGCTGTACGTGGATTGAGTTCAATTACGACGCCTTCCTTCCTGGCAGATGTCGTAAGGGCAGATGTGGGCGTCTATTGCTGCCAACCACAATCATGCTTGTTTCATGATCCACTTGCACACAATCTCTGGTGCAAACGCACAAACGTTTGATGATTTAGCATACCGTTGGGGAACCGTTCACGATACAATCGTAAATCTGCTCATCCGTGTCCGTTCGCTGCCTCATAGGTTAGGTGCATGTCTGCTCCCTCAGCATTTAGTGAAGGGGTGCATCATACTTGTACAAAGTCAAGATCTGAAATGACGATGTTCATACTCAACTAATGTGCTGCCAAATAACGCCCTCTAGCACATTCGCGTGGCATTTGCAGATATAAATACCATTGTGAATATGGTTTGTTTTTGTAGTCCTGATCTATCTTAAGGTTTATACACGGAATTGTGAATCACCCTGTATATTGCAGTACTTTTCAAATTCTTTCGCTTCACGGCACACTTTTCATTACAGAAATCACCAGCACATCAAACTTTTCCAGCGCTTATATTGCTATAAAAGAATTCTTTGAAAAACATCTAAGATTTACCTCGAAATAACTAGTTCATTCAAAAAGGAATAACATATTACTATTTGCTCATCTATTCAACAAATCATAGCCGCTTTTATTGGAAGCGATTCTTTTTGGATTATCCGTGTTCTTAAATAACAACCAATATAAATTTCTAACCTTATTTACTATAAACTCAATTTACTGTAATGTGAAAAGCTTTACGTGTACAGAAGTTCATTGAAATTATTGATATAGCCGTACACCTGAATAAGTTGCACAAAGAAAATTTATATCAAAAATAAAATTTACAATTTTGACGACTAGATTCTCCGTCGAGAGACGGTATTACCAAGCCAAATTGTTAACAGTAAATAAGGTTAGGAATGTATATTGGTTGTTATTTAAGAGCACGGGCTGATTGTATGTTCATACATCACAAATTACAAACGAATTGTGAAAGTTATTGAGAGGAAACGATTGGAAAGAGCACAACAGGCAGAGTTGGCTCGAAAGAATGAAGCCGAACGTAAAAGACGGCTAAGGAGACAATGGAAGAGACACAAGAGAAAGACAGCATTTACAAAATACTCATTATAGTATTTAAAATAGATTTATTAAAAATATTGTAAATTGCGAATTTTCGAGAAGTTTAACTCGTCTTCTCTTTTTGAAGCATATCAACATGAGTGGAATATATACAACAAAAGCATAAATTGTCAGAAACTTAAACAAATTCTAAAAATTCGTAAATCATATAATTTGGTTGTTGTTACAAAAATACATCATTAAGAAATCATATAAATTATTAAAAACAACAAAACAAAATAATAGCATTATAAATAGAAATTTTTAATAAATGAACACGTGGATTGTTATCGTTTCTTTTAGTATTTGTTTTTGTTAGGTCTGTCATTATTATATTAAAGTTTTTGGACCTCAACTTGATTACAGATAATAATAAAAAAAAATTGAACACTATATAAAAGAGTACCAAAGTCACCCCATGTTGAATTATAAATCAGGCCACAGTTCTATGATCAAAAAGAATTATATTGAAAATTTTATTGAAAGAATAGACAGAGGTACTAGCAATGAAGACTCATATCAAGAAAAAAATACAAATCATGTCCAACCTTTTAAAAAGAAATGGTTATACTAAGATTTTCATTGATAGCCAAATTCGAAATTAAAATACTTTAAAAAAAAAAGAAATTATAAATCAACTTATATAATTTGCTAATTTCGTCTGTCTATCTGTAACTCGATATAATTAAGCTATTAAGATAGATCCAAGGTTCTTAATGGTACCATTGAATCAAAGGTACTCAAATTGGATGAAATATTAGTTCATTTTGTCATTCCATGTTGGTTCCATGAAATTTTACCTGAAATTCTAATAAAACATACGTTCAAAACCAAATAATTTTGTTACCACTGTACCGATTTTAATGAAATTTGGCATACTTACTCAGTTTTTTAAAACCATTTTTACCATAGAAGCTTCGTTCACAAGTTAGCGCAGTATTTAGATTATACAAAGGTGAGTTTTAAATGCCTTTCGGCGTTATGAGTCCAAAATAATAATTATTCTTTAGATAAATTAAACTTTAGATATGGTTGGTATTTCGTTTTTCTTTTTTGGTGGAAAATGATCCTTTAGATTAAACTCTCAGAACCTATATTACAGGTATACAGGTAAGAAGTACACCTAAATAGGTCTGATAAACATTAAAAAAAAAATTTCAAATCAAATCATCAATCGAATCAAATATATATATATATATATATATATATATATAAGCCAGACAGTGATTTGTGATTTGAAACACCAATATCAAAAAACTAATCGCTGTTTTAAAAATGCCAATATCAAAACACAAATCACTGTTTCCATGGAGATATAATTTGAATATCCCCATTTCTTCAGTGGCATAATTTGGAAATAATTTAGAAACTAAAGCGCAACATAATAGGACTTTGCTCTTTCAAAATTTAAATTTTAAAATCACTGTCTGGCTTATCATAGGTTTAGTAATATAAGTTATTTTTTATTCTTATATTCTACGCTTCTTGAATTCTAAATTGCAAATGATTAATTGAAATCTTTGCTTTACGAAATTTGAAGACCACCAGCTTCAAGTTTTGTGTGTTGGATTATACTGTATATATATATATATATATATATATATATATATATATATA
>JAFIDM010000001.1:2442210-2460565 GCA_023159025.1 Thereuonema tuberculata
CATCCAGGAGTAACTAGGAGAACTCATTGGATTCAATGATGACATCCGTACATTCACCGCTTCCTTCAATTTGTGCTGAAGTTTTAAAACCGACTAATTCAAAGCTCATTACTACAACTTCTGCTTTTGAAAGATTAAATATGGACTTTAAACGGCAGCTTTCATCTATTACAAATACTATAGGTTTTCTACAATGCTTTTGCCAATTTCATCCAATGCATAAATAGTCTATAATCCAAATTAGACACATAAATAAACTCAAAAACACCTACACTGTAGATACCGTTGAAACCAATATTTCGTTTTAATTTCTTAAAACTTTTTCAAGGTTTTGTTTGATGAACAAAAAATAAAATAACATAAAAAGGAATATTTTTGATGTACGTATTTTGCATAAATAGTCTAGGTAAAATAAAACCAATACAACGAGTCTAGTTGTAAAAGTTCTGATATGTTAATTTGTTAAATACCAAATTTACTTTTGACATAAAAGGCTTTGTGTTTCTTAGAGCTTCTTAAACAATTTTTTTTACTATCTAAAGAAATGGATTGTTTGGGCTAAAAAAAATTAAACTAAAACATATTTCCGGTACTACTCAGTTGGTTTTTTAAATTTTTTTTAAACCCATATTTTTTAAGGCTTTAAGAAATCCTCTGATTGAAAGAGATTTCTTTCGCTACAAATATTGGCCAACTTGATTGTTTTCACCTAATTGGAAATATTTAACTCCAAGTTTAACGTGCGAAAATTAATTTACATTACAATAAGAAACATACACGTACAAGAAGGCTAGAAGGCAGTTGATGAAGGCTTGGAAGCCTGAAACAGCTGTTCTGGATTCCCGGTATCGAAATTTCAAAAAAACAGATGAGTGATTCCTTTTTCTTGTGCGATGTTTCTTATTGTAATGTAAATTAATTTTCGCGCGTTGAACTTGTAGTTAAAAGTATTCTTTTTATAATTTAATACTTCACAGGCTAAGTTGTTATTAGCGGGGATTAAATTTCTGCCCTTTTTTATTCTTATTTTACATATTGTTGTTTTTTATTATGAAGATCCATTATCTAGTTGACTTTTGTTTCCTTTATATGTTTCTTGGGATCACTGACTGTCAGATACTGGGCGAATCCAGCTGAGGAAGGCTAGGAAGCCTGAAACAGCTGTTCTGGATTCCCGGTGTAGAAAAATCAAAAAAAAAATGAGTGATTACTTTTTCTTGTGTGTGTATGTTTCTTAATGTAATGCTAATTGGAAATACATCAGGCAAAATAATTGAAACATATTTGTTTACAATCGAAATGGATTGTATCTCTTAGAAAAGTTTTACGGCCAAAACTTATGTCCATCTATCCGTGTATTGGCGCTTCCCTTTCACAGGCCCCCACATACCAAATTGTGGGCCCAGGTAACAAATGCAATACCGGGCCTTTCCCCCCTCTCCCTCCATGTTATGAACAAAATCATAAATTCTTAGCCAAAAATATCGCGAAAAATACCACACGATTTCATACTTTTACTTTTGGGCAGACTTTTGTAAGGTAATACTCCAAGTATACTCCAAGTGCCACGGTCACCTTAAGACTAAACAAAAACGGAATCGACAACCAAAAAAAAGACATCTTAAGACTTTTGAAATCTTACGTGCGCGATCGACGTTTTGCCCACCCCTGTTCTACACTATAAACATACTGTAGATCTCAGCCCGGACCACTTTCAGGGCCGGGCCCCGGTGCTGAGGGACCAACTGACCCCCCCCCCCCCTTGTGGGGCCCTGCCCCTTCAGGAAAATGAAAAACTATATTCTTAGATTTGGTAAATCTAAATACTGAAGTAAATGCTTATTCTATCTCTCTCAATTGCAATTATATAAGGAAAACTGTATACTTAATGAATGTACATGTGGAATAAAGGCTCCGACGAATGATCATTTGTAAGTGATGTCTTATGGGATGTCAGATATAAGCAATGATTCAATATAGAGGACAGAGTTTGGCTCTCATCTACCTTCCATCCAAATTTCTTTCTTAAAATTTACATCTTCATTGTTAACCGATGGTGAACTTTAAAAAATTAATATTTAACTGCACTTAAAATTAAATATTCGTACTTATTCCAAAAAAATAAACAATAATTAATGCTAATTATGAGAAGCTTTTTTCTAAAATCTTTTCAAATGTCAGTAGAACAGAAATCTAATAGTTTTTAAATCGTTCTTGAAAATCTTCATTGAAAGAAATCAAAACAAAATCCGAATAAACTCTTCTTTACTCCATTTTCTTATAACCTTAAATCTTGCAACTTTCGAAAGCAGACAAAACAATATAACTATGAAAACCAGAAAAACATTTCCTCACCTTAATCATGGATATATTTTACTTATAAATGTTACTTTCTGTCAAACGAAATGAAAAAGAAATCAGAGCAGCTTCAATAGATTCCTTAGAATAATTCAGTTTCATCATAAAAGTTCTTTTAGGCTTTATATTTGTATCGAATATCAAATACGAACTGCAAATGAGTTTAACGCCAAGAATTATCTTACAAAAGTATTGTTTTCTTATTTTTGGTTCCTATTCACTTAATAATAAATCAGCAGCTAATGGAACATCCTTTGTGAAATCATTGTCACGTGAAGTTTAGATTGAACGTTTCATAGTTAATGAATAATCAGTTTGGAGAAATTCTGAGTTTTGTTTTCTTTGTTGTAGGTACAGAATAGATTTTATTGTTCAGCAAATAAATGGCTAAATCTTATTGATTTTAATTGAAGTCTAGTTTAATGATCAAAAATTACCATTTGTAATTGAAATCAGATAATCAGCGATATAATTCTAGTTAAGAAAATCAGTTGCGAAATAAATCTTCTTGATATACCGGTACACAACACAACAATTTATATATTTTTCAAAATAAGGACAATTTAATTTTGATTTGACTTTTGCTTATTTGGAATTCTCACGTTTTTATTGTTTTATGTAATAATGTGAGATGTAGATCACGTTTATGTTGTTATAATAAGTGAGACACGTACCACGTATGTTCCATATGTTTGATTGTTAATTAGTTTTATTATTAATTTATTATTTTGGGAAAAGAAGACGTTAAGTCTTTTCCCTTTTTATGTAAGAAGCTTGTAAAAGACGGGCCGTTTAGGCCGTCGAAACGTCGCGTCATCAAAGGAGGAGTTTATAGTTTAATAAAAGAAGTAGCAGTGCATGATTTCAAGAAATTATAAATTATGAAATGATTAGAATTGCTTTCATTTAGGAGGCCGAAGGATCTTTTTGATCAAGGAAAAATATAGATTTGACCAGATATAGAACTCCACCGAATATAAACTTTATCGAGTTTCCTGCAAAATCCCATTTCTTGAATGATTATAAATTGTAACCTATTAATATTAAGCTTTCTTTCTATTAACACTTAAATTTAAAAATAAAATAGGAAGAGAACTCCGAAACACATAAAAAATAAAAAAAATATCTTATATATTAAAAATACAGACCGGATAATTTCAAAACACAAGGTCCTCATCATCAATGGAATACAAATTGTAAAGAATTATACGTTTATATAATCACATACATTCAAACATTATAATAAAGAAGTTCAATCAGAGTTGACATGATCTACGTATAATAGATGAGAGTGGCATCTGGAAATGGATGCATTACTTTCCTGATGTTTAAAAGATCGGGTTCAACCGTAAATACTTCTTGTTACAGAAAAACCGACGGCCTCAGTTAAAACCTGAAATTTTCATTCAGCCACTCACAGAAACAATTCAGTTTAATATTCCAAAAATGATACTTTACAGAGCATTCATATATTCCTCTATATTTCCTGATTTTAATACTGAAATAAGAACAAATAACATTCTTGTTAATAAGGATTATCCCTTAAATTATATTAACACATCGTTTAACAAATTTTTTGGGATATTTATAATTAACAGACTATTAAGAATTCTACAAAAAGAAGGAATGGTTACATTTTTTGGACTACCTTTTATCCCCCAATGGGAACATAGTCGTATTACTGATATCGCTCTGGCGATTGTTTTAAATCATAAACTCCGTTTTAACTAAAGATCTTCTGAAGCGGGATTTTCATGGGATAATTTATAAGGTGCCTTCTTCTCAGCACAAATGATTTATCGTTGGCGAATCAGAAAAAAATTTGCAAGCTCGACTGGATATATTTATGATTGTAACAATTTTAATATCAATGCCTCGATGATCTCATGACATTGCCAATTTATTTCACTACTGTTCATCTTTTAAAGATGCTTCTATTTTGCACACGGAAAAAGATAAGAAAAAAAAAAGAAAAACAATAGAATCTTTCTTTTATCCAAATAGCTAATTCATAAAATACTCGTTTATCAGATAATAATATAAAAACGTATCTCTTAAGTATTCCTGTACAGAATATCCTCAGAAAACAGTGCAAGATAGGCAATACAGGATGAGCTACTTTTATGGACTTAGATGGTCAAATAAGAAAAGAATAATCGTCTGCAATTGACGAGACTCTCTGCCACCGTAAGAGGTCTCCACGGACTTTCCTGCATCCATGACCAGATGGCACTCTTATCAACTACATGTAGACCACGTGAACTCTGATTGGACTTCTTTATTATAATGTTTGAATAATTACTTTTGTATGTGATTATAAACGTTAATTACCTTAAAAGGCTGACTTAGTGTTTATAAGTGCAAAAGTGATATCTCCAAACAGCTGTTTTACGGTCTATTGCCAATGTCCCATTCTTTTCCCTTCCTAAACGTTAATTCTTTATAATTTGAATTCCACTGATCAAGAGGATCTTGAAACTGTCCGGTGTATATTTTTAATGTATCAATTTTTTTTTTAACTTTTTTATGTGTGTTTCGGAGTTCTCTCACTAAGAATTTTACTATCACACACATTAATTGTAACTATCATACTATTAATAGGCAAAAATTGTACGGATGTAAGGATATTTGTGTGCGCTACAGACACAATATTTAAGCAAGAAACAAAGTTGACGCCACCAACATTCTTGTGTCATCCCAACAGCGCTATAGAAACAGTATTTACCCAGAAACAAAATATAAGGTGGCGCCACCAACATTTCCGTGTCATCCCAACAGCACTACAGAAACAGTAGTTACGCAGAAACAAAATACAAGGTAGCGCCACCAACATTTCTTTGTCTGGATCGACATTATTTTAGGGCAGTAGGTTAACTTTTTTTTAATGAGAAAACGTAGCGCTGGCTACTGCGAAACTGGTAAATCAATTTTTTATTTGTATATAGTTTCAATTTTTAGTGTGTTTATATGTATATATATATATATATATATATATATATATATATATATTATTTTAAGTCATGAACTACTACACACGTATTGTTTTATTAATTACACGTGATCTCACACCTTATTGGCTCTTCAAGCATATTTCGAAACTAACCTCTAAATATGTATAATTACATGCTGGCAAGAGTTATCATGATCAAAATAGTAAACTCCCGATTATCCAGGGAATTGGGTGGCGCGGCAACCGAGGATAATCCGAAATAGGACGAAAAAGAACGAAAATCAACATAAAAATCCTTTTAACATGTTTTATTTACATTAAAATGGCAATGCATACTATTACAGTAAATATAAGATAAACAATTATTTTATTTTAACATATTTTTTCATTTTTAAATTTTATTATTACGGGAAGGCTCTCCCGTAATTTAGTGTATGCCGGCCTTAGCTCCGCCCACAAGGTCGTTCTTTTAATTGTTTGTCTATTGTTTGTTTAAATTGTAATTGTTTTCACTTACTTTGTTAGCCTCTTTTATTGTTTAGCTTATTCTAGATTTTTTTTTTAATTCCATAATTTATTGTACAGTAAAAAAAATTGAAGCAGGAGAGGTCCGCGGATAATCGGGAGTTTTATTGCTTAGTCATCATTCAAATTATACGTGGGCTGTTATGGTCGTCATGGCTTTTAAAAAATGAGCTTAGAACAGTGTTTTCATTCTTCTGGTTTTGAAAAATGTCACGGTATTTCAAAAATGTGGAATCTGTTTTACTTTCGTGAATATTTCAAGGGTTGCCACTAGTAAAAATTAAATAATATAACATGGCCTAGGTTGAAAGTAGTTTCTCTTCACAAATGTTGTCTTTCTTGTTACTATTTTGTGTTGTTTCTTTTTTTGGATGATTAGAAAAGCTAATAAGGACCGCTCTTCAGAAACTATTATCAAGTATGTCTGTTTAAATATTAAAAAGTTATTTCAATGGCAAATATAGAGTTAATTAACTTTATTATACAAATGCGAATATCACATGGTCGTACATTTCTATAGTACTTTATAAAATAACTGATAATGTAGCATCAAAGCTCAGGTATGAAGATGGAATTCTTCCCTTACGATAAATATGGAGCTCGGCCTCATCGTTCGAAAAAATGTAATAATATACAATGAAATAGAGAAAGTAAAAGTTTAACGAAGTAATAATTACCCTTAGCTTTCCAACATAATTGATGGTCTTTTAGTTCAAGAATTTTAGGTTCTCAATTGTTATGAGAAAACCCAAAATGAAAATCCCTTCTGTGACACTAAAACCTCAACTTTAAAGGATAAATATGTTTTCGTATCCTTTGCTATTTCAGAGATTTAACAATCTCTAAAAACTCCTCCCTGTGAATTCAATTAACGCTAAAATATCAACAAACATTCTCACTAAAGAACTCGAAATAAGAATTCAGATTTCTAGGATAAACAGTTTTGCTAGAATAATCATGATCTAAGACGTACACAAATAGATTTTTCTAATTATAATTCAAACTTTTTGTTCAAATTTTTTCAATATAAAAGTAAGAGATGCTATATATTGTAGACAAATCTCCCTCTGGGAGCTGAGCATATCCGTGGGAACAAGAGAGCAATATTAGAATCCATTTAAAATCTTTGTAACTATTGTAATGCTGAATTATGCTTTTATTTTATCTTAATAATTTCAAATAACATTTTGTGTGTAATAATACAAAGGTCTACTTCTATTACATTATTTCACATAAATTATTTATTGTTACATTCATAAATAAATACAATTCCCGTCATTGGTGGAATGCTAATAATGCTTTCTCTAGCTGCAGTGAAAAGAAGTGCATATGATAATTGGAATAATAGGTAAAAATCAAAAGATGCAATAATCCAATGAGTTGTTCTTTAAACTTGACAACATCACACTCATTTATCACAGACAGCAAATCAGCACCAATTTCTTAATTCTTGCAAACACTTATTGTAACAGTCATTTAAAAAAACAACATTATTTCGAGTAGAATCACGAATTTAAAGTGAACTATCTGCCTTGTCATAATGTATTCCTATGTTAGCAAAATGGATGTTTTAAACCTAAAACATTACTGTAATTTTATTACTAATATTAACTCACTTCAAAGTTCCACCTAGCTTTGGTAAGTGATAATCTTTCAAATAACTTAAGAGTGAATTTTAATTTTAAATGCAATGTTTCTGCTTATATTTATTACGTTTGTATTAATGAAGATTTTATCGTTAACTGTTTTGATAAATAACTGTTAACAACTGTTAAGAGATTTTGATTCTCGTAATTCTTGTTTCTATAATTCATTTTTTTATGAGTAAAACCTGATTCTCGAATATGTTTTAAGTGCAATCAATGACTTTGGGGCTAAATACTGGGAAGTCTTAGAATAGCTTTCATTGTAATCTGAACCCTAACTTTATGAAATTTAAATTGACACCATCCTTAAATAACCTACTTCTCTGTCTTAATTGTAATATTTGATAGTTTGACACTGAAATAGTCAATTATCTTTAAATTTAAGATAATTATGGCAAATCCCAAGGTTAAAAGCTATAAAGCAGTGCAAGAAATCGGGATGGCATTCTAAATATTTCTTAAGAAACTGAAAAACCATCTCCTTACTTTTGTATCCCCACTTCTAGTACTGAATGTAGAGAAAGGATTCCTAATGGAATAGTTATTTTTGGAATATTTAAAAGAAAAGTTTTCTTTGTAGTTTGTTCATGAGTAATTGCATTACAAGAAATTATGATATTACTATATAGTAATCTTAATATTTTGTGAACTTGTTTTTTCTAGTTTTAAGAAGAATTTAATTAGTTAAATTTGAAATAATGACACAGAAAATAGTAATCAACAAAGCTATAATCAAGATTTATCGGTCGTTAATGTGTTAGAATAAGGAATATAAAAAAGGTAAGGGATAGTAAAAGAAAAAAAAATGGTTTATTATGACGCTACATTGTGATGTTACAAAAACCAATTTTTTTTTCCCTTTCCTTTATTGTAGAGTTCAATAGCAGACAGTTTATTCCGGTCTGATTATTGCTAAATTTTACGCTAGATGGAGGTCCATTAATTTTTTCATTTTAATCATTAGGACGAATCCAACAGAGGAGGATTAGGTTAGGGGACACACTTGATAAAGAGTCACAATAAGATGGGGACTTTTAAATTGTTTGCTAATTTTAATTGTATATAGTGTTTTAATGGTTGGATGTTTTATTACTATAATTTTCACTTTATCTTGGTCATTTAACCCACTTGACATTAAAAATACTTCGACATCAAAGTGGATCAGTTGAAGTTTTATTGTTTGAATCTCTAATTCTAAAATCAATAATAAACTTTAGTTAGAGTTAGACTTTCTAGCAAAGCTCTAAACAAAAAGTACTTTCCTTACTCAATTTGGTAATAATGTAGAACAAATTAACTTTACTGCAAATTATCTTCAATACGTCATTTATGGACATGATCCATTTTGGATTGAAACGCCTCCTATACATAGACAGGGACAAAGTTTTAGTTCTTTTAGTTAAATCTTCACTCACTTATCCGTACTTGTCAGGATGCTGCCATATGATGTGAAGCCATTCCTAAGCTGCACTTTTTTAGTCGGAGAAAGAAGGTCTGAAACACTGAAGGAGAAAGAAACATTTAAGCCCCTCTAGGATTCGAACCCAGGTTTCGATACTTCTGCCTCCTGAAAGGCCCCGTCTAGACCATTAGGCTTTGCCAAAACAGCAGTTAAAAGTTAGTGACAATAAATTATAAGATATTTAATGAGATATAAGCATATTAATTTCGGAAAGTATTTTTCATGCCATTCGTATGAATCGATGATTTGTAAATAAAAAGATCACAGTAATGGAATATTCGATCCTAAATCTTAAGGGCTTTAGTTTCAAGAGTAAATAAAGTTTTCACAGTTAATGCTACGACACGCAGAAAGTATCTACATCAAGCTAGTGACTTCTTATGAAAATACAATCTCTATGATGACCCATAGATTGACATCGAATAATCTCTCTCTCTAACTACTAAATGTATAGAAAAATGAAAATTGAAGTCTTCCCGCGTGTTATATGTAGCTTGCGGCATTTGTCAATTCCAAATTCCATTCCAACGTCTTTTGTGAACTGTGTGGTGACTTGTAGTAATTAGTAAGTTGTACGTTGTTTGTGATGTAGAGTTCAATATGATCCATGTAGAGTACGTGTGATTTTGTATGGTATCACAGTGCCAGAGGTAAGCCTATAACCGTGTTTTGTGCTGTCTAGCATGAGACTCAATTTTTCAAGGCGAGGCAGAACCGAAGAGACTCTTAAGGAGTCTCCCTTGAAAATACCTCTCCTGATGGGAATGGGACTGTAGTGATGGAGGTGGTGGAGGTGCGTAGGTGTAATGTTGTGTTCCAACTCTTCATCCTGGCATCCAAGAATCCCGTGATCTGGGATGTATTTTGTAGAGATGAAGGGTGTATAGGAGCCAGGAATGAGGGACCGAATCAAATATCATCTTATAGTCGATGCATGCGGCGTTTAACTTCCTATTCTTCGCGGGCGCCTGCCGAAGGATTTCCGAGTCAAAAAGGAATTGCTCATTACAACACTGGGAATTCCTGTGACAGCCCTTCTGCTGTTCTGAAGAATGTTATGTGTCTCGATAGGTGTGTAGATTTTATCTGCAAGGCAGGAGGTGAGGAGTTTGTAAAGTATAGGAAGGCAAGTGATTGGATGGTAGTTTGCATGGTGCGCTGTTTCAGTTTTCTTGCTCTGTAGTTATATGACACCCTGTGTGAGGAAAAGAAGCAACTGTTCTGGATGTTGGATTTCAGTGAGTGTAAGAGCTAGCTTCCCATGCAGGAAGTGAACCTCTTGATCCTCTATAACCTCTAGAAGTTCTAACGCCATCTCCATCAGGAGCCTTCCAGTAGTCTGCATGATTTAGTGTTGTCTGTATGTCTGCGAGAGCAATCTCTTGGAAGGATATATAGGGTAAGTGTTCAGTGAGTTGTTGTTCCTCTGTTATCCATGCTGCTTTATCATTGTGGGCGATTGAGTTGGACCACAGAGACGACCAGTATTCATTAATGCCTCGCTGGTTGCAGTGTTTGTGTTGGATTGTTGTTGTTAATATTATTTTTAACATTGAACTACCATCTAATCACTTGCCTCCCCACACTTTACAAACTCCTCACCTCCTGCCTCGCAGACAAAATCTACACACACATCGAAACACATAACATTCTTTCCGAAGAGCAGAAGGGCTGTCGCAGGAATTCCCAGGGTTGTAAGGAGGTTGTCAATTCCTTATTGACTCTGTAATCCTGCACCAGGCGCGCGCGAATAATAGGAACTGAGATATCGCGTACATCGACTAGGCATGTGATTCGATCCCTCATTTCTGGCTTCTACACACTCTTCATCTCTACAAAATACACCCCAAGATCACGGCATTCTTGGATGCCACGATGAAGAGTTGGAACACAACATTACATCTACGCACCTTCAACACTCCGTCATTTCAGACCCCATTCCCATAATGAGAGGTATTTTCCAGGGAGATTCCTTGAGTCCTATTTGGTTCTGCCTCACCTTGAACCATTAAGCCACATACTAGACAACACAAAACATGGTTATAGGCTTACCTCAGGCACTCTTGACACCGTAGAAAATCACACACTTACTCTACATGGACGACATTAAACTCTATGCCACAAACAACTCCCAACTTACTAATTTACTACAAATCACCTCACAGTTTATCAAAGATATTGGGATGAAATTTGGAATCGATAAATGCCGCAAGTTACACATAACACGCGGGAAGACTTCGAAATTTGAGGGTTTGAACTAGACCATGGATTGGCGATCCAATCCGTTGAAGAGGGAGAGACCTACAAGTATCTTGAGTTTCCAGCAAGCGCGAGTCATTGACAACGCAAACATCAAAAATGCACTGAAGAACACATACCTTGCTCGCGTTCACATCATCCTCAAAACACAACTCAACGCTAGTAATAAAATTACAGCCATCAACACTTTTGCCGTCCCCACACTAACATATTCGTTCAGCATAATTTCATGGACAAATACCGAACTCGAAGCATTACAACGCGCAATACGCACTATTATTATTTTTATTATAATTATTTGGACATAGATAAACATAATCTCCGGATTCTTAAAAATCAAGGTAATTATGTTTAGTTCATTGAAGATTCAGAGTTTTTCTGATGATGTTTGCTACCCCAAGAATGGCTGCCTTCTGCATTATTCGCAAGTGCCACTCCTGTAAGCCGAGGCTGTCCTTTCGTGATTTCCATTCCTTAGTGACAAGTCCATTGGTGGATGTAACAACTGCGACCACAGAGACACTTTGCAGTTGATACAAGTCTTGCAGTTGGATTGCAAGTGCTTGGTATTTCGTCTTTTTTTTTCGCAATAGTAGTTGTAACATGGTCATCCAACGGCCCAGAAATATCAATAATGGTAGTAGTTTGAGCCCTTTTATTGAATAAAACTATATCTGGCCTATTGGCTTCTACTGTCGGTGACAAAAGCCGTGTCCCAGAGATGCTTTGCGGTTTCGTTGCTCAACACTTGTTCCGGTTTTCATTTATAGTAAGGTATCTGCTTCTCTATAAGGCGATATTGTTTGGATAAGGCTTGATAGACAACTTTGGCCATGTCGTTATGATAACGTAAATAGTCCTTTGGAGCAAGTACTGGGCAACATCCTGAAATATATTGGATGGATTCAATGTTCTGTCGGCATAGCCTGCATCTATCTAAGATGTTAGTTTTCAAGATATATTTTCCGTAAGCTTTTGTGCGAACAACCTGATCTTGAATAGATTAGATGAATCCTTCAATTTCTCCAAAAAGTCCACTTGTTCGCAGCCACGCAGTAAAATGTTTGAGATCCTCGACCTCTGAGATAAGTGCTGCAGCAAATCTTCCATGCAGACTATTCCTGTTGTTTACTCGATCTGTTTTAACGTCTGTCAAAGCAGTTTCTTAAGGCAGTAGCAGTGGAGTGTAATTCTGACCTTGTTGACATAATATTTGATGGACAGGACTGTTGCTAGAAATAAAATATTCCCGCAAACGTTTATTCTGTTGGTGACACATCATTGTAACGCTTAATAAGCCTCTTCCACCAATATTTCAAGAGATAGTCTGTTTATTGAACTTCCTATTCCGTGAGGGCCATTTGACTACGGCAAATGTATAACCTGCTAAAGGTAGTACCCAACTACAGTTAGTAGTATTAATGGCTACAATCTTACTTCATTCTGAAATATAGGATTTGCAAACTTTATTTATTCTGAAAAGCATTTTTGTTAAACATGATCTGTAATGCAAGTGCTTGCGATTCCAAGGTGTTGTTGAAGACCAAGATATTTATAAGTTTCTGGATTTGTTATTTCCTGGATGATTGTGCCTTTCATAAGTTGTAGGCCTTCCTGTGGATCTTGAATAACTTTTCATCTTGCATGTAAAACAGGACATTTTTAAAGACCAAATTCCATTTGGATTGCATCGCTGAAGCTTTTAACTTTTTAATTGATCTGGTCCTGATAAATACTTTCAGATCATCCATATAGAGTTAATGGGTGATAGGCCTACTAGTTTCAGGGTTTCTTTGCACAAGATATCCATATTCTGATGTATTAATCATTCTGCTCATTGGATTTAAAGACGTACAGAGCCTTAGTGGACTAAGGCTATCTCTCTGAAAGATACCTCTAGATACACTCACTTCCAAAAGTTAAGCACGGAGAAGAAAAATGTTAATTTCCGTAAGAGATCTGAATTAAAGCAGCTGAAATTTGCTGAAAAGGTAGAAGGAATTATGCAAATTATAAAGGTAACAGCCAATCACGGTTTCGCGTCCAGAAATATGCAATCCAGGCAGCCGTATAAGCCTGCATTGTGAAGGCGTTCTTCTTTGCTTCTTCGGCGTTTATCATTCCGTCATTTCACGATTATGGAAACAATTCCAAACCAGCCAAGCAGTTGTCGAAGACCTGTAGCCGGTCATCCAAGGGCTAAGACCCCCGCGGAAGATCGATATATTGCTGTTGTAGCCAAGCGGAATCAAAGATCGACCTCCAGACGTGTGACATCTATGGTTTCAGCGGCCATTGGTACGACGATATCTGCCACTACTGTTCGTCGAAGGCTACACATGAATGGTCTGTACGCCCGGGTACCACGAGTTCCTCTATCCGTCCAATCCAGAGGGGCACAATTCCTGTGATGCCGCCAGCATGTGAATTGGACTATGTCTACGTTATGTTCACAGATGAGTCCAGATTTGCCCTACAACCCGATGATAAGCGTATAATGGTCTGGGGGGAACAAGGAACACGCAATCGGCCCCAGAACATCACCGAACATCACGCATTCCGCGGTGAAAGCATCATGGTCTGGGCAGAGATTTCATTGGGATATTGCATTGACCTGCACATCTACAGGCGAGGTTCTGTGATGGCTGTACGGTATCGAGATGAAGTCCTAGACTTCATTGTGAAACTGTACGCTGCAGCAGTTGGTCCTTCTTTCGTTTTAATGGACGATAATGCGCGTCACCATAGAGCTGCCATCGTTGACGACTTTCTGGAGAGTGAGGGGATTGCGCGTAAGAGTGGCCGGCTTACTCGCCGGACCTTAATCCAATTGAAAATCTTTGGGATACCCTCGGCCGTGCTGTATGTCGACGTTTCCCACCTTCAGCCATTCTCAGAGCTTTAGAAACTGTCATACAGGAGGAATGGCGATTACTGTACTCTGCGGTGGTTGATCACCTCATAACAAGCATGATCACACGCTGTAAACTTTGTATGCAGGTGAGGGGTGCTCACCTACCCTACAAATGTCGGTTTTTATTGTTTGTTTTGAATTTAAACATTATTTTGTTAATGACGCAAATAGAACGTCATCTTATAATTTATGAAAATGAAATATTTTGTTTATCTCTGAATGTAATTCTTTGTTTTGTTTCATGAATAAACATAGAGCTACATACTTGCAGCATTTCATGTCAATCAAAGCAGTACTTGTCCATTTTTCGAATTTTACCACTACATGCTTAACTCTTGGAAGTGAGGGCGTATGAATTTCGTGTGTTTGATAGCTGGCACTTCCACTTCCTACATGTAAGGATGTTCTCCAGGTCTTCGTACATGAAGCAAGTAAATCTATAACAGATCCATTGATTTTATAAGTCTAAGTATGTAGAGAAGCCAAGAGTGCGGAATTGAGTCAAATGCTTTTTTTATAGTCAACCTATCCTACTGATAAATTACGTTTCCTTTTTTTTGGCTTGTTGCGATACAATTGAATCTATCACTAACAGTTCTTTACATCCTTGATTGCCTTTATTGCAGCCATTTTGTTCTTGCTCAGCTAGTTAGTTATTGTTAACAAGGTGGTTGTAAATCTTTCCCGATAAAATGGACGTAAGAATTTTATATAAAGTAGGGAGACAAGTAATAGGTCTATAGTTTTTGGGATTTTGTGGATCATCCTGTTTTGCCTTCATATATGTGATACCTAAAGTGAGAAATTTTGATAAAACTGATGGATCATTTAATGCTTTTTGAAACTCTCCAGATAAAATGCTAAGTGTACTTTTGAAATATTATTATTATTATTATTAAGATTCTAACCTTGGGTTTTCCCAGCAAAAACAACATGGCGGGTCAAGGACCAAACCACATATTGTCAAGTGTAAAAAAAAAAAGGTGTGAAAGAATTACGGATGTGTGGTTGTGACCATAAATTTCCTAACTATGCGTGTTGTGTTGAGTATCACAGCCTTCTGGAGTTGTGCATAAGTGTTTTCGTGTAGTCCTAGTGTGCTGAGACTGTGGTGGAATGTGTGAGATACCAGACCTGTGGCGGGTATCTGACAGGACGATGGGTACAACACGCACTCGGTCCTGCCTCCTGCCTAGCTCGTGTGCTAGGTCGTGTATTTACTGATCTTGTCTGCGTGAGTTTTCTTCTGGTAGGGTGTGGTGTGGTGTCCTGTGGTTGAATTCGCTGGCGTGGATTCCCAGTCTTGGTGGTCGCCTGCTCTGACACATAGACGAAACACTTCCGACTGTTCGGGCTGGATGGTAATGCCCAGGCATTGTGGTAGCCATACTATAGGATGGGGTACAACTTTCTCCCCCATCATCTGCTGGAGACTAGTTTATTTTTCGAACGGAGGCCTCTACCTAACCCCCGAACGCGGGTGACTTTATCCTGCGCCACACCCGATGCAGCATGATCTATATTAGAACATGTTCTCATCATAAATGGTTGGACCCTTTAGCCTACCCTAAAGCTAGTGTAGTTCCCGCCCCCACCGCGAGGAGGTAGGGTCCATGGGAGCTTATTATTATTATTATTATTATTATTATTATTATTATTATTGTTATTATTAAGTTTTAATCTTTAAAAATTCACTGATTTTGCAGGAAATGCTCAGTTTTGGTGGGAAGCTCTTGCTGCTCGCTTATTTGTTACATCTTATAGGAGTTGGACATCTCTGCTCGGATTTTGGTGCAGATCACACGATGTGTCTCAAGAAAAAAGTAAGAATCCTAATATCCATTCAACAAAAACAAGTAATAGAAAAACTCATAAAGGATGTTTTATACGTTTCAAAATTTTATACGCGCAAATTAAAATGTCATAGTAGACTATCAATGAAATCGAAAGCTTTAATAAAATTGCTTGTTGCAATTCCATGGCAATTTCCATAAACAATGAAAATTTTTCGTATGATAACTTCCAAAAAATAATTGGTATTATTTGAAATTTTGTGTTACTAAGATTTGTGTAATAAAGTTAAGTGTTGTTTTGTCCGAAAGACATTTCTTCAATGAAATTTTGGATTTCCTCTTTCTTGTTTCCAATTTTATTGTTTTCATCCCCAGAATTCTTGAGAAAGCCTCGAGGGTTTGCGAGAGTAGACTTCAGACTGGGATTTCCGATTTTTAGGCTTGAATTCTGTTAAGATTTTGATTAATGGCATCTTTTCTCTAAGATATGAAAAAACATTATGAAATGATTTACTCATATCGTGAATATTAATTCAGCCCAGTATCCTCGATTAAACAGATATTATCAAAATTATACTGCAAGATGCCTTTGCTGATACCAGTGAAGCTGGTACACGAGCGGATAACAAAGATTGTTACATGTCAACATGACGTTTATGATAATAAATTCGGCAATCTTTGTCCTGGTAACGATTGTATGGAATAGATTTTCCCTATTTGGGACATATGTGAAATAACCTTAAATGCTAAATGGTTCTTAGCACTTTTATTAGACGAAACCTTTTACGAAACTGACAACAGTACAACTTCATTTTAAATTTCAACAAAATTTAGTAGTTTTAAAACAAAACGGAAAAAAATCTTAAACAGTAAGTTGTCAAAAGAATCAAAGAATCAAAAAGTGATTTAAATCTGATAGACAGCTAAAAATATAGTCCCCGCTGGTTATAAATTTCTTATTTCACGGAACAAAAGGTTTTATTCGTTTTGATTAATTGCTATTAAAACAAATTTGAAATTACTGTTGGTTAGTTTTCAATCATTTTCAAGGGTTACGAAACTAGTTTCTATCCTTGACTTCCATCATTGTGACGCCAGTTCACTTATGAAGACATTTTATTTTATTGTTTTCTTAATAAAGAAAATTTATTTATCAATTATTTGACTGACGATATAAAAATAAAAATTATGAAATTAAACTTATTGAAAATTATGAAATTGAAGAAATAAAATTGAAAGCAATATTTCTCACTATGTTGTCAAACATTGACCTATTGAAACTCTATTGAATCCTTTTTGAATTGTTAAGAGACAGACGCAGTAAAAAGATAATCACTCCATTTTAATTCAGTCGTGAATTTCTACCCATTAGTTCTTTATTTTAATTGTTGGATCATATCAGAGGTGAGGCCTCAAAATTCCATTTAGCGTAAATTTGCTGAAAAGTCTTCAATCAACAAAATGCAATGATATCTTCAACAGTTTCCATTCACTAAAAAAAATTTGTTGTTTAACTTTGAATAGGCCTACGATCATTGAATCTACCATCATTTTCAATTAAAATTAAAATTTTATTAGATTAGATCAAAGTAGTTTCTTTTATGTTATTTTTATGCATTTATTAATAATAAAATACAGTAAAACCCCGTTATTACGCTCGTCAAGGGACCGTGACCTACAAGCGTAATAAGTGGGATAGCGCTATAAACGGGGAATGATTTATATGATGGGGAAACATTTAGACACCATTTTACAGGAAAGATACTTGATTCTGAAATAGATATAGTAAATATGTGAGCTTATTTCCTATTAAAAAAATTGTGGTTTGCCGTGTGTGTATGCTACTGTTATAAATTATGACATTTTCAATGCGGTTCAAGAAACTATTAACATCAATTGATATTCCACTAGGAGCAATACAAACATATTTTCGGAGCAGTTTTAGTGCACTGCCCGCTATTTCACGCGCCTTTTCTTGAATGATTGGGTCACTTAATGGCACTGATGCATCACGGGACTGATGAATCCATTCAATTAGAATTTCCTCGGCATCTTCACATTTTCCACACTACTTTTTTACGTTTGCAACCATCCTTCGCTGAATTGATAATTCCATTCTTATTTTTTATTATTGTTCTCAGACTGGATCAGGGAATTCTTAGATTCTGCGAAAACCTTCTGATTTAGTGTAGAATTCTCGTCGTACTTACGAAGAATTTGGAATTTTTCACTTATAGAAAGGGATTTCCGCTTCGACATTTTGCACTAACTTACTGTATCACAGACCCGCACTTCAAAGAGTTCAAAGATTCCCTCCTACCAGGGAAAGAAAAGATTCGTTACAGTGTTACATTTCTTTTCGATACAAAATTTCCGATATAAAAAAGCGCTACAAGCGGGATTTGAAGCGTTATAAGAGGGTAAAAGTATACAGAGTTATATAGAAAA
>JAFIDM010000001.1:2460575-2472877 GCA_023159025.1 Thereuonema tuberculata
GTAAAGAACGGGATAGTTCTATAAGCGGGAGCGTAATAACGGGGTTTTACTGTATAAAGAAATTTATTTATCAGCTGCTTTTCATCACACCGATACGAACACTAATGTAAAGTATGGAAAGGAATTCGATATTGGATTGCTCATTATTTGCATTACTTCATGAGCTTGGGAGTCAAGTATTGTGTAGGCAGTCTATGCTTTCAGTGTTATTAGTACATCTTCCCACAAATATTATGATTTAGATCTAAGTTTACTATTGGCATCTTCAGCATAGATAGAACTAGTTAGTTTGGACAAACAAATTCTATTGGATCTGTATTTCCACGTGACTGATTATGTGACTGAAAATGGAAGTTTTTACTTTTGTTTCGATCATAATTTAATGTCTTTAATTAAAATTAATTTTAGGCTTGTAGTTAAAGAGCAATCTTTATAAAAAATTCTTAACATAGAATTAAAATTTTGCAATTTTACTGATAAACTTATTGTGAGGAACTTAGTTGTTAATTCTACAGAACTTAGATTATTTATAACTTTTAGATGAAAAACTCCTTGGCTTTGCATTAGAAATCCCGTCCTGATCTCCCTACATTGATTCATAAACAATTGCCATTTTGTTTCTCGACTTGTTGGGAGTCAATAAGAACTGAATGTATTTTTCCACGATAGAAAGCTTTTTTTCTGGGTTTATTAATAAAATAGAAAAGAAGTAACTGACGTGGATTATTTAACTATATATGCTGCTTGTGAATTAGGAAAAAGTTTTGTTGAAAATGTCCGAAATTTAGGCTAATATTTCAGAAGTCTGATCAATAGGAAGCAAAGATCATTAGTTCTTCCAGCGTCCTATTGTTGTAATATTATCATTTGTATTCATTTATTAATATTTCCAGATATTTCTAGTGAAACAGAAAATGATAATATTTCACCATTTAATAGAACTTAATTTCTTTCTTTTGCTTCTAAAGAACACTTTAAAAAACGTTTGTATTTATATGTTTTAGAATTCCCTTGAAAATTGAATTGATTCTTACATCTAAGAAATCTTCAGTTCTTGCATAAGCGAAGTTTTAATATGTTTTCAGTATAGGAATTCTTCATTTTTAAAATTCGAATACTGCTCTATTTCATGATTGGAATGAATAGAATCAAATCGATAGAGAGTTATATTCGATGAAATAAGTTTTTGAGTGAAGAACATTTCTGACAATCTATTCGGATCATCATCACCTGTTCTAGTGTGGATTAGAAACTGATTCATTTCCATAAGTGATTCAGCGTTGATTTAACGCATTAAAAGATAGTATGTGTGTATCTATGTATACATGTATGTTTGTATATATCACTGATTTGTATTCTTTGACTTGTTAATTATTTTTCCATATTAATCCCCGACATAAACTGTCAGAACACCTTAATATTAAAGTAACTCAGCAGTAATGAACGAGGAAATCTCAACGAGGAAATGTCACTAATCAACATAAAAACAATGAGGAATGAGGAATATTCCTACTCCACTTAACGCTACTCAGTATTTCGTCCTGGAATCTTTCTCAGGAGAAATTCACAACTATATGATGAGTATGTGTCATTGCTGCATTTTTCTCAAGGTTAATTGAGCAGACGACTTTTGAGATCGCCCTCATTGAGAGATTTAGTGAATCCTGTTATGTGTATTTTTAAATTTTGTGAAAATTTTGATAGATTTTTGACATTCTGTTTGTTTTTTTCATAGTATGGCATGTAATTAATATGAAAAAAAAGGTTGTCATTTCTTTTGTTCCTCCATTTGGTCATAGTCGGCCATTTCGTTTGTTATTTGGGTTAAAATAGCATTCCTATGTTTTTTTGTGTGAAAAGTTTTGGTAGGTTTTTAACAAACATTTCTTTTTTCATAGAATGGCATGAAATTTCATATTTTGTGCGCTCTTAGATGTCTGAATACAACATCTAAGTGGTTTGGATGAGACATGGGTGCAATCCGACATATATAGCAATTTAACCGTCACTCATATATTAAATGGGAAGCAGTACAACAGGGCTATACACTGTCACATTTCAAGTGTTTGGACATCTCTTGTCTGAGGAATTCTTCGAGAAGTATCCAGCTATATACGCATTACTGAAAAGCAATCTCCAGAAAATGTTTAAAGTATGCTCCAAAAATGTAGATTTATCTACATATCATCAAGAGATTTTATAGTCTGTTGCTTACTGCAAATTACAAGAATTGCTTCTGAAGTTTTGCAAAGAAAATGAAAATTTTCCAACGTTTAAATGGGCAACAATGTACATGGAGCAAGTAAATGACCTACGAAATTTTTTATATTCTGTACGTACTAGACAATGAAATATTTATTTAGCAGCACTTGAGAAGTTACGTATATGGTGCTTTGCATATAATCGATTAGAATAGCCAGATATATTCCTAAATACGTTGCTCGTATGCATGATTAAAGAATACCAACCCTGCAGTGTGGAAGCATTTCGAAAAAGGAGGATTTACAGTTAAAACAAATCCCACTTCATTCACAGCTGTAGGGATTGATCAAGCACAGGAATACATCAACAAGCAACACAAAGGGAATGGGAGGAATTCTAGGTATTACAACAAATCGAAAAGCCTTACTTAGGTATTTCCCTAACTGCAACAAAATCGACCAAAGTTTCCAATCAGACATAGGAAATGTTGGGCTTGCTTAGAATAAAGAAGAAAAAAAAAGCCAACCAAATGCATAATTCCAAGACGGCACGCCAAGAACAATAGGTACGGCAATTAAAAAGCGGTCATTCAATCCAATCCTTTTAATGATAAAGGTAGTGGAGACAATTCTGGATCGAAATTATACAATTTGATAAGTAAGATCATTATGCCAGAAAATGTGGAGAACGATATTCTTGAGACAAACATCGTGGGGGAAAAGAATATGAAAAATTTGTTATGAAGAGAATTGGTGTACTCAATTACTTTGGGATAAGATGTCTAAGTTGAAATATAACCTTTAGAATGACGGCCACAAGTCATTGGTAAGTGATTCAAACTCAAATGACGGTGCCTTACGAGCATCAAACTCAACGACGGCTCGACATTTAATTGTAGCTACGTCTGCCGGAACTATTGATTTAAAAAAATATTATTACGGATCACGATTTCTGGGCAACAAATCCTATGTTGCTGTCAAAAATGAAGAGCTTCATCCAAGTCTGGGTAAATATAAATTATCTATAAGTTTAGAGGCTTTGATAACAGTTGATGCAGCAGATAAATCGAATTCAGAAAACACTGATCCGAATGATACGGCTACTATGAATAGATGTCTCCACATTGATGGTATGGTAATAGTAAATGAACAAACACCTAAGAAACTAATCAGGAATTGCCTTGATTTCGCAAAATCTGTTGCAGCAATTGTCGAAGCCAAAGCACGGATTAGATATACTTTCATAATTTTTGATAACTATAATATTGTATTATTATACCTATTGATAACTATAATATTGTATTATTATACCTATTGATAACTATAATATCTCAAGGACAATATCAAGCAGCACTGTTCTGGAAACAAAGCGTTATGAACCTCAGACTATAAAATAAATGATGATACACCAATTCAAGCTTCACTACCTTTTTATCAAGTAAAAATACAAAGCATCTGTTAGTACAGTACCTATCCCAGAAATTGGTGAGTTTGTGCAAATCGTCTGTTGTAACATCAGTTTGTAGTTGCTCAAATCAGTCACCCAAATATCTTGTTGACATAGCTGCTACCCCCGAAGAAACTGACAACACTTCTTATCTTGTATTGAATCTTAATGCACGAAGAAGGCTATTACTATATAATCATCTGGTACTGATGCGTTAGTGTAGTGTATGCGGAATTAACGAATCTGGCATCAGAAACCTACATAATCAGTGGTGCGGGAGAAATTCGTCACATTATCAAACTACAATTTACAATGCTCTAGGTCTAAATCGTGTTAAAGCACTTGCAGGACTTCACTCTTTCAATGGCTGCGACACCAATGGTCATTTTAACGGAAAAAGTAAGATACCATGGTGGGCTGCTTTTCTAAAGGCAGATGATAGAATTCTTAATTCTCTTGCATAACTTGGCATTAGTCCAGTGAAGATGTCTCACTGTTGGGTTATATGGAACTATTTTGCATGTTTTTCGACACGAATAAAAAAAAGTACACGTGCAGACGATCTGCGTTGGGACAAATTTCGAGGATCTAATGAACGCAAGATATTAAAAAGCTGCCTTCAACAACATCGATGAATCCTACTCGTAGGACGCATCTTCAGTGCCATGTATGGAAAAAGTCAAGGAAAAGCATCTAATCCTTTTAGACCCTATTGCTTTGGGATGGAAACTTGAAGACGGCAGCAAATTGAAGCCATTGTTGTCTAGGAATCCTCCTCTTCCACCCTCTTTAATGGAAATTGTGAGTTGTCATTGCGTCCAGAGTTCTTGCTTCCAGAAACGCTGTTCATGTAAAGAAATGGAAGTCCCATGCTCAGAATTACTGTATGAATGCCATCCGGAAAAATGCAGAGACTGTCTGTTCACAAGATTCGAATGAAAATTAATTATTCTTAAAAAAAAATTGTATCTTATATTAATCTGCCAGAAAAATCGGAAGATGATTAAAATGTAATTACTATACAAATGATACATAGAAATTAAACCAATAAAATGTATTTATAATAATGGTTTATATCCAAAATGCTGTACACTACATAACACTCATCTAGGTTAATTAAAAAAATTTATTACTATAAAACACCAAATATTAGTAGCTACATAATAAGGGCATTTGAGGCCATTTTGAATTTTCTGCAAAATTGGGTTTCAAACAAATGACTACTTTTTTCCATGTTAATTACATGCTATACTATGAAAAAAAAAATTGTTGTCAAAAATCTACCGAAAGTTATCACACGAAAAACAGCAATGCTGTTTTATCCCATATAACAAACAAAACGGCAGCCTATGACAACCATTTTTTTTCATTTTAATTACATGCGATACTAAGAAAAAAAACATGTTGTCAAAAATCTACCAAAAATTTTTACAAAAAACATAACAGCATATACTAATTACTGAGACACCTTTTAAGATGTGTTCCGATGGTATATGCAGATGATTTCCAGAGATGCGAAGGAGTTTCACCCCAAAAGCAAATTGATATTTTTTTTTCTCCTGGAAGTGTCTCCACTTGCGTGGAGCATGCGCACAGGGTATTTTTTCACAGTGGACGTTTTAAAACAAGTCGCCGTCGTCGTACATTGGAGTCATGACAAAGTTAAAATTGCGTTGTTTGTTAAATCAAGCTATAGAAACAACAAATACAATAAAATAACCATTAAATCAAAAGTTGCTTTAAATAGGGCATAATTAATTTATTTAAAAATCAACCAAATAAATCAATGACGAAAAAAACAAAAACGAACGCATTTTCTTTTTCTTTGGTTTCTCGAATTATTATATTTTTTAACTTTAGCAGTGCTTACTACTTGTATTTGAAATTTTAATAATTAATTCTGTTAAGATTAAAACGAATATATTTTAAAATGCTAGAAAATTTGAAATTTTTGTTTTAACAAGGTAGGGATAGTGATTAGTAAACCAATCACAGTGCTTCGCAACGTCTTCTGAGTCACCTTTACTTTAGAATAGACTGCGCCGGGGAGGTCTAGAAAATGCTCGCGCGAGTCTGTTTGCGACCCCATGCTATCTAAACCACCCCTATTTATATGGAATAATCGTTATTCTTAATGCTGGGCGAACACGTACCAATATGCGGCAATATTGGTGGACAATATTGGTCATTTTTATTGGTACCAACCGTTTCCAGCAATAAAAATGAACAATATTGCCCAATATTGCCCATTGGCGATTGTCGGAAAAAAAGTACCAATTTTAGTTGGCGAGAAATATTGCTGGTGAGCGAGCGAATCACATGAACGGATGAAATCACGTGACAATGGTGACATCGAAGGAAGGCGGGACTTTGAAAATCGGAAAATCACTCACTCACGCCGGCCATTTTGTTTGAGAATCAAGGCTTAAAATCAGCAAAATGGGTCGGCCCAAAACAGATAATTCAAACAACAACATTTTGTCAATTGATAATGAAAGAATCTTAATTGATTTCGACAGAGGGACGGCATTTAATAACATAGCAATTCTGTACGGAAACACGCTCTCTCTAGCTCTCCTTAGTGAGCAACGCCGTAACCAGGCCAATACTTATAAAGGAAAACCTGTGTGTTCGCGGACAATACCAACCGCCAATATCAATATGACCAATATTGTCCACCAATATTGCCGCATATTGGTACGTGTTCGCCCAGCATAACTCAGACTTCGTTAATTCACTGAATTCTTAATAATGATTTAAAAAAAAAAAAAAAAAAAAAACATTAAAAAATTGCCCATGAGGGGATTGAACCCACGACCGTCGCATTATTAGCACGACGCTCTAACCAACTGAGCTAACAGGTCACCTACAACACTCAACATTCAGGCCATCTACAACATTCAACATTCAGGCCACCTACAACTGAGCTAACAGAAGCCATTGCGAAGCATTGTGGGATATGTGTCCACAGACAGACAAACCGGAGATGTAAGACGTCTTTCAGAAGTCCAAAAATTGGCTAATTTATCAAATTTAAAGCATTACCTCATTTTATTTATTAATACTATAACTTATCAAATGTTGTAATTCATTTTTGTGGTAATTTTAAATAGTAAAACAGAAAAAAAAATCAATGAATTATTAATTATTTGTGTTAACAATAATCAAAAGATATTTAACATTAGCACCTACAAATAGATTTGTATTTCTTAAAGAACTGAATTTTAATGACTATGCTATTATTGCTATAATTATTATTGTTGTTGAACAATTAAAACATTAAAAAGTTATTTGTGTAATTTTTTTACATTGTTGAAAAAGAAAACATATTTTGTTTTATACAGTTGAAAAAAACCAGGTTCAAAAGTTCTGTCATTTTGTAGATGTTTTTAAACGACGCAAATTACATAAGTGATTTTAGTACTATGAAAAGGAAAGAAAAATCTATAAAATGCACAAATTCGTTAGAATTGTTTACTTTTAAAGCATTGAGCCATTATCAAAAGCAATCTGGGATAGCTATTTCGTCCTTATTTGGACTCATCGGCCAGATTTAGCTTTTGATAATGGAGCTCGGAACGCGTCGGTGCCTATGATTCCGCCTCCCCCTCAGGGAAGTGGGACCTGGCTGAAAGCAAACAACCAAAGAAAAATCGCAGTAACCAGTACAGGAAAATTACCTCGGCCAGCTTTGCGCTGAGCACGAAAGGCATTTAATAAAGGCATAAGACCTAACAAAAAGTCGAAAACTTAATAATAAAGAAGGTTTAACGTGCATTAATGTAATATGAAAAGGGGAAAAAAATCTATAAAATGCTCAAATTCGTTATAATTTTTTGCTTTTAACGCATTTAACGGTTACTGCGATTTTTCTTTGGTTGTTTGCTTTCAGCCAGGTCCCACTTCCCTGCGGGGGAGGCGGGATCATAGTTACCGACGCATTCCGAGCTCCATTATCAAAAGCTAAATCTGGCTGATGAGTCCCAATAAGGACGAAATAGCTTTCCCAGATTGCTTTTGATAATGGCTCAATGCGTTAAAAGCAAACAATTCTAACGAATTTGTGCATTTTATAGATTTTTCTTCCCTTTTCATATTACATTAATGCACGTTAAACCTTCTTTATTATTAAGTTTTGGACTTTTTGTTAGGTCTTATGCCATTATTAAATGCCTTTCGTGCTCAGCGCAAAGCTGCTTGAGGTAATTTTCCTGTACTGGTTACTGCGATTTTTCTTTGGTTGTTTGCTTTCAGCCAAGTCCCACTTCCCTGAGAGGGAGGCGGGATCATAGGTACCGACGCGTTCCGAGCTTCATTATCAAAAGCTAAATCTGGCTGATGAGTCCTAATAAGGACGAAATAGCTATCCCAGATTGCTTTTGATAATGGCTCAATGCGTTAAAAGCAAACAATTCAAACGAATTTGTGCATTTTATAGATTTTTCTTCCCTTTTTATATTACATTAATGCACGTTAAACCTCCTTTATGATTTTAGTATTCATGTATTTTATAGGGATTTCACCAATTCCTTGTGTTTTTACATTTTTGTTAATTTTTAGTCTTTGAGATAAGAATTTATTGTAATTAATTGTCAAATATTTGATGATCAGTGAAATTGAAATTTAAGGGCAATGTTCTGTTTTAAGGTTTAGTCATTTCCGAACTCAATCTAGTCCCGTTGCTCATGAAACGCTGGGAGCCTTACCTCCCGCGCGCCCATAGGCCTGTTTGTGGGATTGCTTTAACTTTTTTTTAACGGATGAATCAAAGGGTGAACATTTGAACTATTTTAATCCCGACTGAACATTGAATCTGAAGCATGTCCCGTTCTTATCCGTCATTAATTGAACCAATTGCGTGAAAGCAAAATAACAAAACATCTTTCTTTCCGTTGGCATTGGATAAATCAAAGGCATTCTGAAGAAGACGCCATCCTGTAATAATGAATAACATTATAGAAAAGTTCCTCATTCACTCTTATTTGTTAAATGTAAAGCAGCTTTCTATCGAAATAGAAGACAAGAACAACTATCCCCTTCCTCGTTGGTTTAAGGTTTTTTTCCAAGCTCGTTTTGGCTCAGTTGCCAAAACACGAACCGATTTTTTTTTTTCATAATACAATCGCCATGATTTTTGATAGATATGAAAGCAAAATATGTGGTCAGGATTCTGGAGGACTCTTAATAAAGGGTTGCGGGAGGAAGTGAACGCACAAAGGCATCTTGTGAAATCCCCTTTGCTTAAATTGTTATAGAAGATCATTGTATTTAGACATTCCAGTGCAGTTGAAGATGTCCGGAAATGCTCTGATTGTTGTTTACTTTGAAATCTTATGATCCAGTTGCTTATCACACCTAATATCTGAAATGAGTATTACAAAAAAATAGTAACATTTCAAAACTGTCTGCTTTTAGCTTGTTTTATTTGTTTTTTAGAAATGCAACCTACAAATAGGGTCACCAATAACAGACGGACAAATCAAAAAGATTGTGGACAAACATAATTCATTGAGACAATCAGTAGCCAAAGGTTATAACGAACAACCAAAAGCCTCCAACATGAATAAGTTGGTAAGTATTTATCTTGATAGCTATTGTCTATATGTAAGGAGAATAATTACAAAAGAAACATCGATTTTCATAATTGAAAAAACAAAACAAATCAGAACACAATTATTATTAATAGGCCAGTCAAATAGTACATTAAAAACGCAAAACGCTGCATTTTTGGTATGTTATTTGGACCCGTTAGGGAAGTGTGAAACTATGTTTTGCAAGCAAAAAAAAGTTGAGCTAGCTGCGTAATACGTGAAAAACTGCAAAATTTTCGGACTTTTTGAAGTTTCTGCAGTTAAATTCACAAACTATGCATATTTTGAAATTAGTTGTCATTATCAATTTGAAAGTATATTAAATTTGTGACAATTTAAGCCCACCCAAAGCTCCGTATGTCTAATATGTTTTGAGATATGGCACTTCAAAAATTGGTAAGTTTTCGCATGTTTTCCAAAAATTCAGTTTTGCTTTTGTTTTCAGCCAAATATCGGCACAACCGCTCATCCTACAATAAAAATCATAAGAAACTAAGTGTTAGCACATTTAATTATCATTCATTTAAGCGCAAAAAGGGATCAGTAGACCAATTAGCTCTCCTGCAATCGCTAAAAAATCAAAAATTGCGAAAATAGATTTTTAAGAGATGGGCCTAACCTAAACACTGCTACCATGAAATTGTGGCCGTTAGGTGAAAGAAAAAGCCAGGTAAAAAGTTGTTATATCTATTGACATTTGTTATGTTACATAAATAATTAAAATGTTATAAAAAATTAAAGTTTAAATTTTTTTGGAGGGTCTCGGTTGACCATCTTGATGAGACAAGTGTTGTTGTAACAACATCTCCTCCAAAGGTAAATATTTGTCGATGTATTCTTCGAAAAATAATGTCTATCAGCAATGGCATTGTTGGGGGCTCTGAAGTCAATTGCCACATGAATATAAGAATTGGGAATTGATGGGATCAAAAAGATCATGGTAAACTCGTTTGGGAAAGTTGGCTTCAAACGAAAAGACAAGGTACGAACTTTGTCGTCAGTTACCGTTCAAGTGCAAACAAGCAGGTTGAAATAGATCCTCTCACCATTTTCCAAAGGCTCTGTATCACAAAACAGACAGACAAGGACCTGAAAGAGTATTTCAAATAAGAGTTGGCTCCCTACCCAATGGCTTGGTTTTGTGAAGAGGGGATGCGTAAAGGTACAAAATCAAGCTTTTACTCTACTCCCCGAAAACATCCCTATAAGAAACCCTACATTCGGTGTTGTGGATGGAGGCTACTTGCTCCATAAAGTCATCTGGCACTAGAATAGGTCACTGAGGGAAATTGTAGCTCCTTACGTCAGCTACACATTAAGACACTTTGGGAGGAATAAGGCAGTTGTGTCTGACGGCTACCCAGAAGAAGGGGTAACAAGAAACACAAAACTGTATAAAGGTTACGTCGGTACGCAGCTTTATCATGCAGCGAAATAATGTTCGAAGATTCAACATTGATCAAGGTATCCCAGGAGAAATTGCTTTCAACCGATAACAACAAGCGACGCATGATCGACTTCTCTGTTCAGGATTGGAAAAAGAGGGGATTCAAACAAAGCAAGCTACAGAGGACGCAGACTGCACTATAGTGAGAACAGCGCTAGACAAGAGCAGATCCTATGAAAAAGTAATAATAGTTGGAGAGGATGTGGACCTCTTGTTACTCCTAAATGGATTGGGATCTAATGTAGACAATGTGTTCTTCCACAAAAGTGGCAAGAGTGAATCAGATTCTCTGTAGTTTTCCTCTACATTCCGGAGAGCTATCATTTCCTTCTGGATTTGTATTATTTGTGCACGCCTTTACCGGATGTGACACTACTTCTGCCCTTGTCTGGCATGGAAAGATGAAGATGTTGGGCGTCCTCCAAAAGCATTCATGGCCGGTTGATGTGGCTACCCATTTCCTGCAGCCTGATGCCACTGATGAAGAAATAGCCGCTGCTGGAAATAAACTTCTTGTGGCTCTGTATGGAGGAGGAGCCACCAGCACTCTTCACACTCTCCTTTATGAAATCTTCGTGCTATTAGCTGCCAACGCCAAGGTCCACCTTGCTCGTCTGCCGTCGTGTTTCAGTACTGTTTGTTTTGGGCCATCCTGTTTTATCAATTGCCCTGAAATAAATAATTCGTCTTTTCTTTCTTTTTTTCTTTTCTTTTCTGTTCATAAAACAATTCTGTGAAAAGGTTAAACAGAAAAATGCACATTTCAGCATTCTTTTTGCAAATTCTTAATTTGAAATAATCTAAGTTAAAAACTTATCAAAGAATCACTAAAGTAAAAAGCATTACCAGCTTTCAAAAATGAACAGATTTTAACAAATAATTTTAAATGGTTTTCCTCATTTTATAATATGTTCTATATTTGTGTTTCAAGCAATTTCAGTGAAAGCAATTAGATCATTTCTTAACCAACCGATTCAGGTTTCTTTCTATAGACTTTTCATTGTTTGATTCAAAAAGTGTTACAAATAACATTTGAATGATATAATGAAGTGCAAACTACAATACTTCTTTTCTAGTAAGTGCTTCTTGCCAATATCAGATTCATATCAGATGATTCGTACTGCATTGAATCAATAAAGTATCAGCATTAATATTCCTCTGGAATGCTTTCTTATTAATAAATAAGAACAGCCAATTGGAAAATGTGTTGATCTTTTTTTTTTTTTAGAAAGTAAATCTTAACATTCACAGATCTGTTCGAAATATAGACTGATCATCATCTCCTGATATATTTCAGCTATCTTAAAAGATGCAATGTTGGAGCAGAATTTATGTCAAATTCTGCCCAAATTTTCAATGACATAAATTCTGCCCAACATTGCATCTTTTAAAATAGCTGAAATATATCAGGAGATGATGATCAGTCCATATTTCGAACAGATCTGTGAATGTTAAGGTTTAATTTCAAAAAAAAAGATCAACACATTTACCAATTGGCTGTGTAAAAAATATAGATACACTAGCTGTACCCGGCATGCCTTGCAATGCCACTCAAAGAAAGAAAGGGCTCGTAAATATAAGGTCCCAGTGTCCATCGGGGGTGGGACACTTAGGCC
>JAFIDM010000001.1:2481057-2494111 GCA_023159025.1 Thereuonema tuberculata
TGCCCTTTTTCTTTTTTCTTTTCCTTGTTCCATGCCCTTTTTCTTTTTTCTTTTCCTTGTTCCATGCCCTTTTTCGTGAATGCTATTAATACCTGAGAACAATCCCGTTCTCACTATGAGACCTATATTGCTTATCAAAGAGAACAGAACGCTTTACAAACATTACTGTATATCAGGGATGCAGTGGCGGCTCGTGGCTGTGAAGTTAGGTGAAGAGCTAGTAGGAAAATAATTATATTTTAATATATGATAATATATATATTACAAATATATTATATATTATAATTTATAATAAGATATATATATATATATATATATATATATATATATATATTATAATTTATAATATATATTATAAATATATTATATTATATATAATGTATATCACAATAACAAACATTATAATAACTTCCTTCTTATCTTCGTCTTTCCAACGTGAAAATGATGTTTCTAATAAAACACACACTATATCATAAACAGGATTCACATTTAAAACAGCTTAGCACTTCGAAACAAGCCACTGGAAGAAAATATGGTTCTTTGTTCCTTCAACTTCACCCGTATAGCAGCGTAATACAGCACTCTACAGCGGGTGACGTCACGGTTGTTATAGTAACCATCGCCTCGGTTGTGGATCTAAAACTCCGCCCCTGAGATTGAGAAACGGAAAACGAGGCAAAACTTCACTTGGTCTATCAGAATCGCATCGCGTTGGGTGCCAGAACTTGACGCGCGGGACTTACAAAATAACAAAAATACGTTTCTATTAAAACCAACATACGTGATAAGGAATATAAAGTTTTTCTTATAATAATTATTATATTATAAATAAATAACATTAATTTATTACAAATAATTGGTGAAGTGCCACTTCACCTACTTCCCCTGAAGAGCCGCCACTGCAGGGATGCTCAAACAGTCGATCGCGGAAATAATTTGAGTATCAATACAAAATAATCTCATTTCTGCGGCGGTCACTCATAAGCGACTTTTAAATAATAATTAAGCATTACGGATGCCGAAAATTCTTGTTTAGATTAATTGTTTAATAATAATAATTTCAATTCAAGTTGAGACCTGTCATTCATTAGCATGCGCACTATATCGAAAGCATTGTTAACTAGACAAACTCGATCCCGTCACGTTGCTCTCTGATTGGTCGGAATATTCCAGAAGCATCGCAACCGCGTGACGTTCAGGGCACTGATTGGCTAAAATTTTACAGATTCTTCTAGAATTACTTTTTCATATATAAAGCAAACGCAAAATTATCTCATTCATTATTAATAAGTTATTTTAGAATACTTGTACGTCGAATTTGCAACATAAAATGATTGCGGCGAAAAAAAGTAAAACCTACCATTTTAATAGTGATTGGGAGGACGAATTCTTTTATCTTTGGCCAAACACACTTATCTTAGGCCATAACAAACGTGTGTTTGCCTTGTTTGTCGAGCATTGCCTTGTTTGTCGCGAGAACTTAGAAAGGAATTGTGTGTGTGGTCGGTTCGCACCGAAGTGCGAGCTTCGTTGCCGAAGCATCCGTGCTCCAGGGAGCGCTAGTGTTCCCAAGACGGCGAACCCCTAGCAGACTCCCTAGAATTACAAGGGAAAGATACTGGGGTGGTTTCCCGAGGCCTTCCCCAGGACGCCATTAAGGAATGACGTCAGACCGAAGAGAAAGTGAAGAAGAGGCTACAACACAGGAAAGGAAATTTTTGAAACATCCATGCTCGCTACCGGGATTTGAACCCGGGCGCTGGCACATTGATCTCACGACAGACTGACGCCTGAGACCGCTCGACCACACCAGCGCGGCAGAAAGGAATTATAAAACATAAAAATTATGAAAATGATTTTCCGCAAAAAAAGAGTGAGTTAAGAAGATGAAAACTTCAAGATTTGAAAAGTAGTTTGAAAGCAGAGGAATCCATATTCATACAGGGCCGGTGCTAGGAGGGTTGCGGGGCCTCGGACGAGATGAATTTTGCGGGGCCCTTGCCAATCCTATTTTAACAACCAAAAAAAAAAAAACGGAAATCTTACTTTAACAACCAAAAAAAAAACCGAAATCTAACCAACTAAAAACAAAAAGCGACGATCCTATTTTATCCTCTTTCTTCTATCCAGGCACGCGGCGTGGGGCGATCGCCCCCATACACCGGCTCTGTTCACTAGACCAGCCAAATAATCAGTAGCTGCAACAATTGCTTCTTTTAAAATTTCCTACATACTGAAAAAACACAAGAAACCTTTGGAAAGATAGTGAAAGAAACATTTATTGAAGCGACAGACGTACTGTTTAATGACTTAAAAAATATAACAGAGATTATAGTTGCCATCAAGGAGGTCCAGTTATCTCGTTCAACTATTACTAGACGTGCCGAGATCATGAGCAGTGATTTGGAGACCAAACTGAAAAGTGATATCATGGAATGTACATACTTTTCTTTGCACTTTGATGAGTCCACTGATATGACTGATACTGCCTAGTTATATATTTTCATTCGAAAAATTTTCTGATATGTCGGCTAAAGAAGAATTGTTGACAATGCTACTACTGAAAGAAAAAAACTCGCGTTGAAGATATTTACAACGCTTTTCTGAATTTTGTAAAAAGGTATGTGCCACTTTTTACAAACTCGTGTGCATGTAACAGATGGAGCACCATCCATGACTGGCAATAAAAATGGGTTTCTTGCATTGTGTCGAGCTAATGATGATTTCCCATCGTTTTTCACATCTATTGCATCATTCATCAGCAAGTTTTATGTTCAAAAATACTAAATATGAAAGATGGACATTGCCACGAAGATCGTGAATTCTATCCGTGCTCGAAGCTTGGAAAGACGCTCTTCAAAGTGCAATTGGAAGCTAGCGAGTCTGCTGAGCACACTGATTTACTTCTTTATACAGACGTGAGGTGGATGAGCCGCGGAAAATTTATAAAAAGGTTTCAGGAATTACTACTTGAAATTATTTCTTTTCTAGATGAACGAGGTGACGACACTGAAATACATAAAAACGAAAAGTGGCTCTGTGATTTAGCGTTCTTATCAGATGTGACAAATCATTTGAATATCATTAACTTGGAGCTACAGGGTAAAAATCAAACCGTTATCGACATGATTAGCGCAATAAACTCTGTTAACAAATTGAAGTTATTGATTAATCAACTGAACAAAAAGGATCTCAAAATTTTCCAGCTTTGGAAGCAAGAGCAAGTTCTGACTTAAATTACGATAATTACGAGACAGAGCTAAAAAACATTTTGAGCGAAGGACGTTTCTCTCATGTCGATAAACTGACGGATATTGTAACTTTCATGAATTACTCATTTTCTTGTGAAGACGCTGAAAAATCTGCTACTGAAATATCAAACACTTAAAATATGGAGTCTCTTCTGTCAAAAATGAGGTATTGCAGATAATGTCAGATGTACATCTCAAAGCTAGAGCAACAGATATCAAATTTAGGTCTTTGATACCCGAAGACAAATATCCATGTTTGAAACAAATAGCTCTTCAGTTAACAGGATTGTTCGGATCAACTTCCTTGTGCGAATCTGCATTTTCAGAAATGAAAATAATTACATCAAAATATGGCAATCGGCTTACTGATGAACACCTGTTAACATGCTTTTAGTTGGCGCTCAGAAATTACGTGCCATCCTTTGAAAAGCACGTGGATGACATGCAGTATCATGCCTCAACATACAGTCAAAATTAGCAATTTAAGGCTATGTTAGGTACATGTGGCAATAAAATAATTTTTCTCTAGTATGTATGTTTTTTCTTTAGTAGCTCTTGCCTTAGCTTAGTCCTAATAGTGGGCCGTCGATCGCTTGTCGCCTAAATATTTTGTGGGCGATCGCAGACACTACAAGTCTGAGCACCCCTGCTGTATATGAATTAGTTTAGCTATTTTACAATTTTTTTATAAAAAAACAAAGAGTCTTCTAAATTTTTTAACGTCACACAAAACTTTTTCGTTTAGCTGCATATTTTTGCATAAAATGTGCCTATGTTCAAGTTCATTTAGTTTCATTAAAATTGGTTTTGAATATTTTTTTTTTTTTTTTACAAATGTTGTTTTTATCTAATTAGGTTTTCTAACATTGTAATTAATTTTAAATGAAAATTAAAAAACAAAAAAAAAATATATGAATGAAATGGATAGCGTTATTTTGTAAATAAACCTAAGAATTTAATGCCTATTTCCTTAAATGTTATTTCGTAATGTTTTTTCCAAATTTTTTAATTTTTAAAGATTGTCAAATGGCTACATTTCTATTCTAGTGAATATAAACGCTACAGGTTTTCTATTTTCTAAAAAAAAAAAAAAAGCAGAATTTAATCCTCTTTATTTATGTAAATTGTTTAAACCGGATTAATTTTTAACAAATCAAAAGCGAGCAATGGATTATCTAAGATTGAATATTCATTGCTTAAGACAATAAGTTATTATCGAAAAAGTAGGATGGAAATCCATTGTTTCGATCGTTTTGTAATGGTTGGTGCTAATTCCTTGACAAGCACCCATTGGGAAAAGATTTCAAGTCGAAAACGTAGGAAAAACGTTCTTGAATTTGCATACTAAATTTCAAGTAGATCCAAAGGGGAGATAGGATAAACACACACAGACGGGCTGATTTGATAAGCCTCACTTTCTTATTGGATAATTATAGTTTCAATTAGTATGTTTCGACCTGCCTAATGAGAAGCCATCATCAGAAGCCATCATCTTCTTTGTCAAAGGTATTTTTTATGTAATATGTTCGATAAAAATGCTATAAAAATGCAAACGTTAAGTTGAGAGATACAGTAGCATATTAATCTAAGAGATATTTTAGGCAACATTTTAATAGTATATATAAAATAAATGCATATAACATTCATTCTAATCCCAGAGGCCAGCAAAGAGAAGGACAAGTGTCCTTCAATATCTATTGTTGGAAGGACCATCTAAGGGCTAACTTACTTGGCAATGGAATTTTGTTTAGCGCAAAAAAAAAAGTTCCAAAGGTGACCGCTAGGATGATAAATGGCGCTGCAGTACTGTAGTGGATACTGCAAATTGACAAATGTACAGGCCATGACACATGATTGAAAACTACAATAAAAGTAGACAGGTGAGAAATGCTTCACTTAATTGCAGAATGACAATGTTTTGTGATTATTGGCGGTATAATCACATTTTCTGAATAGAGGAAATGCTATTCATTGGCAAGTTCAGAGGCCGTAAGATAGATCACCACTGAACTTACCCTGCGATAGAGTGGTGATCTATCCAGGGGAATTTAACACTACTCGAAATAACTCAGAAGATGAATAACAGGACAGATATAAATGATAATAAACCGGCTAATGGAATTGGACATCTCTTTGAGAAACTGAAATTTGCAACTTGGGATGTACATAGTATCGCAAATAAAATTGGAGGAATTTAATACAGAATTAAAGATAAGAAATATAGAAATAGCTGTAATAACGGAGACAAAAAAGAAAAACAAAGGATCGTTAATGTTTAGAGACTATATTATGATGTTTAGAGATTTATTCTGGTGTTGATGAAGATAGATGGGCCTCATCGGGAGTTGCGATATGGATCAAAAAAAGTTTGGAAAAATAAAATTTTAGATTATCTGTGGATATCAGATAGAATTATAATGATCAGAATAAAAATTATGAATAAAATTTATAAAATTTTTGGAATATATGCTCCAGTACAGGGTAAAGATAAAGAAACAGAAGAATTTTATGAAAATTACAAAGTTATCTTGACAAAATAAATAAAGATGAAGCAATAATTTTGATTGGAGATTTAATGCCAGAGTAGGCAATCAACCAATTACAAAATGTATAGGAACAGAAGGAGAACAAACAAGTAATTATAATGGAGAAATGTTAAAAGATTTCTGTGTTTTCAATAATTTAAAAATCAGTACTTTCTTCAAACATAAAGAGATACATAAATATACATGGGAAGTTAGAGGAGTTAAGTCTATAATAGATTATATTGTTATAAATGAATTACTTAATAATAATATTAAAGATACGAGAGTATATCGTGGAAGTGAAATAGATAGTGATCATATGTTGGTGGAAAGCAGATTTGAAATTAAATACAAATCCATTTATAAAAAGAAAACAGAAAATAAGATAATTTCTAAGAAACTCAAAATTTATCTCCTTGAGCAAGAAAGTATTAGAAATTTATACAGAAATAGATTGAAAGGCAAGATAACAGAATCTGCAAACAATATAGAAATAGATTGGAAAAACATCAAAGAAGGAGTATTACATGCAGCAGAGGAAAGTTTAGGATACAGTCTAAATCACATAAAAACAAGAAATGGATTAGAACCTGGTAGGAAGATCTACAAGAAAAGATTGAGAAAAAAAAAGCAAGCTTTTAAAATTTATCTACTAAATAAAAACACAAACAATTATATAGAATATAAAAAATTGCGAGCGGAAGTTAGGAAACTATCAAGGAAAACTCGTAGAGAAGATTCGGATAAATTTGTTAAATCTTTAGAATAAGACATCACAGGATCCCAAAGAATAGGCATCAAAATTTTCAGACAACTACAATGTACTGAGAATGATAAATTAAGAATGAATTTAATACCAGAAGAATCATGGAAAAAACATTACAAGACACTCTGGAATGAAGAAGATCAAGTAGAAGTTGAGAATGATTTTCAGAATTTCAATTATACAACGGAAGGTTCAGTTGGAATAGCTATGGATGAATTAGAAAATGCCTTAAAAAACTCAAAGAACAGGAAAAGTCCGGAATCAGATGGAATATATATAGAATTATTTAAATATGGAGATGAAAAATTAAAAGAAAAACTATTTAAACTTTTTAATGAGATTTGGAAAAAACAACAAATACCAACAGAATGGGAAACTGGAATAGTAATAAGTATACATAAAAAAGGACCGAAGGATAATTGCCAAAATTATAGAGGAATAACATTACTACAGACGGCATATAAATTATTTACGAACATTATATAAAATAAATTAACCCAGTTTACAGATACTTATTTAGAAGAAGAACAGTGTGGATTTAGGAAAGGAAGAGGATGTACATATGCTATATTCACAATACAGCAATTACTTGAAAAAAGAAGAGAATTTAATTTTCCAATGTACCAACTTTTTATTGATTATGAAAAAGCTTATGATAATCTACACAGAGACTTTCTGTGGAAAATTATGGAAGAAGATAAAATTCCGACAAAATTAATTGATATAATTGAAGACACCGGTGCAAAAAGAAGTCAGCTCCATAAATTGACGATTTTTCGTTTTTAATCGCTACACGTTTATAGAAAGGCGCTCCATCGATTGGTGCCGCGTTTTTGCACGGAATTAATAGTTCATACTTTGGCTTTACTCAGTATCTTCACACACTTGCAAATACTAATAAGTTTGCTAAAATTGTACACAGATATCCAGAACCAGGACTTCGTTTCTTGCCTTGTGACCGGAGCTTCGGATTGATCGAAAAGGAAAAACGAAAACGGGAAAGGATCGTGTTGCCAGAAGAAAGGGTTGCACTGGTAAAAAATACATGTCGCAAATTTGTAGTGGTTCCAGTTTCCCAAGAAATGATTTTGAACTTCAGTCATTTTAACGGTCATTTTAAAAAGTGCGTATCAAACCAAAGAAGGCAAAAATTTGCTATATCTTCTTATCGTGTCATGGAGTACACAGCAAAAGGCGTGGAATGCAGCACTTCAGCCAGTGCCTTAGTTAAGGACTTGTTTACCTTTCAGAAACATGACGTAACGTTGACTTTACCTCCTTCTACATTACTGTTCTACTCTGGACCGTTTCCACTTAAGCGCCCCAAATATCTACAATTGAAAGAATTTGCAACAAAATATGTGCCTTCTGACTGTATGTGGTTTTATGACCGGCTGAAGTGTCAAGGAGAAGAAGAATCTACTCAGCCAGAAGAAGATAGCTTTACAGATGATTAGTTTCTGCTTATTTATTACTTTTGATAACATTTTGTTAATAAATCACATTGAAATTTGTTTGACTTTTTTTTTTTTTTTAACTCTCCGGTGCAAAAAGGGGCCAGCTCCAACGTTTTCTTTTTGATATATTCTTATCTAACCAAATTTCCAAAAAGCGTATTTTGTGAGAATATTATGTATTAAGTACTAGATTTTAACCCTACATATGAATCATACATATAAATTCAAAGAATTCGTGGTAAAACAGTTTTTTGCTTCTCCTGAAAAATTTGCTGAAATGGAGCTGCCTCCTTTTTGCACCGGTGTCTTCAAATAGAAGTATATATAAAGAAACAAAAATTAATATAAAATTTATGAATGGAAATATATCAGAGCCTTTAACTATAAATAAAGAAGTGAGACAAGGATGTGGACTTTCCCCAATACTTTTCAACATATATATAAATCAATTTCTAAAAGAATGGAAATCAATATATAAAAATGGTGTCCAGATCACAAAAAATAAAAAATTGAAGACATTACTGTATGCTGACGATCAAATTTTGATAGCAAATTCAGAAGATGAACTTCAAATTGGAGCAAATCATCTAAATACCATCTCAAAAAATATAAAATAAAAATTTCGGAATTAAAAACAAAATCTATGGCAATGTGCGGGAAACAAATACAAAGAGTGAAAACTGTAATTAATGGGAAAATAATAGAACAAGTATCAGAGTTTAAATATTTGGGAAACATAATTTCCTGTTATAATGATGAGGCAAACCTGATATCAATTGTAAAGACATAAAACAGAATAAATGGAATAATCAGAAGAAGATTTGGAAAGCAAATGGCACTACTAAGATTACATAACGTTACAGCCAAAGCAGCAATTAAATATGGGAATGAAACCTGGATATTGAAATAAAGAAACAAACAAAGATTGGAAACTGTACAAATGAAATTTTTAAGACCTTTATTAGGATTTACACGTTTCGACAAAAAGAAAAATAATGATATCAGAACACAACTTAAAACTCCAAATATAATTCAAGAAATTGAAAATTATCAAAAAAATTTGGCTTAACCATATAGAAAAAATGTCCAACGATTAGATTCCAAATTTAAGTTTAAACCCAAAGGAAAAAGAGTCCGAGGACACCCAAAAGCAAGATGGAGAGATCAAAATCATCTTCAGAGTTTAGGAACAGGCAACCATGCCTAAACCTTAAATGTTCAAGACAAGACACAAGACAAGACAATGTTTCCAAAAGATCGCGTACATCTTGTGAAGCTATTTTTATCAAAATAACAGCTGTGCCTTAACAGAATTGCGAAAGTTTAGGACAGTAAAGGGAATAAAAACTGATCCAACGACCGCAAGTGAAAAATGATCCAGAAATTTAAAGAGAGAAGTTCCTTTCGAGTGAAGTCTGGCAGAAGATGGAAAATCGTCGACCAGCAGACAGTGGAAAATGTAGCCATATCGCTGGAAGAAGAAAGGATGGCAAATGGGATGGGATGCATCAGTGCATGTTCCACGGTAATTAACCACTGTTCATAAAGTTCTAGGGAAAATTTTGCTCTGGTACCCTTACAACACCTGCAATGTTTAGCAATTACTGACTTTCGACAGAGGTGCACGTGAAATATTTGACCTGCAGTTTCTTGTTCGAACCGAACTGGAAGCGATTGTTTAAGGAACATTTTCTGCACTGACGAAGCTCACTTCCATCTGCATGGATATGTAATACGCACAACTGATGAATGGGACACTTGCTAACATGTCTTGCGACAGTTGTCACGTCATTTACCAAAAAATCACCTGTGGTGTGTTTTCACATCCACAATCATCATGGGACCTTTTTTTTTCGAAGCGCTCTGTCCAGCAGTCCTGTCACCTGCAATGTTATTTACCTGCGTTAACCAACCAGATGATTGCCACACTTCAACAGCATCAATTTCTGGATGCGAAGGTTTTCATACAAGATGGTGCCCCACCTCACGTCGCGAAACCTCCCAAGAGGCTGCTTTGGGCTACTTTTATCGATCACAGAATCATCAACGGCCATTTTCGTATAATGTAGCCAGCGGGATTGCCGATCATAATCCCTACGACTTTGGCTATGGCGGTATCTGAAAGACCTTGTTTTTTATGAACACCTAGCTAACTTAGGGGACCTGAAGATCAGCATTACTCGCCATATTTACAACATTACGAGTGATATTCTACTTGCTGGGATTGCGAATGGAATGTTGCGATTTTAGTATGTTGCCGATACCGGGAGAAACCATTTCGAACGTGTCCTTGTTTCACACACTACGAATTATGTGCATCCACTACAGCATTGCAGCGCCATATATCGTTCTAGCAGTCACATTCGGAAGTATTTTGAACAAGATGAACAAAAGTCCATCGCCACGGACATCTTCTTGTGAAATATGAATTCGCTCCGCTGATTGGTTCTCCAGTTAGTCTTTCGAAATGTGAATTTAATTATGAAAATCTTGTATATTGCATTCTACCCTACCTAGCGCCGATCAGGTGTCCGCGATGACGAATATATATAGTGTGGCCGAGCAGTTCTCGTGCCCTTAAATTGCTAGTCATATTTTACGAATATATTTACACATTAAGTGTCCAATGCGTCTGTGTGATCGCCATCGTGCTATACACACAAGTTCATACTCCGCCACGACCTACTTGACACTTTTCTGGAGCATGTCCGGTGTGATGGTTCGAAATGCGTCCTCATCTGCATTGCGAACCAGCGCACAGAAACCAGCGCATGAAGAAACCAGCGCACAGTAAAAGCGAAGTGAGTGCAGGTTCCCATCCTGCTGTAGCCAAAAGCGTTCCATGATACCACCGTCTTCAAGCTGTGAAATTAAACATGTTTATAACAGGTGTAAATAAGTTTCGCCATTAACATGACTATCCAAATATTTTGGTCCAAAAAATGACGTGATGTCATCGCAGCTCATATCATTACGTGAGGTGGATTCCTTTAACTTCAGTGTGTATCTGTTTCACCCATTTCTGTTGTGTTAATTCATATGAGAATTCATATGAGAACAGCACCTTTGCACGGGTCACTGCATTTGAGAATTGTGCTAACAAAGAACGGCATGCTGTTACGCGCTGATCCAACACCTTCTGAAGGTCAAGGCCAGGTAACATCTTGACGAAATTAACGTGAAGTCAGAGAACTAGTCCTTTGTCTCCAATGCAGCTGCACAGTGATCGCATTACATTGCCCACGTGCATTTTAACATCTAGTCGAGTAATTTCGCTACAGCTCTATTGGTTCATTTTGTTCCTCGTAATTTTCCTGTTGATCATCATTGTTTTGATGTTTGTCGGAGTTTATAGTGTTTCGAAGAAATATCTTTAAAAGGCGAAATATCGATGTTGATCCCACGTTGTAATCTGAACCAATATTAGGTGTCTTTGGTTTTCCTACCGATAGCAAACTAAGAAGTAAATGGATCAGGAAAATTCAAAGGGCAAACTTCATACCTTCTAAAACATGAAAGATATGAATATTTTTTTAATTGATATCACTGTAAATTTCTTAATATCACTTCTTAATTAGATCAGAAATTTAACGTGCATTAGAAACATTTTACAGTAAAATAAAACAAAGAACGCACATAACTAAACAAAAACATAAATTCACTGAGCTATTTTTTTATATTTATGCTGGAATTCGGAGACAGTACTGTTTCAAGGCTGATTGGCCTCTCATCAGTCCAATCCGTCCAGCAAATCTAGCTCAGTGAAATGCGACAGTGAAATTTCTGTTTTGTTTAGTTATGTGCGTTCTTTGTTTTATTTAACTGTAAAATGTTTCTAATGCACGTTAACTTTCTAGTCTAATTACTAACCTTGTTATATTTTAATCCCTTGATGCTAAGCTAAACGCTAGCGAAGATTAATTATTCACCCTTTGTTATTCTTGATTTTGTTTTTTGGTTTTTGTAATTCAGGGGTCATTGATTTGTATATTTGCCCGTTTTGTATGTCGTCCTATTTCACTGAGCTAGATTTGCTGGACGGATTGGACTGATGAGAGGCCAATGAGCCTGGAAACAGTACTGTCTCCGATTTCCAGCACAAATATCAAAAAATAGCTCAATGAATTTTTGTTCAGTTATGTGCGTTCTTTGTTTTATTTTACTGTGAAATCACTTCTTAATATTACATGAAACTTATCTAAGGATTTGATCTGATAAAGAAGCCGTCAAGACTTTCTAAATTAATAAATAATAAATTAATTCTAAATAAATAGCGACCAAACAAGAAACGTGCCTCCGAGCTTTTAATGCTACGGATAAAGGAACTCGGTATTGTTGTGGGTCTACTTACTGGACACTCTCGTCTTAACAAGCATCTACGGCTTTTGAACCTTAAAAACAACCGTGTTTGTAGGAGTTGTCATTCAGAAGATGAGACATCCTCGCCCATCTTGTGTAACTGGGAATATTTCACAGTCCTTCGACATAAAATCCTAGGATCTTTCTTTTTAGAACCAAACGTTTTGTATACGGACCCTATAAGTAAACTATTGGCTTTTGCTACTGGGATTAAGATTGAGGGAAGTAGAATAGATCTAGCAGTGCTAGATATATTTACCATCCATCGTCTACATTAGCATTAACATTAAAAGATATAAATGAGTATTTTACAAATAAATACAAGTTTTATCATTTTAAATCTTAATGGACCACTTGAGGTTTACGCCCCTATCGACGTCACGTATGACGTGTATCCGACATGCGGCGAGAGGTTTTGGGATAAACAAACATATAACTTTGTGTGAATTACTTAAAAAAAATCGTCGATTTTTGATATTTCAAGACGGATGATTCAGTACTGTGCAGATCCTTATTGCAATAATTCTGTAAAAACGCTTGGAATAGCCTTCTTTAATGTAATATTTCTTCTACATCTACACCGGTTAAAACAAAGCACATGGCTTTGTTTATCCCTCATGCGAAGCAGTAGCCTGGTTGAATACGTTATAACTACGAAGCCCCGCCTATCCTCAAGTGGTCCATTAAATTATATCC
>JAFIDM010000001.1:2494121-2504333 GCA_023159025.1 Thereuonema tuberculata
GGATATTTTGGAACTACGAAGCCCCGCCTATCCTCAAGTGGTCCATTGCATCAGAAGTATTTAAGTTTTCTTATCTTATAAAAAGTATTATCTAAACTAAAATGTAACTTACTAGAATTATTTTAAAAATTGCCTACCTTATATAAGCACGCACGAGTGATGTGTGGATTAGAAACAACAAGTTGAAACACAACGTTTTTTGTATCCTTTATGTTTGTCCATCTTGTGAAGCAAGTCCATCACAAGAACAGTTTAAAGAAAATCTTTTAAAATATGCCAAAGAAACCTCCAATTTTGTTTCAGAACGTGATAAAATCTGTTATCCTGTTGGCTGGTGAAATACATCTGAAACCATTTTTTGATTAAACTGGAAGTATTGTTCTCGGCATGGCTATTGCAGCTAGTGCTAATGTTTTTTATGATATCCAGTTTATTATCCCCATACAAAGATGTGATAGATATTGTACCAGTGAAAACAATTACTGCTGAGATATTGCATTCAATGATAAAAGAAATTATTATTGGTTTGGAAGATGTAGGATTTTCTGTTGTGTATGTAGTTTCGGGTAACAACTCCATCAATAGAAAAGCCTGGTCCTTTTTTTAACAAAACTCAGCTGAACAGAATAGTGTATCCACATCCTGTGTCTATCCAAAGATCTCTTTTTTCCGTTATTGGTTCTGTGCATTTTTTTAAGTGTATTAGAATAAAAAAATAAAGGAATAAAAAAATCATGTATAGGGCATGTTTCACCCAAAATTTGACATCCTTCCAGAAAAAGTTGCCATGGAAATGCTTCATTTCATAACTAAAAAGGATTCACGAAATAGAGCAAGATCATTTAGTCAAATATAGTAAAAGGACTTACTTTGAAGGCATTGTGATGTGGAACGGCAGAAGGTGAAACTTGTTACCCAAGTCTTTAACGATTTTACGATTTCAGCATTGAATGAATTAGGTGAAAAGCGTAATTTACCCACTATGCTTCCACGGCTGAATTCATTAATATTATTTTACAATGGTGGAAGATAAGGAATGTTGAAAACATGATGAAAGGAATTCCGAAAAGGGATACATTTATTGTACGAAAGGGATTCAAAACGGAAATATCTAGAAAAGGTATTGCTGTGGCTCCATGTTTGGAAAAACTCTCGTTTTGATACTGGAATTTGAATCAATAAAACTCATTTGGTCTTATCTCATGCCACACATGATATTTTGGAGATTTCAAGAAATTGTTTTGATGAGATTGGAATGACATTTATTTTGCCTGGAAAACTTCAGACAGATCCACTTGAAGAACGATTAGAAAAATATCGGCAGCTTGCAGAATCTCAATACAACATCTCAATCAGACAAGTATTTGAATGTGAAGCGAAACTTCACATTCAAATTCCCTAGATCTTGTGTTGAAAATCTGATAAATTTTGAATCATTAATATAATGAATTTTGATTTTAGTCAAAGTGATGAAGAGAAAAATGTAACAATAAATGATAGCAAGAACAAAGTTTCTGATTGTTTCAAAGATATCACTGTAATAAGAGTGATCTAAAGGATATTGAACTTCAAGTACCTGTTCTTGGATACCTACCTATTGTGTTTATAAATTAATGCCGAGACTAAGTTGTTCCATCTGCAGAAGCGGTTGGAAACTGAATTTGAAACCCTGCTCACAGTTTAATTTCAGCAGCTGATCGTGGTGCTTTGAAATATCCGCATAATATCATTGTTAATATTGCCATGCTTAATTATGCTGTATTCCAAAACGTTTAAGTAATAAATATGAAAATGACTTTCTACACATAAGGAATTAACGTAGTTTATTAACAATCATCATCTTATTCATAATAACTTTCATATATCTTCGAAATATATATATATATATACCGGTATATATATATATAAAATAACGAAACAAATCCACTTTTCTTCATTTCTTCAAAACTCTATATTTCATCCCAATTAAGGGACTTCATCAGAATTAAAAGAAAATACAAATAAAAAAGAGAGAGTTGTATTTTCTTTTAATCCTTATGAAGTCCCTTAATTGGGATGAAATATAGAGTTTTGAAGAAATGAAGAAAAGTGGGTTTGTTTCTTTATTTTATATATAATCATCATCTTAAGCCAATTAACTGAAGAACTTAGATGTACGCAGTAAAGGACGCACTGTTGAAATGATAATAAGAAAAATTATTAAATGACAACGAATACACTGTTAAAAAATTATGGTAATAAAAGAAATGATGCAAAGAAAAAGCAGCCAGCTAAGAAACGTAAGTTAAACGCGTGGCCTTAAAATATTAAGAACACTTTCAAATTCAATTTTAACATGAATTAACGGCAAAACAAGCTAGCTTTCATTTATAATACATCATTAACATTTAAATTAAACTGTTAGTATTTTACATTTACATTTGTTATTAAGCTTTTATTTTCTATTTATTTCCCAGAAACATTTTTTTATTACTGTTATTATCGAAATTTATTAACGTAAATAAAAAATGAGCTATAGATTTCCAAACTATATGTAAATGTATGTAAAAAATTTTGTTAAAATTTTGTGTAATTTTTTTAATATTTTTGTATTTATTATCAATGTTATTCTAAATTCTTTTGTTAAGGTTTCTTAAATAAAAATATTATTTTATTAATACTAATATGTGATTATATTCTAGTATGTTATTCGTAATAATATACCGTATATGCTCCAATAGACGCCCCCGGCGTTTATTTGCAAAACTAGCCTCGGCTCCCGGCGCTTAATAGAGACCGGCTGCTAATAGAGGCCGGCCATTATTAACAAAAACCTTCAGAAAGCAATATTTTTACACACAAACACCGGCTAATATTACAAACAGCTACTTTATTTGAATTTCACATGCTACATAAGACTGTTAAAGATAAATGGCAATGTCTTTCTGTACCTTTCGCTGCTATTCGTCGCCCAAATCCGCAATGGCAAGCGGCCGCCTCACCGGAAGTTTCTTTCGCGTATTCCACCGCGCGAATCTTAAAGGCAATATCAAATGATATCAAATATCAAAGACCCGGCTAACGTTAGAGACCGGCTACTATTAGAGACCGGCTACTATTTGGCCGTGTCGCCTCTGCAGCCCGGCGCTTATTAGAGACCGGCGACAATAAGAGCCTCGGCGTTTATTGGAGCATATACGGTATTTTAAATTTTATTCCTAATAGTAATAAGCCAGTATAAGTTTGTGAATGTAGTTTAATAGTTTTTGTAAAATGAAATTATATATAGATAGAAAAAAAATGTAAAGAAAAACTTAAACAGTAAAAAAAAAACAAAAAAAAAAAAAATTATTCTCAAGAAATATAAAGAAACAGTAATTTTATTAATAATCAAAATCTTTGGCGCGCTTTTGACTCCTAAAATTTTTATTTTAATTTTTAATTCATTATTTAAAAGTAAAGTACTTTTTTAAAATTCTGCACTAAGTTAATTTGCAGAAATGTAACACTCATAAGCTGAATTTTAGAAACAGCTAAATGCCATACTAAAGACTAGATGCTGTGACGTCATAACCCTGTTATCTGGCCTCGTCTTCAGGGGCGAGTTGGCTGATCCCAGTCTCCATCCTATAACGCGTTGATATAGGTCTTTCTTCATGTGATGCTGGTTTGTTGTCCTCATTAGACCAAGTTCAGCAGCACGTTTACGTGTCGATTTCACAGGAGATTGTTGAATCGAAGCAGCGACTGCGGCACATGTTTCTAATCGTGTCTTCTTTCTTCCAACCCGCTGCCTATCTTCAAAACTGCCTAAAGCAAAAGCATGTTTCTCCCAATTGAGCATTATTGCTTTCGAGGCGAGGCCTTAGTAAATCTTTTCTGGAATGCTCCCATTATTTGTCTCATTGTCTGTCCTGTGTGTTGTCCACCCACGCACTTGCCACTAACTGCGCCTCAATAGGGTATCCGCTTACGTCTGCCATGGCTCAACACTGCAATCTGATTGAATGCAATACTCCTACCCTTCCTCAAATGCAATAATATCATTCAATGATACCACCTCCATTCCAACACTAACACCTGCTTTCTCATGCCACCTGCATTGTAGTGTCAACAATTGAAATAACATTATTACTAAATATTTATATTTATTACTATATAATAAGGGGTACGGGAACTTCGGGCTACACTGTATGCCATTCAAATTATTCTTCCCATGATTTATATATATATATAATATTGAGTTCGTTCACGCCTGTACAGTTGACTGGAATAATTAACACATTTAAAAAATCGTTATATTTAAAAAAAATTAATACTAATAAAAACATTTAAAATTTAAAAAACTTAATTACCGATGCATGACCTGGGTTTCGACCCCGAGAGGGGACCTCATCAAATGTGTAATTAAGTTTTTTAAATTTTAATGTTTTTAATTAGTATCAATTTTTTTTTAAATGTAACGATTTTTTAAATGTGTTAATTATTCTAGTCAAGTGTACAGGCGTGGACGAACTCAATTAAAATATCCAAGTACACGTAAAAATTTCATATATATAATTAAATGATATATAATTAAATGATGAGTAGTGAGTTTGTTGAAATTAAATATAATTATTATTATTATTTATTATAAAAGCGTCATAAGTCTGTCATAAGACTTTACGTTTTTTCAATTTTGTGACCAAACTATAAGAGATAGAGTGGTCATGTAAATGGATAAAATGTAGATCTTTTTAAGACAAACAAAATGCTACAAAAATCTTTCGAAAAAAGTTTTTGGTTTCCAAGATGGCGCCTTTTAAAGGGTCAGATTTTGACTTTTTCTCAATTTAAACGAAAAGTATAAAAGATGGAAGAGAACATTATATTGAGAAAATGTTGGTATTTGAAAGTTCTATCGAACGATATATCACTTATTCACAAACGCTTCAGCGTTTGCAAGATACATGCAAAAATGTGAATTTTCGGTGTGTGACGCCGATCCGCAATACATCCGAGTTATTCGGAGAAGCCACATCGGGCTGGGAAGTTATATATTCTCCGACGATCGCAGCATTAATTTGCTAAATAAATAAAGTTTGTTTTTTGAATGCTATATATGCAAGGGTTCCGGAGCGAAGCGACGGTACCCGGCTATTATTATTATATATTATGAAAACGTATATTATAAAACGTTATTCTGTCTGTCATTCTGTAAGCAAAATGCTAAATTACAAATTACTAAAATGTTACTGAAATAGAGAATCTATTCAAAAAAAATGAAAATATATTAAACAACTGTCCAACTATAGTGATTGGCGACGTAAATGTAGATATTTTCAAAATGAATAAAAACAATGCAGTACAGAAATACGTAAAACTTATGTGCAATAATGGTTTCAAAAATCGTCTTTACGGAACAACAAGAAATTGTACAATTCATGGAAATACGAAAACAAATACAGATCATATTTTCATAAATAAACATGATATCAAAACACCAGGTGTAATATGTAAAGAAAGAATCGGATAACAGTTGAAAATGAGAAAATAACAGATCCAAATATAATCTATAAAAAACTAATCAATGATGTTAACAAAACAAAATTCATGAAAATCTACCTATATAAAAAGAAAAGTCCTGACTCACTCACTCACTGACTCATCAACGCCCACCCCAAACCCTTGGATCTAGAAAACTGAAATTTTGCACAGAGGTTTCCTTTATGATGTAGACAAGGAATAAGGCCGGATTTTTCGAAATTCGGAATAGGGAATAATCTGGCAAACTGACGAAGAAGTGTATGGCGGCAACACCAGGTGTGTGGCGCCAACCCGCAGTACACCTGAGTTAAGTGGAGAAGGGCACAACGGGCTGGGAAGTCGTATATTCTCCGATCTCAATATGAATTTGCTAAATAAATAAAGTTTTTTTTTTTTTTTAATGCTATATTCGCAAGGGTTCCGGAGCGAAGCGACGGTACCCGGCTAGTAAAATCATAATTATCAAATGAACAGTAACAACAGTAGTACAATTATTATCATTCGACTTAAATATTAAAATTGTATGTGGTCATAACCAAAGTTATTATATTATAATGGTTTACTAATTTTAAGGAGTAATGATATTTACATGTGGGCCCGGTAGCCGAGTGGGGAAGGGCGCTTGGCTGCGGGTTGGAGGTGAGGGGTTCGATTCCTGGCCTCGGCGGAGGACGGGAATTTTTCCACGCTTCTTTCTCCTCCAAACGGGCCCTAGGGTCTACCCAGCCCTCTATAGAATGGGTGCCGGGTTTCTTTCCCGGGAGATAAAGGCGGGCGAGCGACGGGCCGTCCTCAACTGTATCCCATAGGTTCTGAACACTGGAGCCTACCCTCCAGTTGCACTGCGCGGTCCTCTGGGCCTGATCGCAACTTTAACTTTAACTTTAATGATATTTGCATACAAATTAAAAGGAAACGAAAACATTATGAAGGATTTACTAATATTTGGAATAACAAGATTTAATTATCAAGATTTTAGTAAAATAGTTATTTCAGTAAAAATAATATTTATATCAGATAGTTTTCCTTATATATCAATATTTAAATTTTAATATAAATTTATAATAATAGAATGATCATATATTATATTTAAATAAATTTAAGAATGTTTAAATGATCCAAATAATTTTGCCACTTATTATCTTTTGTAAAATTATATTTTTAATACTATTATTTTTGTTATATTGCTATTTTCGTTTTTGTTGTTTTCAGGTTTTAAAAAAAAAAAAAAAAAATAAATAAAATTTTAAGAAATAACAAGTTAAGGAAAGTAGGTCTTAAGTTCTTTCGTAGTATTTGTTTTATTTTCATTTTCTTTAAAGTTTTGATATTTTTGTTTATTCGTTTTATGACGCTTTTTTGTCGGCCATATTATATCAGTGGCTTATAAATTTTATTTCTCCAATTTATTCGTTGTGGTTGTTAATTACTTGATGCTGTTTCTGTTAACCACCAAGAATAGTGAGATATTGAGCTGAAAGTAAAATTTCTTAAGGAATGCTGCTAATTTCTAATGTTAACGATGACATTTCTTTCTGTCCTATTTGGACACCAGATTACAGGTGCCCGAACACTTTAAGAAAGATTCTTATTGAATAAAAGTTTTGTCAGCAAGGTTGAAACTCTATATATATGATAAAGCGTAAAACATTTTTTTGGTTCTTTTCTCTTTTAGTTTAACAGTTTATGCTTTCTTTGTCACTTGACCATGTCTCTGTGCTTGATATTTTACTCTTCAATTTGAATTTTAGCGAAGTATCCCTATGTTGGACAGAATATTTACTTCGAATCACTAGGACCTAATGCACCTGACTTGGATTTTGAAAACATTACTGAAAAATGGTTCAAAGAAATTGACCATTTTGATCCTGCCAATATTGATCCCTATGTAGTACAAAAAGCTCCAGAGGCCAGCCATTACACTCAGGTAAGACGTAAATTAATTACGACATCTGTTGCAATGTATGTTTTCTAAAAGAACCTTTCTAGCAAAAGAATGATTATTTTACAAAATACCCACCTTTAAGATACACTGGCAGATAACTATTTAAGCTTCCGCTATCTCTAATAGTATCTATTAATGGGAACAAAGTAGTTTGACAGGAAGGAAACCTAGGTTAAAAATTCAGTCTAGAATATTCTGGATGAAATAATATTATTACAGTGAAACTTCCATTAACGGACACCCCCGAAAATTATCGAATTATTTAAAGAAATTGAAAGCACTACAAACCCAGACGATTTCATTACGATTGCTGAAGAACTCTAACGGAAACAACTGGTGATGAAGGATTATATTTCCCTACACTGAGAGGAAATGGAACTTAATGAAGATGCACCGAAACGAACAAAAGAGTCGTGTGAAATTAGGGACTTTACTAGTGCAATTAGATATGCTTAACAGTTGCAAAATTTTGTTGTAAATAAAAGCGATTCCGAGAGATTAAAATTAATTACATGTGTAAAAATTCGTGTTGAGAAACAAGCTTATGAAGAAAAAAAAAACATCAAACATTGTTGTCGGATTTTTTTTCAAATAAAATTTAACCATTAACTGAGGTACGTACGTTTATTATTTTTTGTTTGCTTCTCTATTGTGTACATGTACTTTTATCCTATTAATGAAACTGTATTTTCCCTAAAATTTCAGAATTTCATGTGGTGGCCCTCCCTAATAGCGGACACCTCCCAATAGCGGATAAAGAATGCCGGCCCACAAGTGTCCGCTATTCGGAGGTTTCACTGTAATATTATTGAAATAATAATATAATCAGCTTGTCTGAATATTTGTGTACTTCAGAATTTAAAACTCTCAGTTGGTTGTCATTTTATTACCATGGGAATAATTTTACCTAAACAAACACGAATAAATGTCAATAAAACGATCTCTACACTGAAACTGTTGTCAAAACATTTAGCCATGATTATCATCAGACCTAATTATCATCAGACCTAATCATTATATAAGACCTAATTGGTCTTATATAGTTCGGGCGTTCTGGTTATTTCTTCCTGATTTAGAACATTATTATTGATTTGAAAACATTAAATATTTTAAGATACAAAAAAATGTATCTGTTCAAATTATTAAATTGCTTTATTTTCGATCACATAGCAAGGGAACCTGCGATGGTTAATGTTGTTGAGGGTCTCATTTCAACATGGCAGCCTCGAGTGGCACGCACTCCCTATAAATCCTACATCGACTCCCTATAAATATTTCCAAAAGTAATTTTAAAGGTCAATCGATACATAGCAGTGTGAAACAAATAATTTTAATATTTATTCAAAGTGAACTGGAGCAGCACATGATTGTTAATGAAAAAAAAACCACTTTTGACAGGAATATTAACGGTGACGTCTTTTTATGCCATTACCAAAGGATTTCAAAACGAGGGAATTTTAAACCAGTCAAGAAGAGGCCTCGGAAAGCAATACATCACATTCTAATAAACGCATTGCACTTCTACGCATTGCAATCAGAGATAAGATGAATAAAATGTTTTTTCAAAATGAAATATCAACCATAGGAAATGTACTGAAAGAAATTACGGACGATCCTCAATTACCAAATATTTTCTGCAGTACCCGATAATATAGAAGGTTAAAATTGCTTGATTGTTTTCAGTATCAGCTAAAATTCACGATTGTCTGACAGTGACGATGTAATCACTTTGGCGCCACAAATATTTGTTAGTGTTTATTTCATGACGTTTTGAAAGTGGCAGCAGAAATTTGGAGGAGTTTGTAACACATATCACAAATTAGAAAAGGAATTTTGGTATCTGAACAGCTTGATAGACCGTGAAGAGCAGCCAATTGTGATTAATATAAACTCTGATTCTTCTGATAGTATAAGCAATACATCAATTGACAGTAAAGTTCTCTCAGCGAACAGTGATTAATAAAGTTAAAACAAATCAAAAACAAAACTTAACAAATACAATGAAAAAAATAAACTGAAAAAAAAATAAACAAACAAAAAAAAAGGTGAAATAAAATTAAATAAAAAAAAGTAAATTAAAAGCCAAAGAAAATAATAAGGAAAAATAAATAAAACAAAAAGTAAAAAAATGCCATAAAAAGGAAAAAAAAATAAATAATAAAAACAAAAGCTGAATAAAAAAGAACATTTTTTTTGCTAATTTGTGGAATCAATCCTTTGTCTTAGAAGTTGAATGCTTTGCCCAATAGACCATCATGATGTATGCATTAGTCCGCGTGCCGTCACTTCAATCTTTTCAAAAAACGGATTGTAAATTGTTTGTTTTTAATACGAAGTTGCTTCTGATGTCTCTAATGTGAAACCAAAATGCCAAAATGTCTAGGAAACAGAATTTGAACCAATTACGTAGATAGATTAGAATCCAGGGGTGTTTGTGCTCCGGGGAAACCCCGGAATTCCGGGGATTTTGAACTTCGATACCCGGAAATTCCGGGGATCGTCGTTCAAAAGGAAGTAGGAATAATAATGAATTATTTATTTTGATCTGGGTAATTTTGTTTGCTTTGAAAGCAGAAAACGCAAGGTCAGTGTGTGTGGTGAAAACTTTTCCTTTCTTTCTCCAAAGGCGGTGATAATGCGTGAAAAGGGGGAAAAAACGTCTTTTTTGTTCTTTCCTTATTGCGAGTTATGACTCATTCCCCCGGTTCTCGGACATTCTCTTCTGGATTCTTTTCGGCAAGTAGGCGCGGCAGAAAAAAAAA
>JAFIDM010000001.1:2514435-2535817 GCA_023159025.1 Thereuonema tuberculata
ACTGTCAGGAACTAACTCTCTCTTCCTCGGCCGTAAGCCTGCTGGGTTGCTCCTGCCACGAACTGACTTCTCTCTTCCTCAGCTGGAAGCCTTGGCGTGGCTACTGTCAGAAACTAACTCTCTCTTCCTCGGCCGTAAGCCTGCTGGGTGGCTCCTGCCACGAACTGGCTTCTCTCTTTCTCAGCTGGAAGCGTTGGCGTGGCTACTATGAGGAACTAACACTCTCTTCCTCGGCCGGAAGCCTGCTGGGTGGCTCCTGCCACGAACTGGTTTCTCTCTTCCTCAGCTGGAGGCTTGCTGAGTGGCAACTGCCGCGAACTGAATGCTGATTGTCTCTGTGCCGCATTGTATAGCAGAATCAAGCCTCCTTCTCACTCACGAAAGAGTCCACTACGAGTAGGGAAGCTGGGTTGAGCGCGTCCACTCCATAGACGGGGGATGTGGATAAAAGCGCAGGTAACTATATTATGATACTGGAAATCAGTAGAAATGTTGATAAAAAATATATTCGGTCGTAGATGCAAAGACTAAACTTCCCCGCCATTTAATAATCTCGATAATTTAAAATTATTTATTAGAGAAAGCTACACTTCCTTGGTAAATGGATGATACAAAATATCTTCTCTCAAATACAAAAGAATGAAAGCGTTGATGGATTTGTTAGATTCCTAGAGTAAATAAGATTAGAGTCAGGAATGAAGAATGAACTTTATTTTTAGAATATGAAAGATTTACTGAAGAATTTAATTATCTATTTCAACTATTTATATTATTGAAGAAATGTTTTTTCCCACTAAATTGAGTAAAATTTAAAATTGGAGCCTCATAGAGCAATTGGATGGTGTATTTAAATAAAGCGAGATCAAATCTATCAAGATTAGAGAATTTATAAAGATTATGTGCGAAGCATCATTTATATTTCTGTTATATAGGGTGTTTCTGAAGTCCCTCCGGGATTTCGAAGGTCTGTAGCTCACGGATAAACTCGCTCACAGGTACGAGAGCGTGGCAGTAAAAAGAGTAAGTAATCAAGTTTTGAACATAGCTTAAAGATGTCCTCCTCTGGTAACTCTTGAGACATCAATTGTGTAATCTGGCGTGGCCACACATTGCAACATATCAACAGCGATGGTAGCAACTGCAGTGACGATTCTTCGTCGAAGCACTTGTAAATCACGTGGTAGAGGGGCACATAAGCTTTATATTTAACGTAGCCCCAGAGAAAAAAGTCACATGGAGTGAGGTCGGGTAAAATGGGAGGCCATGGAATAAGTGTGGAATCTTTGTCAGACGTGCGGCCAATCCGACGTTGAGGTGACGGCGAACGTCAAAATTAAAATGTGGAGGAGCTCCATCCTGTTGCAAAATGAAATTATTACAATCCCCATGTAACTGAGGCAATAGCCATTGCAGTAGCATGTCTAAGTAAACAAAACCATTAACACTTTTTCCGGCAACGAAAAATGGTCCGTTCATTTTCGAGATAAAATTGCACCAAACCCATTAACCTTGGGGGAAATCACGGCTGTGTAGAACTGTTGCACGAGGATTTTCCGTGTCCCAAATATGCACATTAGGGCGATTGACCTTGCCAGAAAGATGGAATCATGCCTCAGCACTGAACACAATCTTATCTGCCTATTTCTGTAGATGTTCTTGAAATTGCAAACAGAATTCATGATGGAGATTGTTGTCTTAAGGAATGAGCGACTGAAGCAGCTACAACTGGGTGTAAATTATAGGCAAGTCTTTTGCAAAGGATGAGCCAAACAGTCACATGTAATTCTCAGCTTGCGTGACGTGTTGATTTTCGGGACTCCTGGTAAACGATTCTCGTACGCGGTCTTCAGTCACAGACGATGGCCCTTGTCTGTGGTTCGTTTTGCGGCACACAAACAAGACTGTTTCCTCGAATTTCGTAAACAACTCTCTTATTGTTTTGTCCGTTGCTGATTCTGTATGATAGTTGTTTCTAAAACCACGTTGCACTCTTACAATTGATTCGATTTTAGCGAGTTGCAAAACACAAAATGATTTCTGTTCGCCTGAAAACGCTATTGCTTCCTAGTGGAGAAAAGGGTAACTCAGCAACGGCATGTGACAAAAAAACAGCTAAGCTTTCGTCCATGTGGCAGAGTTTATCTATGTGCTACAGACCTTCTAAATCCCGGAGGGAATTCTGAAACACCCTGTGTATTTCCGTATACATTGTTTTGATAATTTAAGTTATTAATTTAATTTAATTTTCTTGTTTAATCCATGTTTCTCAAATATTTCCTAATTATCATTGATACTTTCTTTCATTCATTTCAACTGCAGTTTAACTTTCTAATTTAGCAAGTTCTTTTCTGTATTTTTGTTTGGTGTATTTGTATTTTTTTTTGTAATTCATTGTTCTAAAAATTTCCATTGTATGTTTTAACTTTATCAGAAATGTGATCTATGTGCGCTAACCATTTAATCGCATCCCATTCATTAGTGAAATATAAGCAATGACCATGTGTATGATACAAAGTTAATTAAAACCAGTTGAAGTTGGTAAATGGAAACTAAAATGTATTGTTTATCATTTTACATGGTTAATTTTTAATCAGTTTTTAGACGCCATTAAGAGAGGAAATGATTGAGTTCCATCTAAGATAAAATTCATTCCAAAAATAATTACTATTAATCTTCTTGCCTAAACGCAACCATCACACCCCTTTCTGTGAGTGTAGCAATCTAGGAATGATATTCAGGTGTTTTTTCGTAGAATTCTAGGGACAGGAAAGCACGAAAAAATATTAATTTACTTGCAAAATACCGGTGCTTCAACAGAGTTACAATAAAGAGTTGTTCTGAGGTGGATGAGGAAGAAATTGTAATTGTGAGATCATTTCGAAACTTTCTCAGTTGATGTAATAGAAATTAATGTTATATTTTTATTTTGTAAGTATCCTTCAAGAAAGTTAGCCCCATCTCTCCATTTTTCACCCCTTAGGACCAGAATATCGGAAATTCGTCGAATATATATTTTTTTCATTTCGAATATATAATTTTCACAAAAAAACTCGTATGGCAAATTTCGTGTTTCTAAAGCGATGCATCAGATGTGCGTATCTGACAAGGAATCCCCGCGGTTTCCACTAATTAGTCTGGATCCGCGTTTTCGTTGTTCATGCATTATTCTAGGGTGCATTTGAAACTCAGTACCAAGATTTACTTTAGATTAAGTAAAGATCTGTTGAGAAATGGCGACGTTGTTTCAAGACAAACAAACAAACACTCGCGCTTATTATAGAAACTTATGTTTGCGAAAATGTAACACTAGCGAAGAAAATATGCAAATGAAGTGAAACTAACAGGGAATGTATAGCAGGATATGATATGCAATGATTGAAATTTGGGAATAATTGCGCATGTCTAGACGTAGCAGCGCCCTCTCAACTGTCTTGTAAGAGTGTGTAAGTAGAGGACTGTTACGGATCCAGGCAAGTAGTTTTCATCGTCAGGAACACGTGTAAACTGGAGTCAGTAAGCCTCGGGGTCGTCAAAGGGCGCCTTATAAGCAAGTTACGGAGTTATAAGAAAGTTACGAATGATCGGCTTGCGTGAAGGAGAATTTTCATACCGCGAAATTGCTGCTCATACAGGTCACGATAACCACGACAGCGATGCGAGTATGGAAGCAGTGCACTGACGAGAACAGGACGAGTCGAAAATCCGGAAGTGGATCACAAAATGTGACAACACCACGGGATGATAGACGCCTCATTTTCATGGCAGTGACGGACCGTTCAGCTTCTTCAAGAGTGTTAGCACAACTTTGGAACACTACATTAGGTCTGACACTGTGTGGTTCCACGGTTCCATGGCGTCTACTGCGCAGAGGATTGCATGCATGCATTCATTTGCACAGAATTCCCTTGGGTCTGAACAATCGAAGCCTCAGGCGACAATGGGCTCATGAACAGACCCACTGGCGTGCCGATTGGCACCATGTCGTTTTTTCGGATGAGTCGTGCTTCACCTTGGATTACAATGATGACCGCATATGCATTAGACGATATCAAGGTGAGCGCCATTTCCAGACTGCATTGTCTAGCGTCATACTGCTCGAATGATAGTCATGATGGTTTGGGGAGCAATTGGCGTACTCCTCCTTTAGCACACTCCTGGGGCCATATTCCAATAAGATAACGACCGATCACGTGTTGCCAGGAATGCCCAGACCGTCTCCGAAGCAAGAAAGTTACCCCTTCTTCCCTGGGCTGCATATTCGCCCGATATATCACCTATTGAACATGTCTGGGATATGGTCACTGGGTAACTAGCCCATCATTGTCATCCAGCAGCAAATACCGATAAACTGTATGCCAGATGTAAGCAGTCTGGCAGGAGATACCTCAGGAACACATCCAAGACTTGTTTAATTCAATGCCACGGCGTACAGCAGCTCTTATTGCAAATATGAGTGCAGATCGTACGGAAATGGCATATTATTAATGATTTTAGATTCCAGATTGCAAATATATAATATTATATTGTGATTGTATGAAATATCGAAGAAATCCTGAGACATTTCCGATTGGCAGTTTAACAATGGCAGTTCTTAAATTCTTATTTTCCTAATATGATCCATAAATTAATTTCAACCATGAAAAGTTGAACAAGTTAATAGTTGAGCGTTCATTTCACTATTGATTATAAGTTTCATTTTCGTTTTAGTTAATTTGGGCAACAACGGAAGAGGTTGGCTGTGGATATTCCATCTTCAAGGATTCGGATTTATTTACGCTGTTTTTCGTCTGTAATTATGGACCTGGGTTCGTGAATTTAATTATAATCTTTACTAATTTCCTTAATTAGTTTGTTCCACGATATTTAGTTAGTTTTCCTTCCTTTGTCTCTAAATATTATTTCGTGATAATTGTAGTCGATGTGTTTTGTTTCTTACTATATGCTGTGGTGTGGGTACATGATTTTGTGATATAGTACAAAGACTATTTTAAACTACAGTCACTATATTACAGCAATCAATATTTAATTTTTTTATACAGGGTGTTTCAGAAATGTGCTGCCAAACTTAAAAAGTTATATTCAATTCCCCCACCACCACCAAATGTGTACAATCCCCCCCCCCCCAAACAAAAGTGGAACAGTCTGGTTGAATGCATTCCAGACGTCAGAATCGCCGCAGCTTGTTCTAGAAAACATCTTGACTACAAGGTACAGCAATGTAGAAATGGCCGACATCCATTTCACTTACGGAAGAGCAAATGGAAATTGCAGAGAAGCTGCACGACTGTACCAGGAAGCCTTTCCGCAACGACAGTGTCCATCCAAGAACACATGTAGTGCGATTCATCGTCGTCTGACTGAGACAGGATCATTTACGCCCGCTACTGTCGTTAGAGGCAGAGACCGACACATCAGAACATTGAAGAACAGGTGCTGGATGAAGTTGTAGAAAATCCTGGAATGTCCAATAGAAAGATTGCCAGAGAAGTTGGCATATGCAATTCAAAGTGTGTACAAAATTCTACAGGAACAGCTTCTCTACCTATATCACGCACAGAGAGTGCAAGGTCTGTCACCCACCGATTACCTCCACATGTGGTCTTTTGCACATTGTATCTGCAACACAATGAACATTTTGTTCAACCTACTTTTGTGCAGTCTGTGCTCATCGGCGAGTCTTGCTTCACGAAAGATTCCATTATAAATTTTCATAACGTTCACCACTGATTCGACGAAAACAACCATGATATTGTTACCAGTCAATTTGGCCACCCTCCCATCTGATGAATCGACTCGCCTAACCTATCATCCCTGGAAGAAGTTGACCGTTCCGGGACTGAGAGCGAGGCAGCCTTTTGCTATTTTCAGAGCTGCAGAGCCGTTTTTTAAGCAGTTCGTTTGGGTGGCCGCCAGCCGCAAGAAGGGGTCTCCACCCGGAGCCAGGCAATTCGTTTGGGTGGCCGACAGCCGCGAGAAGAGGTTATCCACCCGGAGACATCAGCCGAGTTGGTTTAGTGGCCCACGGCCACGAGAGGAGTTCTTCACACCAGGAGATAGGAAAGGAGTCCGTTTTAGCGACAAGGAGCCGCGAGAGATACTCCCAGCCCGAGAGAAGCTGAGTCTAGTCGGCAGCTAGGATCCAAGAAGGGTACCTTCAGCCAGAGAGGACAGAGGAGCTCAGTTTGGGGCCGGAGCTCAGAGAAGGCGTAGCCGAAGATAGCGAGTGGCTTATGGCGACGAAGACTTCCCTAGTTCGGGAGAAAGCAACTAGTTTGCCGATCCGATCGAAGTTAAGCAGTGGTTTCCAGCCGCAGCATTAGGAAGACACAACGCCGGGAAAAGAAATCCTTAGGCCGTTGAAAACGCTCCAGGTACCGATGAAGGCAGAGGCGATCGCATTGGAAGGCACAACGCCGGGAGAAGTCAACCTTAGGCCGTTGCAGACACTCCAATCCTCACAGACGACAGGGACGTTCGTACTCCAGGGGGAACGACGACGAGAGAAGCCATCTCCAGCCGTTTCCAACGCAGCAGTTGCCGCCGGATCCGAAGACCTGGGTACTACGAGGGGCCAGTACGTGAGGATACTGCAGCGAAGTTACGTTAAAGCACTAATAACACCCGTGGGATACGGGTTGAAGGCGTTGCAGCTCACATGAACTTTAGTTTACGTTTGGACAATAAAGACTTTAGTTTAGTTTGATTAATAAAGATACACTTAGGTGAAGGATCTATCCATACCCCCCTTGCCACCGGAGTACTGTGGACAGTTAACCCATTGCCCCAAACGCCGGTAGCAATATCACACGTCACGACACCAACAAAGATTTTCTGTAAATGTCTGGATTGATATCATCGGCGACCATCTCATCGGTCCAGTGTTCCTGCCAGCTAGACTAACCTGAAGGATGTTTCTTTGCATACTCGTCGTCACTGTGATTCATGCATGATGGTAATGCACCTCATTTAAGCCATACAGTTCGATAACCAACTGTATTGTTGGACCGTTGGATTGGAAGAGGAGAACCAACAGCAGGGCCTCCTCGTTCCCCTGATTTAAACCCTTGGAATTTTTTGTACGGGTTTATCTTAAAGCGTTAGTGTACATCACACCGGTTCCTGACGCCCACGCACTGCATGATTGCGTAGTGGATCGGTGCAACTTAATTCAACGTGCATCTGGCATCTTCGACTGTGTTCGGCAGTCGATGGAACGACATTGTTTTGCGTGCAATGCGGTCGGTGAAGGACATTTCGAGCACTTTCTGTGAAACTAAGTGACTGTACGGCCAACACTTCGTATTGTTGCATCGTTCATATCTTGGAAATAAAGCATTTCCAGACCCTTGTTCATATGACATTTATTTGTTGTTTTGCATAATTTAATATAAAGTTTAAGTTTGGCAGCATATTTCATGTACACTCTGTATACCACAATAGGTATATATTATACAGGTTTATAAAATATATGTTACATTTTTATTTACATATAGCATAGGCATATGTTTCTTGCCAATAGTTTCTTAGACTGCAGTCCTTAGTATACTATCATTATTTTCTTGATCTTCAGAATCTCCTTTCTATAGAGTTTTTCATTACTCTTATTGTGTTCATCTACGTATACTTCTAGAATACATTTTTACATGTATAGCGTTTCTTAAGATGATCTTCAAATGACGAACACACGAATAATAGATAATTTTATAAATAAAAGTAATTTTTTTAAAGAATATAATTGTATCTCAGTTTTAATTTCTTTTTCAAAACAACAAAAGATCTAAAATAATTCCAATGAAAACATTATTTTCATTTTCTTTTACAACCTTACATATTAAAGAAATTTGTTTTATTGGGATTTCTTCATTATTCAGTTTTTTTATAGGTTTTTAAAGTAAAGTTTCTGCTTTTAAAACTTAAGATTGTCATTTTGTCAATTTAGAATAGTTTAGATATTTTTTTATCATTTCTTTTTTTTTTTTTTATTGATCAATAGTGGTAATGAAGTGGGTTATCATAAAAATATTTATAAGAAGGGTGAGCCTTGCACCGATTGCCCCGGCTTCTGTTCGACGGATCCGAAATTCGAAGGATTATGTGGTAAGAATCATTTCAGTAACAATCGAGTAATGGATGTATTGATTTATAAACAACATTCTTCCATCTACTGCTTTTTGCTTTATCTCTGTTCTTATAACAATAATTTGGAAACTAAAGTTTAAAATGTAAAGAATTTACAGAAATTTTTCAACATAAGTCAAATTTTATTCCAATCGGTGAAAATTGCGAAAACCAAGAGAAAACAGGAACGCATTAATTTAATTAAATTTCGCCATTCCCGAACCAGTGAAATTAAGACGAATTTTAATTATTTTCCAACCAAACGATTTCGAAATTTTTACTTAATTTGAAACCGTTGGGTAAGTGTGGGTTTGTTTGTTTTTTATTTTTAATTTTTAAGAATTTTTAAGATTTAGTTGAAACTCTGTCGCTGGCTATGGAGACAAAGACAAGAATCTATTGCGTCGTTAGGAAGCGGTGAAGGCAGATTTTGTAGCGCTGTTGGAAAGCGAGAGAGAAACCCACCTGGCGGCAAATTTGAAATTATTATCTATACCTGAGAAGTTATTAAGGCAAAAATTCTAAGTAAAAATACCGAAAACAATGTTTTTCATTTATTTATTTATTTTTATTTTTTTTGTCAGGAGTAAGTTAAAACAGTCAAAGGGGCACGAGATTCGCATCTCGACCGGAATAACCCTGAAATAGTAAGTTCCAGGGGAGAAATGGACAAAACACTGAAGAAGACAGAAACAGCGATGCCCTTGCCGGGATTCGAACCCAGGTGTCCGGCATACAGGCCACACGGCAGACCGCTCGGCCACGCCAGGACATAAAAGAAAAATAATAAAGGAAATGAAAGTGTACTTTGAATTCAACGTTAGATCAATGTCTGTTTTAGTTTTTTTTTTTTTTTTTTGGCTTTCTTTTTGGAAATAAGATCAACAAAAACTGTAAGATAATAAAACAAAAATTACTTTGGGTCGTTCTTATTATTTATTTTTCGTTTGATATTAACCTGATTTCTTTGAAGAATAAAAATCTCTTTTCAAGTTTACTTGCAACGGCTTATTTTAAAAAGCATAGCTAATACAATTAATTGAACAACATAGGCAGGATTTGATGGTGTTTTAACCAATTGAAACACTTTGAAAGTATTCCCCTGATGTGTTCTTAATTAATCGGCGAATAGATGGCAGTGTTTTTGAATTTCTCTGAAGCCCTTTTACTTAAAAATTAGATTAGGTTAGATGAGGTGAGACCCCCTAAAGTTGATTCGTTTGGCAATAAAAGAAACAGAAAACATACATTTCTCCATTAAATTAGCATCACATTAGATGGGATTAGTTTCATCAAGTTCTTCATTATTATAGCAAATCAAGTTTATGTCATACTTCTCTTAAGTCATTCCGACTTTACTTTTAAATATTTCATTTTCCTTTGACTGCCCGTCATTTCGTATATTATTGGTATTTTACAACAAGTTTTGAGTTTGGAATGAGACTTAATTTTGCAGTTTAGCGGTCATTTTGAAAATAGTCCTAACGTCGAGATGTTTCATTGAGATGCTTCCGCAAAAAATGCTACCTAAATATTTAATTTTCATAAAAGCTACAAAAAACAAACAAACACCGTTTTTCATTGATTTTATATTAAGTATTTTGGTATCGTTTTGTTCCAAAATAACAAAAATTCGTCTTAATTCCACTTGTTCGGTGTTCAACATAATAACCAACGTTTCAACAAGTTAGCTGATATTCGTCTCAACATCAAAATATAATTTTTTGTTATATTTTGATAATAAAAGTTAATTTTTTAAAAAACACCTCATTTGTCTGAGTAGTATTTAAAATGTTATTGAGATTAAGTTTAAATCTAGGCTTTGGTAGATACCGCAGATCTATTGAGAACCTGAATAAATTCTTATGTTCTTTCTTCATTTACTAGTTGTGATAAGAATTGGATAATAAACATGGAAAAGGTTGGAAAAGATTTAAAATTTAATTTTAATATTTTTTTTTTAAAATGATTCCAATCTTTTTCAAAATTATAATGATTTCATTATTAAAAAAAATAAATTCTGTATTTCTTTTTTTAAATTTCGTCAAATATTTGAGAAATAAAAGTTTAAACTAAATTGTTTAGAGGGAGAAAAGATTTCTTTGTTTCAGTTCACCCTTTCCACCCTTCGTATCAGTTTCTATCCTTCTCCAGGATCCGTATCAACCACAACTATCAACGGGAACTGCAAACATTCAAGGCAGAACGCCTATTCCAAAACCATTGGTGACACCGCGAAATGAGTTGAAGCGACGGCAATGGTGTCATGTGCACAGACACTGCACACATCATTGGCGGGGACACGTCATTTAGTCTGACGAATCTGCCTTTACAGTATTTCGGACCACTGGACGTGTTTAGGTGTAGACGCCTTTCTTGTTGACTGCCTCTTTCCTGCTGAACTTTGTGAATTAGAGACCCCTGTGCACGAGGAATGGCACGTATTCGATTGAACTTGTGCATGAATTGAATTTGTCCCTCCCACGTCGGATACAAGCTTTAATTCTGGTGAAGGGTGGACCAACACCATAATAAAGATGTTGGGTCGTTTCACAGATGCTCATATTATTTTGTCCATCCACTGATGTAAGTGCAGCAGCAAAAAGTGCTTTGACATCCAATTGAATCCCGGAATCCAAGAAGGGCCCAAGTCCACGAAACAAAACTGTTGGGAAATTGGATCAGAAGTTGGGTCTCTTGTATCCCGCAGTATGTTACTGTGATTTTTCGCATCGCTTTACTGTGGTTAAATATTGATGAAGGGCCTCCCTTTTTGTACATAGTAACGAAAACAATGACATGGCACCTATAGCTCAATTTCAATAAAAATTGGAGTTGGGCCCTTCTTTGATTCCGGGATTCAGTTGTTTCTTTAAGATTTCAAGAAAATATTTAATCCTTGATTGGTTTGAAGCCATTCTGATAAAAGCAGATTTCATGCTGTCTTTACAGTGTTTGACTGAAATTTGCACTATAACTTCATGTACAAAACTATTTCCTGTGGGTTTATTAATGTCAATTGTAATCGAAAAGAATGTTTTTTTAAGTGATTTGTCTTTTATCTTTGAAAAAGTGGCCAAAGTAAAAACAAAATACATCTAGTTATTTAGTAGAATCAGAGACTCTGGTTTTTGTTTTTTGATGGCTTTAATCATAATACCCTGGTGGAAAATGAAAAATGAACGTCCTAAGGAAGTGAATGGGAAGCAGCGTGAGGTATTGATAGATGGTAGTTAATATGATGATCAAAAGCGCAGCACTGCGGAAGAATTAGGAAGCGAGTACTGGTCGTGTTCATTCCAAGCCCATATCGGCAGTTGATGACCTACCGCAAGAGAGGTGAGCTATTTACATCATCGTACTGTGCGCAAAAGTAGTGTTGAACATTGTAGACATGCCAGGACGGCGTAATTGAACACAGTTTGTGCAGTTAAGGGATATTTTTGAGCGAAGTCGTATTGTGGGTATGCGGGTGGTCATTCCGGAGAATCGCTCAACACTTTGGATGTCAAGTGCTCGTTGTGCATCTGTGTTGGCGCGGTGGTCCGAGGAAGGTGTAAATGCTAGTCAGCTTTGTCCCAGACGGCAGCAGCACACGGATTCCTGCCAGAAACGTCGCATCATCCGAGCGGCCATCGCGGATCGCTCGGCGACCGCAGCACAGATTAAGACCATTGTCGTAGCCGGGATGGTCATCTCGGACCATCATCTAGGACCATCTGCAACCGATTGTTGGAAGCTGGACTACGATCACGGGGGCCGCTAGCTAGACTTCCCTTCACGCCTCGCCACAGTGCAGGCCTCCTCCAGTGGTGTCGCGAAAGAAACACCTGGAGGAATGAATGGCGCAAGTATTTTGTTTAGTCATGAGAGCAGGTTTTGTCTCGGCACTAGAGATGATCGTTTGTGGCGTCGACCAGGTGAGAGGTACCTGTCACAGCATATATGGCAGCAACAAACAGGAACAATGCCTGGTAACATGGTGGGCGATCCATAGCCTGCTATGATCTGGATAGAGTGGGGTTCGAACTGTATCCGGCTCCGTGGATAGGGCCTGTGGTGGTCCATGGGGTTGTTCGGGGTAGGCCCCTGCCGACCGATTCATACCCATCCTTTGGGTGGCGTTGAGGTTTGGGGAGCTTCCTTGCTTCTTTTGTTGCTTTTTTAGTTGCAATTTATTGAAAGTTATTGCACCAACATTCATTTCCTATTACTGTCATTGGTGATTTCTACTTTCTTCTTTATTAACCTTTATACTAAATTTATATCTCACCTTTTATCCTCAATTATATCATTTTTAGGTTACTGCTCATCATTATTTTTGTTGTTCACGGATTACGATCGAGTTGAAGGTGAATTGGTATCTTATCTGTAAGTACATTTATATGCACAGGGTGATCAAAAATGATTTGAAGATTTCAAAACTTTCCTGTGCAATCACTGTTGGAGTTATGATGCGACGAATGGTACAGTTGGATAGAGCACTTGTTCAAGTTTTTTTTGTATGCATTGCTTATAGATGTTCGTTTTCCAACTGTGGTAACAACTATTCCATTAACATGTCAAGGTAGTTGGCCTGTCACAGTGTTCTCTGCGAAGAAGAATGGGCGTTACACTGTGTTCACCGACATGGCACAGAAAATATTCACTTTTGGGGAATCCCGCCCGTGCTCCAAGTAAGCGTGGGGTTTTTCTGTTCCCCAAATTCGGACATTGTGCCGATTCACTCTTCTCTGGTATGAAAGGAAAAGAATGTTGTTCGCAAAGTTCACATTGCTGTAATATCGCCTGACAGAATGCCTCGCGAAGATAGTGGTTGTTCGGTGTCAAATGCTGGATCCGCTGCAGTAGATATGGACGCATGAGTAGGCGTGTCTTCAGCACGTGCCACACAGCCGTCTGTGGGATGCCAGTTCTGCACTTCTTCTTTGCGTTGTTTTGTTAGGGCTACGTGTCCCATGTACGTGTCCCGAATGTGGCGCACGTTCTCCTCCGGACACTCGAGTTGCCTTTACAAATGCACCTTCTTCGCTTAAATTGATTGTACCTTTTACGAATAGAATTCTTGGCAGATGAGTCATTCTGAAATTCGGGCGAAACCCACGCTGAACCACCGTCACCGACCAGGTTGGGTGATATTCGAGAACACAGTACGCCTTTTCCTCACCTTCAATCCCATTTTGTCAACAACACAATCTGGCGAGCGGCGGAGACAATCATTTGTTATACGATGCAACAGCCACTGACTCACTGCTATCAGCCACTGTAGACGAAGTAACTTCTCTCTTCTCCGGCTGGAGGACTCACTTGCAGCTGGCTGCCGCCGAAGACGATCTGATTTCTCTAATCGAAGAAGCTGCTTAAAAGCCGGCAACCCGTTCATTCCCGCAAACCAAGGGGACAAAGGAAACGCTGCCGGAACAGTTCATTACTGAGGGGGAGCAACACCGCTGTGCCAACTACCAAGCAGCAAAATATAAAACAAAATGAAAATTGTGAATAAAAACGTGTTACGGGAATGAAAAAAATTAAATAATCACAATAAACCGTGACAATAATTTACATATATATACATATAAATATTCTCACAGTTTATTTTGAATATTTCATTGTTTTCATTCCCGTAACACGTTTTTATTCTCAGTTCTCATTTTATTTAATTTTTTAAATTAATTTCGAATCCTTCTTGTCATCTCGTTTTTCGTTTTCTTTAATTAATTTATTGTCCTTCTTGTTTTATGGCTCTGTTTACTTGAGTACTTCCTTTTAGTTTATTTTTCCTCTAGTCATTAATCTGTGAATAAACTGTTTCAACGTCACATGTTGACTTGATGTCATCTTCTCGTCCTATTGGTTAAAATTTTTATGTTTATGTTATCCGATATTTTGATTTTGGTTTCGAAAAATATTGGTATCGGAGCCGTTGAATCGTTAACTTGAATATAATGTAGTCTCCGTATGATTTCTGTTTTGTTTTTATTTCTATTTTGTTTTTAATTTCTAATTTTAATTATCAAGATCTGTTGGAGTGATGTTTTAATGGCCGCCGCCACAATATGAACTTTGTGTTGACTGCCGCACTTTAGATTAATTTTATGTATTACCTAATACCTTTTGAAGAAGTACCGTCTCTGGAGGCTTTCCTCTGGAAACGATAGCCCCCAACAGCGAAGTGTTCAACCCGCCCGGACATTTGCACCGGGATAGCTGAGCCTTTAACTTCGATATCATGCGAGCGTCACAGGCAGTTAACAACCAAGCTGACCAACTCTTCACTCTTCGATGGAGCGTCCACTTCAAGATGTTTATATCTGTCATTCAGGGCCGTTTCTACCATTGGGCAAGACTAGGCGGCCGCCTAGGGCGGCAAAAGTTTAGGGCGGCCGAAGGACGGATTCCGTTTTTTTTTTGCTTGTTAAAATAGGATTGTCGTTTTTTTTTTTGGTTGTTGAATTGAAGATTCTGTTTTTTTTTGTTTTTGTTTTTTTTGTTAAAAAAGGATTGTCGTTTTTGTTTTTTTTTTTGATGGGGGCGGCATTTGAAAGGTAAGGGGGCGGCATTTTTAAGTTCTCGCCTAGGGTGGCAGAACACCTAGAAACGGCTCTGCTGCCATTCCCAGTGAAGTGTTTCTTAGAATTTGACTAAGGTGTTTATATGATTTAATTCCTGAAGTTCCATCGCAAGCAAAGATGAGAAAGAAAACTGTAAGTGATGAACTTTCACAGGCCTATGATTTACTTCGTGTCTGTATTGAAAGCAATGTTCTTTTTTTTCTTCCTTACCTCTCCTTTCTCCACGAGAGAGACATTCAAACTATTTGAAGAACTTTCCCCAGGAGATTTTGTTAAGAGAATTGTTAACTTTCTATAAGTGATATTTATTTTTATATTTAGAACCTTTTTCAATGAAACAAGAACTCCGATGCAACGTTACAGTGCAGATTGAGCTTAATGCTGGTTCTTCTTGTGTTGTATTTTTTTTATTGTAAACTTTAGATATTATAAATCTTATTTGTTCTATTTGAGGGGTTCGGCAATAAATAATGGTAAGTGCCAAAATTATGAAATTAAGTTTTTTTTTATTTACTACAAAACATAGTACGTTTACTACAGAAATTAACAAATAAATCCACATTCTCTCAATAGATGGCAGTACTATGTCGGGTTAGTCATAGCGCTATTTGCTTCGAAATACATGTAAATAATGTAGGCCTAACTGTTTTTCTTAATATCTCCAAAATTGACAACTGTCGCTTACTGCCGAGCCCCTCAATTAATCGCTAGTTTTTGAATTGTTCTTTGCTTTTGTTTATTTTTCTCAAAAACCAGCTGGTAGCAGGGCTGCTTTCGATTATTTTATTTTATGTAACTGTGTTCACGGGGAATTCCAATAGATAATTTAAGTAATCTACCTTTCCTCCGTGCCAAGATATTAATATATATATATATATATTGAACACCATCATTCTTGCTGTTCACCGATTACATGATCTTTTCTAAATATCTTTTCTAAATATTTACTTCATCGGTTTTTATGTTCACGTGTCGTAATTCATTATCATAATCATCGTTTTTGTTGTTCAAATGCTTTTCGCCTTTGTTTTTTTTTGTACGGCTTAATAGAAGAGAGGTAGTAGGGATAACTCCTGGAAAAGACACTCTGTGAATATTATTTCCGTTCTTGTTTTTGTTTCTCTGCTGTGTTTTTTTTTAAATAAATGGGCAACAAACAAAGGCGCAATGCTAAGAGAAGAATTCGCATCCTGAGTTGTCATTAGGAAGAGACTGGGACGAACTGTTCCGTCCTTTTGAGGACTCATCAGCCAGTCAAACTCCACCGATAACAGACTCAAAAGATGCGGGAGATTAAGATTCCGGGTCTCGCTCCCGGGAACGGGACTTCCACCGAAGAAATCCTAACCAAAAATAAACAAAAATACAAAATACAATAATTCCTTGTCCTGTCTTTTTTTTTTCGTTTTTCTTTTTGCTTTCTTCATTGGTTTTGTTTGCTAATCCTATAATATCTCTCCTGCTCTCTGTTCTCGGTGGATGCCGAATAGCTGTGGAGAGATTGGTTTTTCATCTGTCTTGGTCTTATATTGCAGCATATTGGTATTGCCTAAATTTCCTACTTGTTTTGAGGAGACGCACTTCCTCGCGTTGCTTTCAAAACTTTTCATCTCGATCCTGGAAGGATGGAGAGGATATGGATGATTTTTTTTTTGGACTGAAATTAATATATTTTAAAGTGTACTTTTCGACGAAGAAGTGCATTCCTTTCTAGACTGTTTGCTGCTGCAAACAGATAGAGATTGTGGTAATTTCGTCTGAATATATATATTGAAAGAGGGACCTTTTGTGTTGTGAGCTTAACATAAGTGAAGGAAAAACAAAATACGATTTTTTTCTCTTCTTTCTATTCTGTGTGTTCTTCTTCTCTGTTTCTCCTGGAATGGACACTTTAGAATGATATATTTATTTATTTCTTCTTTTCCTGGTTTTTGCCGCATTTTCATTATAATGTCCTTTATTTCCCATCTATCAACAGAAATAAATTGTTAATTTTTGCATGCGATTTAATTACTCATCAGTTCATAAATCATAATTTCATAACTTGTTATCTATACAATTCAGTAACTTCAGTAAGCCATCTCCTTGTCTCTTATTATATAGGCATCTACTTAAACTTCATTACTTATCAGTTTTTTTGTTTTGTTCTTATATATCATTTCTATTCTTAACTCCTACTTTCATAGTTTAATAATGCTGATTGCGGAACAATTTGTCTAAGACCAAACTTCTTGACCAAATTATTAGCCTAATTACTTTAATTTTTGATATTTTACAAGCAACTAGAAGCTAACAATACTGTACATACATATGTGTGGGTGTATATAGCTGTTATTTTACATCTTTTGAATTTAAATATAGTAATTAGGAGTTATTACTCTTAGAGTAAAGTATAGAATTCTTTTTTTTTTGTTTATTTTGTGCATTCTCATCTTTATGTAATTTATGTGTTTTCGTTTCTTGTTCGCGTGATATCCTTTTTATTTGGGTCTGATGATTTCTTCCTCGACTAAAGCCTACAATGACCATCCTACAGGAAACATTGAGCAGTGCATCCAGACTATCATCTAATAGTCCAGGCAACGAAGCAAAAATAGGGGAAATAATTCGTGTAAAAGCCAATTTTAGCACAGTTATAGGGGAAGGTGTCCTGAACAACATACTAAAAGTACTGATGGGTGGAGGTGGAGCTAAGGGGTGGGTGGGGGGGTTAAAGGTCCCTTTTTTTACTTTTTCGAGAATAACTAGAAAACTGCGGCCTAAGCAAAAAAAATGTCCATATACTAAATTAATCTACATAAAATTCTCTACAAAGCAGGTCCTATACACTTTTTCGCTGGGATGTATACTTAAGGAGATATGGAGGGGGAAAATGGACAATTTCGCAAAAAAATGTGTTTTGTTGTTAAAAATGGCACATATATTCCTCAATTGTCAAATTAATTGTCGCAGTCGAAATCGAAACTATCGTCGTCGTCGACGGTGTCTTCGATGGGGGCTCCGTTAGTGCACGAGCCGAAGCATGCGCCGCAGACACTGGAGCAGGCAATGCCTGTTTTCTGGGATCCGCAGCGCACGCCCACACCCGGTCGGGAATCGGCAAAATATGGTGTTGAGAATGGAGTCATGTGCCACAGGATCGTTGGTTGTCACCGGCTGTAGGATGCAATTGTCTCCCCTGGCCCAACCCCATTGGGTGGGTGGTAGGGGGTTACCGAGCCATTGTTGTAGCTGTGAGAAATTAATAAGACCAACGTAAGTATTTAGCTCAAATAGATATTTGTAATGAAAACAAAACAGTATTTGACAAGATATGTAAATAGATATGCCTGTAGGTACACTCTGAACGAGTGCTGCTTCGAAGCTCCTCTGGTAGGTGGAAGAGTGACCATATCATATTTCAACTTCGTCGATGCTCTCAAAAAAGCCGACTACCGGAGTTTGTTTTTGTTCGTGGGTTGGCGCTTGGTAAATCGCCAGAAACAGCTTCTCGCCAGCCTGTGTAATACCTCAGATAATGTTGAGGGATCAGTAAAAATGTCTGAGATTTGTTGTCAGGTCAGATTTAGCTGTGAACAGCTTAGCAATTCCCACTTTGCTCTTTCCATGGATTGCCGAGGTGGTGTCGCATCCGGAGAAGCTGTGGAGAAGGAGGATCGTCTTGGCGAATGGGAGCTGTTGAAGTTGTGGCACTGAAAATAATTTGGTCTCCACCTTCCCATGGCCTGGCTTCATAAAGAACACGTTGGTATATGGTGGAGCCAATCCTATGAGGAGGACTATGAAGTCCACATCCTCCTCAACTATTGCAACAGTTGGATGTACAGCAGCTTTATCCAACCCACACCTCGCAATAGTGCCATCAGCATCATGCATCAGCAGTTGCAACAGTTGGTTCAATCCCTGCTATTGTCACTTTCTCGGTGAGGAAGTCGATCAGTCTGGTTTTGTTTCTTTCATTGGCGAAGAACTGCTCCTGTTGAATTGCGATGATCGTGCTTTCATTATAGTTAATGTCAACCGAAGTTTTTGTCAGACCCCTTCGCTTCTGCTCTCCTCGTTTTGTGCTGTTGACATCATTGCAACCATCAAAAACCACCGTACAATGTTGACCGTAATGTTTCTGCACGTAGGCAATGTACTGATGGCAAATTGAAGAAATGTTGGAGGACGGTTTCCACATCATGCAGCGAAGAAGGAAACCACCATCTACCGCTTTGGGTGAGATCGAGAGTTACGTTGTTCTCAACTGGCAAAGCATCGTAGAGGGATGACTTCTTCCCTTTTATCATTCCAACCTCAAGGAACAGAGCCAGAGGGAATGGAGTTAATTCAATAGCTCTGCCACATCTTCGTCGCTTTTTTTTTTGCTGTAACAGTTCTTTGGAAAATTGTCAGAGGGTTAATAGTAACTGTCTCACCATTGATTTTAACGATGATGATAGTTTAGATTTCGAAAATAATTAGGAATTCGACAATTGATGTGGATTTCATTTTTAAGAAAATACGTGCCATTTTTAACAAAAACATGAATTTTTTACAAATTGTCTATTTCCCCCCCCCCCCCTTCCATATCTCCTTATGTATACATCCCAACGAAAAAGTGCATAGGAGCTTTTTTGTAGAGAATTTTATGTAGATTAATTTAGTATATGGACATTTTTTGCTTAGGCCGCAGTTTTCTAGCTATTCACGAAAAAGTGAAAAAAGGGATCTTTAAACCCCCACCCACCCCTTAGCTCCACCCCCACCCATCAGTACTTTTAGTATGTTGTTCAGGACACCTTCCCTTCAACTGTGCCAAAATTGACTTTTACACGAATTATTTCCCGTATTCGTCCTTTTTTGGTTTTAGTTGCCTGGACTATAACCCGTTCTATCATTTATGCAAAATCACGTGCTCTTCCAGCAGGACAATACCCTTCTAACGTGTAACCCAACAAGTTCTCCAAAGCGTTCATCAACTCCATTAGCCAGCACGTCACCAGACTTGCCCCTCAGTGAACAAAAGTGGGACTCGATTGGACGGCGTCCGACCCTGTCTGCAACACCGGCGACAAGCCTTCACCAACTTCACCACCAGGTGCCATATGCGAAGAATATTCCCAGAATGCCATTCGTCTGTACGATCGTCTCCATGCGAGATTGCAGGCCTTCATTGCTGCTGGAAGATGACACACAGGGTACTGATATGGTCTTTTGAAACACATTGTTGCCTCTGTACATAGGCATATAATATGATCCCGTGAGCATGTTCATGTACAAAGTAGGACCAATAGAATGTGTGAATAAAATTTTATTCTCCTGGGATCATGGCTATTTAAAGGTTTTTCATTTTCCACCAGTGTATATGATTTGGCTCAGTTAAGATTCTGAAGTAAAAATTCTAAAAAATAAATAAGATAAATAAATAAGATATAAAAATAAAAAGGTTTAGTTTTATGTCTTTGTTTCCGGATTTCTCGAATGCCTCTCTTTGATTTTAGAAAATTCTAACAGTTATAAAATTAATTGAATTATTGTAAAGTATTTGTGATAATATTAATAAACAACATCATAGCATTGGATCCGATGATATTCGTCGTTCACTGACTTTAGATTTGCAATTTCCTGGACGCTTGAGCATAAAAAATGTTTCGCATTTTATTAATTATATCCTATTTTTACGTTTATGTGTTTTATATGTCGCTTATTATTTAGTTGTTTAATATTCCTATGTTCATGTAGTAGTTCTCTTGGTAGCCATTGCTATTCTGTAAATTAATTTTACTTTTTCACTAGAAAATATTAAATCTTTAAGAGTAAAGCATTTCTTTAATTTTCAAAAGGATGTATTTCAATAAATCTCACTGCAGGAAAACGTCTCATCGCATAGTTCATGAGTCTTCCAATGAACCAACCGCTGATAACAACTCTAGTCTAGTCTTCATTGGAAGATGAAAATTGAAAATGTCACTTTAATTTCTCGTTAGAATGTTATTGTGAAAAATAGGCAATAGATAATTTATTAGTTTCAAATTTTGATTTAGAACCTGTCACCATTAAGTTTTGATTAAGAATTAATTCTGTCTTTGGTTTCTTTTAGATAGAGAAGCCAACATAACAAACGTGGCAACAATTGGTGCCACTTTACCCTCTCAACAGAAAACCAAAATAGAACTATTGTGTTTCGTAATTGGTTTTCATTTTCTAATGACAATCCTCTGCGAGTCTAATTTTTAGCTAAGATGTAGAAAGGATAAACAAAAGACGTAAAAAACATCTTAATGCCTTTCCTGAATAAGTAAACATCTTAAAATTTGTAATTTGTAATCAAAGTTTATTCATTGGATTTCAATACATTTCTAAGACTTTTAGTCAATCGAACGTTATTATTTTTAATGACTTTTGTATTTTTCTTGAAATATGTTGATATTTTCATTGTAAAATAGTGCCTGATGGTTTCTTCATAAAAGTATAAACACCTAATAAAATATATCGCAAACATCGTTGTTTTCATTCCTTTTGCTATATCCATTAAAAATTCGCGGATCTAGATAGAGTGAATGAAGGACATTTCCATTTTATGAAAAAAAACATTCAGGAGAACTCGATAGCCGTAAAAAAATTCCTCTGTCCTCTTTTCTTCAGTTGATTTATCATGAAGAAAAAAAAATCTCCAAATATTTTCAAACAATTTGTTACAAATTGGT
>JAFIDM010000001.1:2545817-2562936 GCA_023159025.1 Thereuonema tuberculata
TTGAATCTTACTCCGTAATGTATGAACCTTTCTAACTTTAGAAACAACTTTAATCTCACATCCGTGCGGGGTTATACAGTATTTTTTAAAAATGCCATTAAAAATAATGGCCGCTTTTGAAGCCTCAATCCGTTTGTGAACGTCTAAAAACATTTTAATATCATGTTTTAACAAAGGATACTTAGAAAGTACGCTGGCAATGGTGGCTTTTGCCGCAATCATTATTTTAATTCAATTTAACGTGTCATATATAATTATTAAAATTGCCAACCATTGAGACACTTATTTACAGTTAAAAGTTAAAATATTAAAACCCAATAATAAAACGACGTTTCGAAATCTCAGACCTACAGATTTCTTTTTCAAGCTGTTCCCCCCTCTCTACCTTAAAAAACAATCCTCCCTGGAGCAGGGTTCGTCATCAAATGAAAATAACACATTGAGGTCACAAAAAGCCACTGTGTCCCCCTGGTGTCGAAGGATGTAATCATTAAACAGGAAGACGTTGTCTGCTAATAATTTCAAAGGAGCGTTTTTGGTTGTCATTAGTTTATTTATTTATTTATTATTTATTTTAATTTTTTTTTTCCAAGTTAGAGGCCGTATTCTAAGACATTTTTTGTAGACAGATCTTTATTGTAACATTGGAGGATCTTGATCATGCCCGATTCAAAAAATTCGCGTAAGTATTTATCTGTTCGGATGCCATATACAATAGGTTTACTAATATCCAAGGTATGCTTGTATGTATGGCAATGAACCGCCGTTTTGTTCACCATGTTTCCCTTTTTTGCAGCGTCATCATGCTCATTAACACGGGTTTCTAATTTTCTTTTTGATTGACCAATATATAGACAACTGCTATTATATGAATTGTTCTCCTGACAGCGAATTCCATAAATGGTCCCACATTTTTTTAAATTACGATCATATTTCTCAGTATATTTTTTCCGATTAAGTACGGCCCCGATAGTGTTTTTAGGCTTACATGCCAGTCCTATCCCTACTTGTTTTAGTGTTGGTTTTAATTTTTTTAACAATGTCTCATCGTATGTAACGGAAACGTATTTGGTTACCTTACGAGTCTTGTTTCTTTTGGTAACAATGTTGATTGGTTTATCGTAAGAGTCCGTATGCTGTTTATTCTTGAAACGTCTGGACTTTAAAAAACTTTCAATATATCTATTCAAATTCGTGTAAGGAAAACCATTTTTTAGAAAAATACTCCTAATCATATTGATATCCTTTTCCAGGAGCATATCGTTAGCAAACGTTATTGAACGTTTTTTGTGGATTTTTTTCTGATATTCCAATTTTAGTTTTTAAATAAAGAACAGCAAACAGTGAAATTATTTCGATATTGTTACAGCACTCCTTTTCAGATATAAACCTATACCGAAAAATTCTAGTATCTCTTTTATTGTTGTAGGCCTATGTGCCTTTTCGGCATATCCTAATGGTCTCCCTAGGCGACGTTCTCCCATTAAACAGATGTGTCAAAACCTGGGTTAGAACCACAGTGCCAACATGGAAGCTTATTTCTTTTCCTTTCCTGTTTTTATCAGCTTCTTCTTCAGTTTCTCTTCGTAATGCTTCCTGAGGGAAACCAACTCTATCAATATCAGTATCACAAGAATAAACAGAGTCTCTGCTGATGCAGCAAAAATACTAATGATGAGGATGAGGACAGTGTCTCCAATATAAGATTTTATTGGACATCTACGTCTTATTTAAAGATATTTTCTTAATTATAAATTAATTTAGAATTAAGAGTTGCTCTTTATTTGCTAGTGCAATGTTTGTTCTATTTTGTTCTGATAGTTTGTTCAATTTTGTTCCTACAATTTGTTTTTGTTGACAGCAATCTCTTGTCTTAGTGTTGAATAATCTAACACTAGCAAAATACCCATGCTTCACTGGCTTAAAAAACGTACACATTTTTATTTTATTATATTGTTGTTAAAAAAACTTGTCTTGATGTGCAAAAGGAAGAAATCGTAAGTGTGAGATAACCTCGAACATTTCCAATTGTTAAAATTAATGTTTTATTTGTATTTTGAACCAGAAAATCAAATTTCATCGAAATCGGGAGAGATTAGACATCCCATCCTCTTTGACAAAAGTAACCCTCATAAAACATTTAACCTAATTCAAGAAAAAAACTTTAATTTAAATTTCAATTAATTTTCACCCCTTAGGGATTGAATTTACTAAACTCCGGTCTTGTAAACATCAGTAAAATGTTAAGTCCCTCAGCGGCTGTTCGTTGATGAGGACACAGCTTTATTTTAGCTCAACTCAAAAAAACCTACCTCCTCTCCGTTGAAAATGTATTTCTTCATTTTTTTAAGAAAAGCATTTTTCCCGAGTTTTAAGTTTCTAGCGTAAGCGGTTTGAGACACAGGCTCTTCCACCTCCGTTTTCAACGTCCCTTAGGACGCGAATATCGAAAATTGGAGGAGTGTCTTTTTGTTTTTGACAAAGAACAATTTTATGTTTAAAACTGAAGCAGTTTCGGAAAAATCCTGTATTTTTAATCCCTTTTTCAAACCTATGGGGGTTGTATTTCTAAAAATTCGTTCTTAATGGGCGGCTACGTTATAATGGTAAACATTCAAATTCGGCTGTGGGTTTTACCTTTTCTATATAAACTAGCCGGATACCGTCGCTTCGCTCCGGAACCCTTGCATATATAGCATTAAAAAAACAACTTTATTTATTTCGCAAATTAATATTGAGATCTGAGAATATACGACGCCCCAGCCCATTGTGGCCTTCTCCGCTTAACTCTGCTGTATTGCGGATTGATGCCACACACCTGGGGTTGCTGCCGCACACTTCATGGTCAGTTTGCCAGATGATTCCCTACCCCTGGTGAATTTCGAAAATTCCGGCCTTATTCCGTGTCGACAACATAAAGGGAACCTCTGTGCAAAATTGCAGCTTTCTAGGTCAAGGGTTTGGGGTGGGCGTTGATGAGTCAGTGAGTGAGTCAGGACTTTTCTTATTATATACTGTATGTAGATTTTCATGAATTTTGTTTTGTTTGATTAGTTCTTAAAAGATTATATTTGGATCTGTTATTTTCTCATTTCAACTCTTATTATCCGAGATTCGTTCTTTACATTTTATTCCTGGTGTTTCGTTATCATGCTTATTTATGAAAATGTGATCGATATTTATTTTAGTATTTCCTTGAAAATACAGTTGTTTCTTGTTGTTGCATTATTCATGCATTAAGTGTTAGGTATTTCTGTACTTTTTATTCATTTTGAAAAGATCTATATTGACGTCGCCAATTAGTATAGTTGGCCAGTTGCTTAATATATTTTCATTTTTTATGAATAGATTCTCTAATTCTTCAATAAATTTACCTTTCTTTGTGTTTGGTGGTTTATATAGGGCTAAAATGTTAATATTTTGTGTTTGAAAACACAAACACATTTTTGATAACGAAACATATTAGGTTTTATTACAAACCTTCATGATAAATAACATGTTTTGTGAAAATTCTTGAATCATTTTCCAAAAGATTTCCTTGGTCCGACGTTTTAGTAATTTATAATTTAACATTTTGCTTACAGAATGACAGACAAAATAACGTTTTCATAACATATAATAATAATAGCCAGATACCGTCGCTTCGCTCCGGAACCCTTGCATATATAACATTCAAAAAACAAACTTTATTGATTTAGCAAATTAATGTTGCGATCGTCGGAGAATATATAACTTCCCAGCCCGTTGTGGCTTCTCCGAATAACTAAGATGTATTGCGGGTCGGCGTCACACACCGAAAATTCGCATTTTTGCATGTATCTTGCAAACGCTGAAGCGTTTGTGAATAAGTGATACATCGTTCGATAGAACTTTCAAATACCAACATTTTCTCAATTTAATGTTCTCTTCCATCTTTTATACTTTTCGTTTAAATTGAGGAAAAGTCCAAATCTGACCCTTTAAAAGGCGCCATCTTGGAAACCAAAAACTTTTTTCGAAAGATTTTTGTAACATTTTGTTACAAGATCTATATTTTACCTATTTACATGACCAATTTATCTCTTATAGTTTGGTCACAAAATTGGAAAAATGTAAAGTCTTACGACAGACAGAATAACGCATTTATAATATTATAAATATTAGTAGCCTTCCCTATTTATTAATATTCTGAATGGAAGCTTGATTTCAATTATCAAAGTCTAGGCGATAACATCTAATGTGATTTATCTTCATTCTCCATTTAATTTCTTTGGCATTTTGGAAATAAACAACCATTGGTACTGAAACATTTTAAACATAGGAGCTTTATTATCTCCAACAAATCAAAGTTGTCAGCTCATAAGAATGTTTCAACTTATCATTAAGTTTTACGAATATCAACACAGTATTTTTACAAGTTAGCATGTTTTGAATGTTTCAGCGATTGTTGAGTGATGAACTCTCGATGTCATTATGACGCCAGCTATTATTCTACGATTCGTAGATAAATATCTATGTGATAAGAATGGGACATTTTTGGTATTTCAAAAGGGGGTATCTACATTGGGGTTTGACAGTGGTCAAGATTTTATCATCTATTAACTATGCTGTTATATAGAAAGGTAAACAGTTATCATTACGGACTAATATATTATTATCATATAATCACAAATTTCAAGGTAATAATGGCCATTCTTTTACATTTTTTATCAGAAGTTTTGAGTTAAAGGTATGTTTCATAATTCTATTCTTGTTCACTTCTATTATTTGATGATTTTAAATTACATGAAACAGTAAGAAGGAATTAAATTGTAAAAAAAGAAAAGCTTTTAAGATAAAATATTCTTAGTTTAGGACTATCATGTTTTAGAAGAAATGGTACTTTTAGTTTGTACACAAGTGATCGCGGCATTCCAGGTAAGGAGATGGAATTAAACAAATTTGCTGTTTCTCTTTTATTCTTTTAATTTAAGCAGACTGACATAAACCTAACATTGACCAATTGATAAAAGATAGTGAAGGCTAGTGGACTTATTTATTTAATAGAAAACTTGTTTTCATATTTAATTTATTTGCACAAATCGAAAGTAACTGAATTCGTCTTTTAGGTTTAACTATCTTAAAATTTGAAATAGTAATTTTACAGTTAATGTGATTTTTTGATAGTTTTTTAAAAATATTTTTCTGATAAGTAGAACTGTTCTAGAATTCTTGGACTTTTTCCTTTTGACACGAGGACAAAGCTCCTGTTGTGTTTCTTTAGCCAAAAATATCAAAACCTTATTGTACTGACGTTGGCATTGTTAATGACTGTATTTCGTTGCAAACCTGTATTTATGAATTCTATTTCCTTGTATTTATTTATATATTTATTTATTTATAGGAAATGGTCAATTTTCAGTTTATATTTTATGAGCTATTGGTTTTTCTTCAAATAAGTGAGACGACCAATTTGTGTTCACGATTTGGTCCAAAGCATACGATGTGTCTTCAAGATCCAGTAAGAAACTTCAAATATCGTTCACAATTTAATAAGGAAATTATTATAGACTTTAAATAACTATCAACATTGATATACTTCGAATGAAGGAAGTAAATGGTTAACGAGTATTTATCGAAATCTGTAGAAGCGGTTCGGTTTAATATCATGGAATGGGTTTTAATGATCACAATTAACTTGTTAATAATAAATAGCAATTATTAAGTAGATCAATAGAAATAACTAAGATTGAACAACAACTATATTAGATGATAACTTATTTAAAAGAACTCGATAATAAAGGATTAATTATTATAATCGAAATTTAAAATTTCATGAGTTTTCTGTTTGGAGATCATCATTTTGGGTTTTTAAAAAGTAAAATTCTTCCATATATTTTTTTTTCTGAAAACTCAACTGATATTTAACATAGTTACAGATTTTAAAATCCAAAATGTCTTGTAACTTTCAATCTGTTATGGAAGATTCTGAAAAATTAAGAGAACATATGTTAGATCAACAGAAAAATGAAGGAATGACTCAATATTTCTTTAAATTTTATTTATACAACTTTATTACAAAAAAATAAAGTTGTATAAATAAAATTTAAAGAAATATTGAGTCATTCCTTCATTTTTCTGTTGATCTAACATATGTTCTCTTAATTTTTCAGAATCTTTCATAATAGATTGAAAGTTACAAGACATTTTGGATTTTAAAATCTGTAACTATGTAAAAATGTAAAATAGTAAAAATGTCTGCATACGGTGAAGGTGACATTAGTAAAAATACACTTTCAATTAAAAAACAAAGAAACTAAATAACAAAAAACATTCAAATATCACACTGTGGAATTTTTTCAGGATACGTTCAGAGCAAAATTATTCAGAGAAGGTTCGGACTGAAATATTCAAAAGAACGATTGGCACTGGATAGTTTCTCCCAATTCCTTAGTATTTCCTTGTTTTATAAGTATTAAAAAAATGTAAATGATGATCAAAAACGAAGCTTAAAGTTTCCTTATAAAATTTGGGATACTCGAGAATAAAAAACCAGCAATTGGAATGGTTTTGTCAATTATTCCATTCCAAAATTCAATCTTTTGTACTTTAAATTGTTGGAGTATATATATAAATGTATAGATATATGATAGATCAGAGAAATAGTGGTAATTATGGTTTATTTCTGGGTATATGGTTTATTATGGTATACCGACGATGCTGAAAACGTATAGGATATCCAATGCAATATCACCATTTAACAAAACAAGGTAGCACCTGACTCACAGTCTGCCGAGTAGGACTGCAGTAAAATAAGGTTTTAGAGATTGGTTCTAGAGATGTGGACTTCGCCTGAAATTACACTTCACCCATGAATTACAACGGTTTGAATAAATGCCAATAAATAGTATTGTCACTTTTAAGAACGGAATATTTGGATAGTTTGCAATTTCTACTGCGTTTTGTATTTACTACAAACTGTGAATTGATTTGATAAGATTAGGTAAGTGCTTGTGATATTTTAGGATATCATAAAGAAAGCGCCATAACTCTTTCCGTGATTCATTGAGCCACCTTACACTGGTGTATCAAGGAGGCGGGGCTGATAAAAGTTAGTACTTCCCCCCTTTGTATCCGAAAATGAAAAAAAACCTAGGATTTTGGAACTGTCTGGTTGGAAAGTTCATCGGTTTGTCTATAAGCTTCCTCCACCCCCATCCGGGAAAGGATATCACGGTAAGGTTTTTTTTTTTTGGTTGAACGACTGCGGCTATCTTCAGTCCGCCCATTTCAAAATCATGGGCGGTACGCCTATCTATAAATACAAGTCTGAAAGGAATCTATCACGTTTTCTTTGCCGTAAGTCTCAAAGAAGAAGAGTAAGAAATATTACTCGAGTTTCAGCAGTGGAGAGCTAAATGCAATCCGAGATTGTATCACCCAGTACGCGTAAATAAACAGATGAAAGGAAGAACAGATGAAAGGAATGCCAAGAACCTAACGAACGGACGGAAAGCCTACCTGGAACAATGTCTTTGTTAATAGAGACGAGGATGGACAATGGATTTGGGCAAGGGATCGTCCGAGTGATAAAATAGAGTAGTGAAACAGTAGTGAAGAACGGGGGAAAAGGAAAGCGGGGAGTCGAGTTGACTCGCAGGGGTTGTTCTTTCGAAGCTATTCGATTGATGAGTCTGATAGCAATTTACGCACAATTATGATGAGAAAAATACAATGAACACACAAACATCAAAATAGTTATACACTCCTAGGCCCTTTTGGACCATGGGTGAAACTTTGCAGAATTATTCTTTAGGACCCTGCACAAATAACAGGCTACAATTGAAACCTGGATACATCTCCTCTCTCCTCCTAATTTAATCCCTTCACACTTTTGTATAATTTTCAAGTAGAGGTATGGTTAACAGATTCAAATCCGCTTGATGGCAATATTAGTTTTTGGACTTTCCTTTTTTTTCCCTATTCTTTAATTTCCTTCAGTATTTATGATAATGAATTTTCTATTTCTTTTAAATAAGTGATATTCTCGTTAACTGTTTCTTTTAAATAAATGTTCTTAATTTAAGAACAACGAAAACTCGGATCTGGATTAAGAGGTGTAAACAGGGCGGCAAACTTTCTTGAAGACATATCTTTTAAACTGCTTTAGTGGGAAACACGAAATTTCAAATGAATGTTCTTTGCCCAAATCGAAAAGACATGTATTCGACGAGTTTCTATTTTTCGGTCCTAAAGCGAATAAACGGTGGAAGGGGTACTGACTTAACTATAAGCTACTTTACGGGGTTTTTAAGTTACAAAATCATAATACTGCATTAATTTGTAATCATCACTTTTTACCAACTGCTTTTTTACCAACTGGCGAAGATTTAAAGTGATAGAAAACATTAAAGTTTAAATTTAAAGTGTAAAACGTTAATTGACGAACTTCAAATTTTCGGAGTGTCTTCCCGATATCACTCAGATGATTTTAAGCGTGGCCTATTATTAAAAAGATCGAAGAAGGGCGACAAATAATAGATGTTGCCAATAATAGATGTTGCCATCGCCCACAGCGTTATTTCACGGCTGTGGAAAACATTTACAACAACTGGAATGTATAGCAGGCGTCACGGTGAGGTCGTGTTAAATGTAGGACGCCTGTAGAAGACAGATATATTGCCCTAATGGCAAACGAAACCGAGCACCACTATATCCGATTTGCAGTATCATGGTATGGGCCGGCATCATGATGAAGGGCCGCACGCCCCTACAGATGGTTACCACTGAGACTATGACCGGCCAACGATACATTGATGAAGTTTTACTGCCTCTTGTTCGCATTTACCGTGATTCTGTCGGTGATACATTTCTGTTGATGGAGGACAACGCACCATGTCATCCACGGTGGACATAATCCCGTACTGACACTGTTCTCAAAGGTGCCTACTGGCGTTCATAGAATTTTTCCATTTCTCCGTACACAGCATCAAATGAACACTTTTGTCCTTTCAGCTGTTTCACAACCTTTCTTAATTTTCCAGAACAATAAATGATCTTTATTCTATTGTCCGAACAGTGTGGCAACATTATTGTATCCTGATCGGTCTCCATCCTCGCGTAATGTTATGATGCATCGCAATTTGTGATCCGTCCTTAGAAATTGTTCAGCAGTGTATGTAGTCCTACACTGTAGAACGAAAGGAAGGAACGACGCGACGTTACAAAGGAATCAGCGTCTCTCGCTGATAATCTACTTTTTAAAAAAAGTTTTTCTATAAGTCTATTAATTTTGGAAACTCCTCCAATTAGCAATTGACTTCGCGGTTGCATTAATAGACATATACTTAAAATACTGAATGATAAGAAAGATAAGTTTAAATATTTAAGTAGCTTTATTTGCATTTCATGATACTATGTACATTCTTCAGCGGTTTTTTACAGCTATATTATGGTTATTGATCTAACCTCCCACATTGATCAGGTGACAGATATATGTTATATCTATTAGCAGGTAATTTTGAACCGGAAGGGGTTTTTCAGGCCTTCCTCGGGAAACAATTATGGAATGACTTCAAACCCGAAGAGAAAGTGAAGAAGAGGTTGACAAACACAGGGAAGGAAATAAACATCCATGCCTCCGTCGGGATTCGAAGTTAGGAGCCTCGTGGGAGGTTGCCGCCGAGACCACATCATTTCTTGATTTCTTATTTTATTCTTTTGCTGTTTTAAATTAATTTCCTTCAAGTAACTATAAAACGTTGTCAATCGAAAATATATACAGTAGAGTCGCGATAATCCGAGGTAATTGGGGCTGATGGTACCTCGGATTACAAAAAACTCGGATTACACGGAAAAAAGAAAAAAAAACTGGAATTTTCAACTAAAACGACACAAATTTAATTTATAATAGATATTACATAATATAGATATACCAGTAACAACCACTACGTAGCTTAATTTTTAATTCATTAACTTTAAGAATGAAATATGTTAGAAACATTCTTAGATAAATTCTTAATATTTTTTTTTTTTATCTTTCCAGAAATGTAATACTGCACAGAAACTTACAAAAACAGAAAAAGATATTTTACTCAGAGCCCATAATGCAGTGCGCCAAAAAGTGGCCAAAGGGTTTTTTCCAAATCAACCAAAAGCTTCAAATATGAGAGAATTGGTAAAACATTTTATTTGTAATGAATTAAAGCTTTGAAGGCATTTGATTTTTGGGCAGATTGTCTGCTTTTGTAATTAAAATTCTTAGTTAGCGTAAATTACCAAAGTACAAGAAATGTCACAGATGGTTCTATTGAACTTCTTCCTGTAATGCAGTGTTTCCCAACCTTTTTTATGCTATGCCCCACCTAAAGTATCTAAAGTATGCTATGCCCCACCAAATTAGATATAACCTTCACAACCAAATAATAAAAAAAAAACAATTTTCCATTTTTCAATTGCCCCCCCTTAACAATCAAATTGCCCACCTGTGGGGCGTGCGCCCCGCGTTGGGAAACAGGGCTCTAATGGGATATTGAAACATTTTGTAGTTATATTTTTAATATTTTTCCAGAAAAGAAAGAACAAATCTATAGAAGATGAAGGAAATTTAAAATATAAAAGGTAGATGTGTTGTTCTTAAATGGGTTTGCGAAGGTTTTAGGAAATTCTTGTTGCTTTCAGAGTTATTACGATAGGGATTATATAAAAATACACACAAACAGACAGACATACTGATTTGAGTTTTAGGAAATTAGGGTAATTGTAACAATTACAGTGAGATAAAATAATTCGATTTTGAAAAAAAAAGTCAAACTTCAGTTATTTTTTTTTTAGAAATAAATAAATAAATAAAAAATTTAATGCAATATCATTCGCAATAGTAATGTTGAGAGCAATTAAAAATACACTCATTAACAAAAAAAACGACGACCTAGAAGGAGTTGTCCGATGGAGACAAAAATTGGTGGAGTGGAAGATTATGTACAGAATAGAAAATGATTAAAATTTCAGACAAACTAGTCGGCTACCCGTCGCTTCGCTCCGGAAGCCTCGCGTATGTAACGGAAAACAATTTGTTATTTATTAAAAAAAGACACACACACAAATTACATCAAATAAAATAAAACTAAAATTTTTTTAAAGTTTTTTTTTATTTTAATTTTTGATGTATATATTCTCTCAATTCACGACTGCTTTTAGAATCAGAGTATGAATCATATATCTGTGATATATTTTTATTTTTTATAGAGATTAGAATGTAATCCTTGTGGTCTAATGCCTAAGACGTCTAACTTCGGAGCAGAAGGTTGCATGTTGGATTCCAGTAGATAACTTGTAGAAATTATTTCTATTTTTGTAAATTACAATAATTGCACCAGACCGAAAGAGAAATAAAAGATTTTCGTAATATAGATACAATTTTCAGTCGCTTTTGAGCTACAAATAGTGAGCTTTCAGTATTCTACTTAATAGAAATAGTGCTTCTTTCTTTCTTGAGTCTCTTTTTTTTTATTTCCATTGATACTTTACAGTGGTTTTTGAGTTAGAAATAGTGATTGTTTTTGAGTAACGAATAGCGATTGTTCAGTATTCTACCTAATAGAAATAGTGATTATTTTTTTTTCTGTTCTTTTTTATCCAATTCCAATTGATACTTTTCAGTGGTTTTTGAGTTACAAATAGTGAAAATATCTATTAGCTAGGCCATCAGATTGTTCGATATAGATATTTGAAGAAGAGATTTCAGATGGACGTTAGTTGATGTAGATGATAAATGAAGATCATAGCTTGTATACGAAATTCTTCGCAACAAATTGATTGTGAGTATTCTTTAGAGTGAAGATAACCAAATTCTGTTGAATTGTGACTCAAAGACCTAAAGTTGTATGTGAGTTAAGACAACGTTTTCCAATTATATGGCAACTTTATTTAGAGTTTGTCCTTGAGCTTTATTGATAAATATCGCATAAGAAGGTCTGATCGGAAATTGTTTTCTTGTGAAAGTGAATGGAAGTAGATTACCGCATGGTTCCATAGACATCCTATAGATGAAAACAAAATCTCCTTTGTGAGTTCTGTTATAATTTCGGTTTCTATGAGATCATTATCGAATGAACAGCATTTAAGTTGAGTTCCATTGCAGTATGCAAACTTGGGATTGATATTTCGCAACAATACTATTGGAGATCCACTCTTCAATGACAAACGATGTTGAGGAATTCCGCTGAGATTCAATGCGTTCAGATACTTGGGCATATAGAGATGTTCGTGTGATGGATTATCAGAAGTGTCAATTTTATTCGCACTTGTGTTGTATGCTCTGTAGTCTCTCCTTGTATTCTTAGACTTATCATTCGATTGATGTTATCGACAGTCTCGTTCATCTCGTTTATCCAATTCCAATTGATACTTTTCAGTGGTTTTTAAGTTACAAATACTGATTTGTCAGTATTCTACCTAATGACGTACTGCATCTTTCTTTTTTGACTTTCTTTTTAATTACAATTGTTACTTTTCAGTCAAAGTCAGTTCAGTTTTGACAGATAAGTCAAAAAAGCAATATGAAGAGAGTTGTAGTTCCCATGGCCTAATGGGTAAGATGTCTGACTTCGGATCAGAAGGTTGCAGGTTCGATTCCTGTCGCGGATGTTTCATTGAAAAATTTTTTTCTATTTTTCATTCTCACAGGAAACTGCGCCGGACAGACACACAGACAGAGAAATAAAAGATTTTAGTAATATAGATTGTTACTTTTCAGTCAAAGTCAGTTCAGTTTTGACAGATAAGTCAAAAAAGCAATATGAAAAGAGTTGTAGTTCCCATGGCCTAATGGGTAAGATGTCTGACTTCGGATCAGAAGGTTGCAGGTTCGATTCTTGTCGTGGGTGTTTCATTAAAAAAATTCTTTCTATTTTTCATTCTCACAGAAAACTGCGCCGGACAGACACACAGACAGAGAAATAAAAGATTTTAGTAATATAGATTGAATGATTTATTTCAGAGTTACAGAGTTACAAAGTAACGAGCTCAATAAGGTGTTGACCCAATTCTACCCTGAATGCAAGCTGCCACACGACGTGGCATAGAGTGATAAAGCTCCCTGATGGTCTCCTGCGGTATTTCTTGCCAAATTTGCTCCAATTGTCGGGCTAGGTCATCAACATTCCCTGGTGGATGCAGTCGCCTTCTCATCATACCCCAAACAAGCTCGATTGGAGAGAGATCTGGGATGTGGCTGGCCAAGGAAGTGTTTCACAAGCTGCAAGACAGATCATAGCAACACGTGCCGTATGTGTTCTGGCATTATCTTGCTGAAACATAAGGCCAGGGTACTGCAAAAGGAAGGATAGCAAAACAGGTCTCAGAATGTCGTCGACGTACCGCTGTGCTGCAAGTGTGCCGCTAATGACGACCAAAGGGGTCTTGCTATCAAGGGAAATGTTCTCCCAGACCATAACTCCTGGTTGAGGGCCTGTGTGGCGTGCAATAGTGAAAGCAGGATCGGCACGCTGCCCTGGGCGTCTCCAGACACGTCTGCGACGATCGTCAGGACACAGTTGGAAGGGGGATTCGTCGCTAAACACTATACGTCCCCAGTCAGCATCATTTCAACCGGATCGAGCCAAGCACCACTGTACTCTGGTCCGACGGTGTGCAGACGTGAATGGCAGGTAGCGTAGCGGTCGGTACGAGCGTAGATGTCGCTCTCTCAGCCATCTGTGAATGGTCATGGTAGACACTCGTGTGTGGGTCGCACGTCTAATGGTTGATAACGATAATTCAGGTGCTGTGACAGCTGATCTGACAATCACTCTATCCTCCCACTTCTGCTGCGGCCCTAGGTCGACCGCTACCTTCATGACGCTGAAATCCGCCATTGTCCTGCCATTCCTGCCAGCATCTTCTAATCGTCGCATCACTTCGACCCATATGACGAGCGATTCTCCGATTTGCCCAACCTGCCTCTTTCAATCCAATGATACGACCTCTTTCAAACTGACAGTTGCACGCAATGAGCTCGAATCCTTCGGCGAGGCATTTTTTCAGTCGTTGAAAGGTATCCTAACTCGCAATGCAACAGAAATTTTGACCATCAGATTGAGAATCGCTTCTTATATAAACATGCTGAGTGCGCAGTTCCGATGCGCTGTAGCTCTCGCTATTCATTCATTGGATACCAAAGTTTAATCAATTGTGAAAAGTGAAACAATTAGGGTATTTTTTTTTATTAAAATACTCGAAGTAGTTGACTTTCAATAATAATAATAATTATCAAATAGTTCCCAGCAGATGTAAGTTGCAAATGGCTTTTACTTGTGTGAATAAAAGTTCACTGAAATAACTAATAGCTTTCACCCGTGTGAATTACTTTATAATAAAATTCACTAAGTATCTAATGGCTTTCACCCGTGTGAATACTTAATAACGTCTTGATAAATGAAATGCACACAGTTCCTAATAATTTCTAACTTCTAATAATTCCTTGAATCATTCTTCAATTAATACGTGTGATGACGTTTCCATTCCAATTACTAGATACTTTAAACATAAAGTTCACTTTGTCACTTGGACTAAAGCTTCGCTGATTATAGGCTAGAATTAGACTGACTTAGACTATTTCTTTAATGAGTTAATTTATTAATATCTTTAAAATTATTCTGGCTTCGAATAATTTTTCTATTAAATTCACTGTTCACACACTATAATATATATCTAGTAAATTTCCTTTATAATATAATAATTGATACGTTAACACGCTCGTCATAAATCTTTCCTGTCCTTGACTAATAACGTTCACAAAGTCCGTTTCTCCTTTTAGTCTTCCCTTCCAAAATAAGGAAATAAGTAATTTTCGTAACTTACAGTTTGCGTCAGTCTATTTACGATTCCTTCCTTAATTGTCCAGTCACTAGCGTTCCCTTTGCTGTCGCTGAGTTCCGGATTCTTTCCTTGAATCTCTAACGCATAATTTAAACTGAGCAACTTGTCTCTTTCAAAAGAACCGCTTCACTTGTGGCTTCGTCGAGCGGCCAATCTCAACTCACATCTTCTCAGCTTACGTCACAAGGATAATCTATTGGCTCTTTCCATTATTACTTAAGGGATCAGGTAAATAATGAGTCTAACCCTTAATGAGACTTCTCAAATGAACGACGCAAAACGTTACGATTAAATAAACTTCAAATTAATTTATCATTCAATTAATACTTAATATTAATTTTCATTTGAAGCCAATCAAACAATAATTTCAATATTCCAATTATATTTCGGGGCGAAATATTTACTTAATAATTATATCTACAATTTGCATTTGCGGTCCCAAAGTCTTTGCATACGAAATTTCATTACAATCGGACAACTCCTTCTAGGTTCGTCGTTTTTTTTGGAAATGAGTGTATAATGTAATTAATGAATACATTAAAATAAGCATTAAAGTAGAAACTGCCTTATTGGCCTTTATTGATGAAAAGTAAATAGTGATTCGATTTTCGTAACTGATTCCCTATTAACATGAACCTACAGCTGCAGGTAAAGGTGATTATAAAGAAAATCTACCTAATCTAATCTTAGATGAAAGTTAATTAATAAGTAGTAAGATAACAATTGTTAGCAAAAGTTATTGTACGAACTAAGAACTTGGTCAAAATTTTAAGAGAAAATTAATTAATTTTTTCCTATTAATATTCTTCAAATTATAAAATGAAATAATTCAATTTATGCATATTAATAAATTTTTAAAGTTATTCCACTTCTTTTCGTTCAATGCGTTTGTTCTTAGCTTTGGAATGAAGATCTTGCTGTTGTAGCACAGAAGTGGGCGGACCAATGCCATTGTCACAAGGACGCAAACCGACTCATAGGTAAATAGGAAATGAAATGAAGAACTACGAAATGTTTTCTTGTCAGCTGTAACTTCAGACTGTGGTAGAAGAGGTTGTGTTGTAAAATTATTTTATCTCATTCTATATCATGACTTTGTATCATAACAAACTATAGTCAAGAAGAAACTATATTTTTAACAAGGGATGAATCAACCAATTTTCAAACTCTTAAAACTAGTTAATGATACTATTAAGAATATTAAGTTTCAGCTTTATCCTAATCTATTTGTTAGTTAATCCATTATGTTTTGGTGGATCCATAGAAATCTTATTTGGAAAACTTTGATTTGATTTTTTTTTAACTTTTTTTTTATGAAATCAATTTTTGCTGCCACATAAGCCAAGTCACATCTTTACAAATTGAATTTTTTTATCTCTTTGCTAGTTTTATTGAAGAGCCCCTAATTGTAATTTTACTTCCTGTGAATTCCACTGATTCTTTATTATTGATATCAATTTCATATCAGAGTTGATAACCAGTGGTTTCTGTTGGAGGCACATTTGAAGAACTGTTCAAATGGTTTAAACAGAAATTCTACTACAAATGGATGGAAATTTCAAAGGCAGTTCATTAAGTTATTAGAGAATTCTTTGGAGAATTATTTCATTATTATAAATTATCGCTTGATTTTCTGTAAAGAAACTTTCTATGTATAAAAATTTATAAAGTATGTTTCATTAAATTATCAAATATAAGCAATAACTACTTTTTGATAAAATTAACAATGTCTTACAATGCTATCAAAGGAAAATATTAGGCATTGATTAAGTGCATTTCTAATTAAATTGCAAATAGATTTTTACAGAGAACAATATACCTGACCTGTATTCTAATAATATTTTTTGTATTTTAATCCATGTTTGGAATGATGCTCAACTGTTTATTTTATGAAACTAAGTTATAAAAGAATTGAATTGAATAAGTATATCACACATTACTGGTTACATTAAAAAAACATAATTAACTTAATAATTTCAAATATTTTAGTTGAGGATGATCTGTAGTAGGTTCCAACATCTTCAGAAAAGTTAAGGAAAGCTAGTTTAAAAGTTACAGGCGAGCGGAATGGCCAGAGCACTTTATTCCACGTGACCGAGATTAAGAATTGAAATTACTACAACGTTTTAAAATGATAAAAGTAAAAGTTTTATCATTTTAAAAATGATACACGTCATAAAAATGATACACGTAAAAGTTTTTCTTATTTAGGAGTTTAACGTGTGTTAAATATATTTATGAAATGAGTAAAACATTGACACACACACACACACAGGTAGGA
>JAFIDM010000001.1:2573720-2623187 GCA_023159025.1 Thereuonema tuberculata
TAATAATAACTGTTCAACATCTTCAATTGTTTGCGATCTCTGTTTCGTTAGCACATTCACGCCTTTCGCTACTTTAGCCTCCTTCATTGCTTCCTTTTTCGCCACAATGGAACTTATCGTGGATGGCGATTTCCCGTATATGCGGCCGTTTTCATTAATCTTAATTCCGCTCTCGTATTTTTAATGATTTTCTTCTTCAATTCGATCGTGATTCTGGCATTCTTCTTCGAAGGGCTGCTGACTCTGGACGCTTTCTTTGGTCCCATGATGGAGCTAAAAGGAAAGGGTTAACTTATTAGCAAAGGAAACACTTACAGGAACAAGAAGATTTGAGCACATACGATTTTATCTTACGTGCGTTATGAACATTGAAACTGAAAAACGCAAACTAAATATATTACACCGAATACTGTATACGCAGTAAATTATTTACATGTAATTGTAGTATTAGCACTCGCACTCAGTAAAAAAAAAATCACAAAAACACTGGAAAGCAATGGAATTGTTTGGCTAGATGCGCGAGATTGTTTGGTTAGACGCGCGGGATGATGCTTTCACAAAGAGAAACAACGCCACACAGAGCAGGAGAACTGTGGATAATTTTATATTTAAAATTGTAGGAATTATTTTATGAATGCTTCAAACATAATTTGAATAGTAAGATTTTAAACGTGAAATAATTAATTAATACTTTAATATTACGTCAGATGACGAAATGCATTTAAGAATGAGCAAGCGCCTCGTTTTGGAGTATCAGTAACAGTATTAGTAAAACTATGAGTTTGAGACTATCAGTAAAAGTATGAGTTTGAGAGTATCAGTATGACAGTATGAGTTAGTCGAAGTGTTCCACTTCGACACACATTGTTCCAGAGTATGAGATGGACTAAGACGCAAAACAGCACGGGGTGTGACGGTTACGAGACACAGCGAGAATGCGTGCGAGGATCGGGAAATTCAAGTTGGTTTCATCGAACGAAGACTGAAAGGCAAATGGCTCTAAAGAAGTAAGCTTCAACGAAAAGAAAGAAATTATAGTGAAGATAGAAGTTATCAAGTTGAAGGAAGATAGAAGTAAATTGTGAAAAGCCATAGTTTCCCCGACAAGACAAACACGGAAAGCCAATTCACAACGTTATCTAGAAGAATCCTAAGGCGGAACCATTGCGTGAGAGAGACGTTCAAATTAGCGTTGAAAACCAAGTAAAGCTTCATTAACAGATGGAAAGTCATCGTTAGAAAGTGAACAACGAACTGTGAGTAAACTTATTATATTATTATTTCATTTAGAAGAATTAGAAGACAACGGAAAAAGGAATATTTCAGTTTAAGTAAAATTTATCAAGAAAGAGAATCCCGTGAGGAGAGTTAAATATAACTGTGATACATTAATTTCTAAGAAGAAGAAATTAATTTGAAGATTACTACAAATAACAAATTTCTTAAGTAAAGAAATTTAAAAGTTTATTAGTGAATAGTTATATTTTAGATTCAAAGAGTGAATCAAGTTACAGAATGACTTTATTATTTATTTTGTGAACTTTAGTGCTTCGAGTGAAATAAATATTTTATGTGTGATACTGTAAATAACAATTATTATTATTTATTGTGCTTCGAAATTATAAGATTATAATTTCAGATTAAGGAATTATTAACTTTAGGGAATATTTCTTCTTACCAGTGCAAATTATTACTGTGGAATCACAAGGAACTAATAGTGAATTCAGAGATTGATGAATATAGATCTGACTCTTATTATTACAAGAACTGAGTTTGTTATATTTCTCAAGAAGAACTTTGAACTATCATTATCATTCCATTTCATCAAAAGCCAGTAAGGAGAAGTTTCAGTCTGTAAATAGTTTTATTTCTCATAATAAAAAAAAAAATAGCTCCGCATCATTATTATCCCCACAAGAACGCATGGGTCGCCCTTTGTTTTTACAATACGACGTTGAAATCCGAGGCAAACCGACGAAAACCGAGAAAAGTATAAATCGACGAAAACCGAAATCGACGATAACTGAAGTCAATGAAAACCGAGGTAATATTGTAGCCTAGATGTTGCTGACGAGACTTTTTTATAGGTTTTTTTTTTTGGTGGGGTTGAGGGAGCTGGGGAGGTTCAAACTTATTTCAAATGAAATATTTTTCATTAATTCAGATTTGACTAACTAATTCTAGAAATTCTATTTTTTTTGCTCATATAACTAGCAAAACCGAATAATTATAAAAACTCATTTGTCAGTGGCAGCGGTGGTGCGGCAATCGTCTTCTATCCCATATTAACAAAAGAAATAATATGAACCACAAGCAAACAGTTGATGATACAAGCAAACAGTTTTATATATTAAAAATGTATATTAAAAATAATTTTATTTTATCGACTGAAATATTTTCATATTTTCACAAAATTACGATAATCATAATAGTATTACATCATTGACTAGCAAGGGATTGAAAATATACCGAAAAAATTAAAGTATATTTGTTGTTGCCTGTCCACTTATCGGGATTAAAATCAGATCAATTCGGTCGCAAGTGTTAAATAGAAAATATGGAAAAGCTAAATTTTAAATTCAAATTACCAAAATTTTTATTTGAAAATCCTAAAAAATCTCATGTTTCATTTGCAAAAATAGATGAAATATTGCTAATGATTTTGATTTGATTTGAAATAAATAGAAACCCTATACTATAATCTTTGATTTATTGACACAAAAATAAAATAAAATTTATTAAATTTTAAAATTTTAATTTTTTTTAAAATAATTATCTAAAAATATTTTAATTTTAATTATGAACTGTTATTCATACATTTACTTAAGTTTTACGTGATAATGTGATAGATAAAATACAGTCTGCACAGAAGAATAAATCAAGCATAGACCATAGCTTTCGCCTCAGTAAGACGAGGCTTCTTCAGAGAATATATGCTTGAGTGCAGGCTGTATTTTATCTAGCATTCATACATTAACAGTTTTATCCAAATGATTTATTTGAAAAACCTAATCATTAATTAAAATTAATAAATATTTTCTTAATTTCGAAATTAATAAACATTTTCTATGTTTTAGAGTTAGTTGTTTTGTAAGTTCGTAATGTTTAATTAATTAGATATTAGTTGCAAAAAGACTTTTTTTACAATATCAAAGTCTTTAAATCCATCTCTCTTTTTATTTAACCATTTTTATTTTATTTTTGTAGAATATTATGCCTTTCAGTACAATTAATTCACTTGATTTATTAGCTTTATTTTTTTTTATATATATTTTTATCCTTAAAAGGATGGAACACACAAACTTTTTGTGTTCTATTTAATGTTCATGTAGTTTGAAATAAGCGGTTTGATTCAATGCAAAAAGCGTTTTTTTTTATGTTGGAGATCTTCTTTTAGGAATTATCCTAAATTTTATATGTTTTTCGAACAAAATTATTGGTTTTAATAATTAGCTTTTTTATTTGCTTCTTTCTTTTTATTTTATTTGAAAATTATTCCTTAATCTTTTCAGAAGGATATGATGCCGTAGGTCAAAATATTTTCACCAGCGTTAGTCTTATGTCGAATATCACTACTAAGTTTGAAATGGCGGTGAGAGAATGGCTGATGGAGGGCGAGTCTTATTCATCATCTGATGACAATGTTTACGAAAAAGATGGGACGGATACAGATTCGTTCACACAGGTATTAAACTACGCTAGAATATTAAGGGGGGGGGGGGGGCTCTGTTTTAAGACTGGTAGTTGTAGATTTAAAAACCAATGTTGACTTCTATTTCATATTAACCTAAAATATTGAGCAAAGTGGCTTTCTTTTGTAGCTTGTTTGGGCGGAAACCAAAGATATCGGCTGTGGCTATTCGCAATATTTCGATGCTGGGTACTACAGTCTCCACGTCGTTTGCAACTATGCTCCGAGGTTTGTAAAAGATTGAGTTTTGAATAAACTGTGGAGAAATTAGCATGTTATAGGTGATAATCTTACAATTTCTTAGCAGATACTTTTCACCAGAAAAAAATGTTTTCTGGATTATCAAGTACCGTTTAAGCTTTCGTAATATAAATAAAAGTCAAATTAGTCAAATTGGTTGATGAATTAGAAATGAAATTGACCATCAGCCTGATGTTTAACCGTAACTTTTTAAGGATTATTTCAGGAAAACCTTTGAAATATTAGGCCTTTTTAGTTTATATTTATTATTTTATTTTTTTATTTTACATTCTGATTAATGGCAAGTGTTTAAATTACTAGCACTCATTATTTTGAATTCATTTCAATGTTTTCTGTTTTACACAACAGCTGTCTTTGAATTTTTCACTTGGAACTTTGCCAGCAGTCTTTTCGAAAGGAAATCTGAAGCATCAAAAATGCTGGGCAATTGTAAATTATTGACCCAATTGTGATATACCGTACACTAGAAACATCAATGCATTAATTGTAAAAGCGATTTAAAAGATAAAACCATTATAAAGCACTCATTATTCATTGAGCTAAGATGCGCGTAGGAACAATTCGTAGAACAAAATTTACTTAGGAAATCTGAAATAAATATTCTCGTGAGTATTACGTATTTATAAAAGAAAGCATTTGGTTTTTATGTTCCGCTGCTCCTCAACCAGAAGACACAGAAATACAGACAAGGTGTAAGATGTTAGATATACTATTGTGGATGACTACATTTCATTTTTATCGAAATTGGTAAGTCACGTGAGGTAATGTCAAAGGCTAAACTGTTCATTATTGGTCGACTTCCCTGTCATACATACTTACAACACACACATGAAATGGCACGTGATCTTGGATTCCGAGATCATTTTGGAAGCCGAGTTGTGCTTCAAATGTGTTGGTTGCTATGTATATATAAAAAAATGGCAGGTTTACTTGACAGGTTTGCTAGTTATTGATAATATAAGTCTGGATAAGATCCACAATGAAGTCATTCGAAAGTAGTACCGGATAATTAGCTTTTAATGGTTGTGAGGAAAGAAATAAAATGAGCGTCGGCGGAGGAGTATAGATTACAAAAACAACTTTATAACTAGGAAACCTTCTACATACAGATGAAACGTCAGAAGAAACAGTGACGAATCGAATAGAGATTTTCTGAATTAATAAGTAACTGAAGGATAATTGTATCCGAGAAATACGCATGTGACAACCGTCCATCAGGAAACTAGTCTTTTGTAAGAATTTCTCATTGCGAAAAATTTCTTTTTCTAATTTTGTTCTCGCTGTGTCTAGAAAATTTCCCTTGAAGATAAATATACAATTCAGTTTCTTCCATTGATTTCTCGAAGTCCAATTGGGTGTTTAGAGGTATAGGTGATAGAATTGACCTGTGACTAGCATTGATCGACAAAAATAAAAGCTATTTTTACATTTAAATACCGATAGTTGAAAGAACAAGTTTTCTTATATTTAAATCTTACGCGTAATTGCATTTCTTTATTTAACACTTTAACGTCTTTCCTTGGTTTATAGGCGAACATGTAACAAGAGGGGGCGGGTTTAGGTGCAGGAGAATTAAAAGCAGTGAAAGGCATAAAGAAATAATGAGGCCCGAATTTACCTCGTTTCAGGAGTTTAGAAAACGAAGTGTTAAGGTTTCGGGGAGAATATGACTGTCTCGGGTAGTGAAACCTGAAGGGAAAGGGACTGTTTGTAAACAAGGTAGAGGGAGAGAGAGGTGAAACCACGCTGTCTAGCAGCTGCTGTCGGACGGTAGAGGAACGATCACAGAGAGAACTAGCCTGCGGCCCTCAACATCCAACTAAGCTGTTGTCTCTTAACTCTGGCCAATGCAAGAGTCAATAAATAAAATGCAATGCCAAAAAATAAATTATAATAAATAATACGGGATAACTAGCTTAAAAATACAAAGAGGTTTCATAATAAAAGAAATGATATATTTGCATATATGTAAATAAAGTAAGGATATGCTTTATCACAGGGTTCCAAAAGAAATAAAAATACATGTAACATATCCAGTACAAATAACAAAAGCACTAAACACCGAACCAGTCTTCACGGCCATGAAACAAGTTATTGAATCGCACAGCGTCCATCCGAGACTGTAAGCAGTCCATACAGATCAGTGACCTGTCCGCAGTTTTGTCAGTCCTAGTGCAGCCTCCGAACGATCGCAGGCTTAGAGGACAGTCGACTTCGGTTTGCCTTCCTCGAATTTCGCAACCTAAATGACGAGGGAAGGGCAAACCAGATACGATTCCAGAGCACTAGGGTGAGCTTCTGGGGCTCCGGTTGCAGTGACGCACTTTCCCATCACAAGCAAGAGGATTTGAAGAACGCTCATTCGACGCAACAAGTCTTCCGTAATGCGAGGTATTGCCTCTCACTTCGCATGGGGAAGGACTCGCAGAACCTAAAAGTTTTTGAATTCAATTTAAAGTTGAAACAAACATCTGTTCTGCTGGGATCATGATAACTGAAGAGCTTCAGTACAAGATTTAGGTTCTGACAAGAAAGATGTTTACTGACATCTACAATATCGAACCCACAGGTGGGAGTTAAGGGCTAAAAAAAAAAAAACAGTTAAGATACTTTGCCATTTAAGTGCAGAAATAGCGATAACTCGAAAACTTAATTTTTGCAAAAGCAGTAATTAATGCGGATAAGTGTTGACCAATAGAATATCTGTGCTGATTTTCATTAAAAAATTACAAATTCTCTTCTGTTAATTTGTTGCTGTTCATTATTTGTTGCAACTAATCTTATCACGCGAGAATTTCCCTTACTTAGTTATCTTGTTTAGGAATCCAACTTTATATTGCTTATTTCACAATGTTATCTAAATATACCTGTATAATTACAGACAAAACATAAAACTAACATCTTCGATCCTGAAACCAATATTTCGCTTTTATAAACGTAAAACCTTGAAAAAGTCTTTAAAAATCAAAATAAAAATAAGTGTTTGTTTTATTTGTTTTATTTTTCAAAGATTAACTTGTTTGGTTTGTTATATTTTATAGCTTGATATGGCTTAATTGTTGTATTTTTGAGAAGAAGAGGAATTCTCTTTTCTCCTTTTTATTTTTACTTTTATAAACCTTTAATTTTATAAACACGAAATATTGGTTTCAGGATCGAAGGTGTGAGTTTTATCTTTTGTCTATAGTTATATGAAGATCATTTAGAAGTTTGATTTGAATACTTGTATAATGTTTTGAAAAATCTATTAAAGTTACATTTCTTTTTTTAGCGGCAATATTGTGCTTGAAAAAGTCTACGAAGTTGGAGAACCGTGTAGTGAATGTGTGACCTATTGTTCCACTGAATACCCTGGTCTCTGTCACCATTCATTAGGTTTGTATTTAGGTTCTAATATCTGAAGCACAAACAGCAACAAACGAATTTGTTTCTGTCGTAGTTTTGTTTTTATTTGGTCTTAAAGCTTTTTATTATATTTTTAGCCTGAATGTAATTCGTATTCAGATTCCTGTTATTAAACAAATCTTGTTTTCTTTTGAAAGACACATTTCTTCTTCGAGCCAAACTGATCGACTTTTTGGTTCGCTGTTAATGTATTGCTATCTTGCTTCCATACTGATTTACTTATAAAATTGTCTTCATACAAGCTTATTCATATTGAAACATGTTAATAAAAGGGTACTCTGTGTTTGTTACTGACGGCGAAAACATTCATACTACTCATGAATAAATCACTAGCATTAGAAATTATTAACGAAAAAACCTAAATCTGATATCTGCTATTTTTTTATTATTATTATAATTTACTTAATACTAGTGATCCAAGTAATCTCTAAAAATGAAAATATCTTATACTAGGTATAGCACAGCAAAACAAACAATTCGAAACGTATGTTTATTGCACAACAGTAGTATTGGATTTATTTTTATTTTATTTTATTTGTAAATCACAATGTTTTTAAGTGTTTTGTAAAAGTCAAAAAGCAGAAACCTGTATAATTAATATTTTTAAAATCAGCCAGAAAAAATAGTAGTGAAGCAACATAAAGACATTTACTGATGTGTAAGAGTATAAAGGATTAAACCATAAGAAGTCGTCTCGTTTCGGAACTGAATTGGCACTGTTACTTTATTAAAACAAAGGCTTTAAGATTCTTATGAGTCATTGAAGATCTAAGCAGGTTTTTTTTTTTATAATTTTCACTCTAGAAAATGCTTTTTCATAGGAAACTTGGGTCATAGGGATTGTCATTAGATTGTCATAGGGATTGTCATATTTGTATGGTTTGTTTAATTCTACATACTGGAGACGAAATATGTATGCAACTATAATTTTAAAAGCACAATTTATACATAAGTGCATTCTTTAGCCAAAGTACATTTAACAAGCTTATCTTCTTCTTTCTCCTCTCTATCATCACTCCTTAGAAATTCCTCATCGAGAAGTCTTTCTTCTGAATCAGCTCTACCTTCATACTCATCCTTAAATGATGTTTATTAATCTAAAGCCAGACTTGTCCAAAACAGACGAGTTCTTCTTTAAGTTTTCTTAGTCTAGTATGGTATTACCTCATAAAATTTGTCAAAAACTTTGCATGGCATTGATTCTACCTGTTTAAATCTCTTAGGGTCAAATCATGCAAGACCTAAGTACAGCTTTTTGAATGACTGTGTCTATAACATAACTGAATATTGAGATCCGGAAAATTTTCATCTGGATTATCTCTCACATCAGCTGTTTTATCTACAAACATTTTAACTTATGAGACCCTCTTTTTTTTTGTAAGTTCTCCTTCAATGATGATATTTTCAGAAGTTTTGACCATATTGGATTTTTCTTCTAGGTTTTCGGACATCCTGCATACAAATATTTTGGCAGCTTTCATGGTTTAATCAAACATGTCCCGTAAGAGTTTCAATCTTGAAAGTGATGATTCTATCAGCCTCCAAGTTCGTGCATAGTCTAGGTTCTTTATTTGCAATTATAAGGAGTGTTCAATAACTAATGCATCACATTTTTTAGCTCAGTTTTGTTTGTCAAAATTAAAGTATTATATGTTCAGCATCTATGTACCCTCTCGCACCATCTCATGTAGTTCCATCCGCTAGTTGGAAGTGATAGAGTTAGCTTTCAAAATGGAGTTTCTGAGTGATGGGCGTTCCATACAAACAATTTCTTTTGGCAGAAAATGAGTTATTTCACAAACGTTCATAGGTGCTTGCAGAATGCGCATGGATAAATGACTGTCGATAAAAGCACTGTCAGCAGTTGTCACAGACATTCGAAGCAGTCTGTCAGATCAACCGCTCTCGGGACAGCCCTGCGAAAACCGGCAAAGCTGCAATCTTGTCGATATCCTTATTGTGGAGGATCGGCGTATCAGAACAAGAACAAATTCCTACTGAATTTAACATCTCTGTGGGTAGTGTTAACACAATTATTGATCAGTTAGCATAGTTAAAGGTTTGTGCCAAATGAATCCCCCGAAGCCTAACTGTTGACCACAAGTCCAAAGACGCACTTTAGAATTGCTCGGTCGTTCCGAGGCTAAATGTGAAGGCTTTTTGTTAAAAATTTTCACAGTAAATGAAACATGGATTCATAACTTCAAAACAACAATTATGGAGTGGGGTCACAAAGGTTCTCCTGGAAAGAAAAAGTTCATGACAGTATTCTTTATCATGGCGTCAGTAAACTCTGAAGCATAATGTCAACACTCTGAAGAAGTTAAAGAAGCGATTCCACTGCATTCGCCCCAACAAAGATGTGACCAAATCGATTCTTCATCACGACAATGAGAGGCCACACACACATCTGCGCACCCGAGAAGCACTCACGAAACTGCAATGGACTCTTCTTCCTCATCCGCCCTACAGCCTTTACAACTACATTGCACCTCCTAACTACTTTCTTTTCGGCACAATGAAAGATGCAATCCGTGGGATGAAGTTTGACGACGATGAGAAAGCACGAGGCGATGGGTCAACCTAAAGAGTGGCACCGTGAGGATAGGCAGACACTCACATCTAGGTGGCGCAAAGCCATCTGGTAGCTGCATGGCGATTATATAGAAAAATAAGACTATAGCCAAAATATTGGGCAACAGTATTGTTCATTCCACATTTTAATATAATATACCCTGAAATAAAGAAAATATTGAATTACTTATTTAACGCGCCTCGTAGTTTGACAAAGATGTAGTAAGAAAGGTGTTGACAAAGGTGAAGTTTGTAAGAACATCATAGCTATCAATATCATTTCAAAGATTGTAAATTTCTGGAGAAGAGTTATCGCATCGCTTCTGATTTTAGAGTTGAAATCTGATGAATTAGATAAATTGAACAGAGCTATTAATTCTGTATATGAGACACTGGGGTATTTCCCACACCGTTGAAAGGATGATAGACGAGGCCTTTCGCGTCCTATTGTTCAGGAATCGTCTTAAAATCTTAGAGATGGAGTTGGAAGGGCGTACAATTAGATCGTTAAAAAGCGACCGGCAGAGAGATAGATCTGATTTGGTGCGGGGAAACCTTGGGTTGGTACGAAGGTTACAATGAGCAGGATAGTCGGCGGACCGGAGATATCCGTCGTTAGCTAACACGGGGTTATTGGGGAAGAGAAGCCATTTCCAAATTTGGTGGAGTCCTAGGCCGTCAATTAGATTGACTGAAGTGAATCCCGCTTTGATCATTTGCACACATTCTTCAATGTTTCTGGAAATGTAGATGGAGAGTTGAATGGTGGCTCTAGCCCAGTTTAAAGGAGTGACCAGGGACGTTATCGCATCCTCTGCAGCCTTGATAACTGTATTGAACATCTTTAAATCCTAAATTTCACGCATAATTTCTGCCAAGTGAAAATATTTATCGTTATAAATCCTTTAATTTGCTTCTATTTATATGGACAATCCAAAAAGTTTGGTCCTTTCGTAGAGGGTCTTCTTGTCTTTTAGTTATATTTCAGCCTCTTCACTAAAAAGTGAAATTCAATATTTAAAAATAAAAACGTTGTTATTACGTCCAACCATTCATTCCAGTCTACAAATAAAAGACTAATGATTCGCACGGTCAAAATACCGCGGCCATTTAATACTCTTTGGGCAGATTCCTTATCACTTGCAAGAAACCATGTTTTTAATAAACAGGCGAATAACTTATTGTCGAATTCTTAAATTTTATTCTTTCTCACTGTAATTAACTTTTATCTCCTTATATTAATATTCTATTTCACCTTAATAATTATAGTCCTTACTTAATATAAAATAAATTAATAAGAAATCCTAATATAACTTTTGTGGGCCCGGTAGCCGAGTGGGTAAGGGCGCTTGGCTGCGGGTTGGAAGTGATGGGTTCGATTCCCGGCCTCGGCGGACGGCGGGAATTTTTCCACGCTCCATTCTCCTGCAAACGAGTCCTAGGGCCTACCCAGCTCCTGTACAATGGGTACCGGGTTTCTTTCCCGGGAGTTAAAAGCGGATGGGCGTCGGGCTGACCACCCACCTCAATCTAGTCTCGTTGGTTAGGAAACGCCGGGCGCCTTACCTCCCGCGACCCCAAAGACCTATCGTGGGATACTTTAACTTAATATAACTTTTACTGTATGTTATACAACAAACTCTAAAGAAATTGCTGATTATTTTAATTTATTAATTGGTTAGATTCTTATAATATTTAAGTTGTTAAAGCTAATCCCTTAATAATTTCTATCCTCACAGCACACATAATTAAATTATATGCTTATGTAACCAGATATCCTGTTTTTCGACTAACATTTCATTTCTATAATAAACTTTTTATTAACTTTAAAACCATAATATAGTATTATTACAGCTCAAAACAATTCGGGATAACTAAATTTATAATCACTTATTGTTAATCCCTGATACACAAGATACACTATTCATATTCCTTCATTCTAATTATTTTACCATTACAATACGCATAAAATAATAAATTCGTTACAATCTACTTAATATTAATTACTTGCTCTAAAAACTATTACTTTAATTGTAAAGATGATCTGAGTTATACAGATACCATTTTTACTGAAAATAAAATATTATTCCTAACTCCATCTTTCCAGGCACATTTTCCTGTACACCTACTTTGTTACGACTTTTCTCAACTATGCTGAGAGTGACGGGCGATGTGTGCATATATTAATATTTTTCCATATAAAATAGATAATTCCATATACAATTAAATCCACCTTCAATAAACATTACAAATCCATATTCGTCTATGATTGTAACCCATCTCAACCCTAAACACTTGCTGCATCTTGACTTGACATAAATAAAAACTTATTATTGAAAAATTTCTCATAAAATAATATTACGACAGCGAACACAAGCTGTATTTCAAGTCGAGGTCAAATTTACGTGGGTTATCGATTACAGGACAGGTTCCTCTAAATAGATTAATATACCGCCAAATTCTTTAAGTTTCAAGAACTACTAATATTTCTCAAATAATAACTTTACTATAAAAATAATAATCCTGATTTATATAATATATTCATAACTCCAATTCCATTATCATTATACTATAAAAATTAAAAAAAAAATCCACCTCAATTTAATCCTACTATAGCACAATTTATAAGATATTTTAATTATAAAATCAAAAAAATTCATTTAACTTCATCGTCTAACAGCGACTGCAGGCATGTCTTTAATCAAGCTAATTACATTAAACTAATCGATACTAACACCGCACGCACTTTCTGGGTTGTCATCGGAGGAGTTTGGCTGGCTGAGGAGTCCTAATGAGGACGAAACGGTCCGTCCCAGTCTCTTCCCAATGACAACTCAAAGTGCGAATCCTAACTTTAGCTTTGTGCCTTGCGATTGATATTTTTCTTAATCATAAATTACTTTAATATTTTAATATTCAACACTACTTACAGATATTTTTAAACAATATTCATATATGAAATCAATGTAATAGAAATCTCTAGTCAGAATCAAACTAATTAATTTTTCAATGTAGCAAAGTAGGGATAGCGATTTATTAACCAATCACAATGCTTCGCAACGGCTTCTGATACGTATAAGAAAATATAATAATGCTATCTCAAAATTAAACGATAGCACCTGAAAATTTCATTGCTCCTCAAAATTTCATTCCTCCATATCTACCCTTAAACTGCGATAATATTCTGCGATAATTTTCCAATTCTTCTTCTATTCTTTCCTCTTCCCCACCGCCAACCGTTTCTCTTCCTCTGATTTCTTGGGCGGCGCCATTATTTCATTATTAAACTAAATGACAAATTTTGTTTAATTTATGCTGAATTATTACTTTAATTTCCTTATTATTATAAATGTGATTGTTGCGAATGCAAATGGCGCAATTGTTGCGATTGTTGTGATTGTTGCTGAGCTGTATTATAAATGTGATTGTTGCGAGTTCCAAAGGCGCAATTGTTGCGATTATTGTGATTGTTTTGATTGTTGCGCTAATGATACTTGTTCAGAGACGGACAGACAAACCGGGATTATAAGACTTTTGATACTTTTATCAGAAGCCTAAAACAAGACGCCTGATTAAATGGTCATGTACTTTTTTACACTTGTTATTCTTTTTTTCAGTCTTAATCAAGTACTATATTCAACTGCATATACTAAAACAATTCATATCTTGATAGCTGTAAATTTGTTACAATAAATAATTTATGTCTATTAATATTAAAGATCAGATCTTTAATAATTGTGACTCTAAAAACTCTTGGATCTGACGTATTTAAATATACTTATGCATCAATATATTGAGAAACATTATTTACAAGAATATTTTGATCTAGATGATGCTAAATTAAAAAGACTATTGACTTTAAATAATTATATATACACTTAGTTGAAATGATATGACTTTAATAGATTCATTTTAACTACTTTATTACTTTTAAGTTTTATTTTTAATGGCGTGTCTATCCCAGTTGAAGGAGTGATTGAGGATGCTGGCGTGGGTGGTGGTGGCGATAGTTTTCCAGTTACCTTGTTGATGCTCGAGTAGGCGTTTACCGAGGGAACGTTTAGTTTGACCAGTGTAACGTTGGCCGCAGCAACATGGAATCGAGTGGATACCTTGATTTTGGGAAGTGGGGTTGGATCCTTAGGTGTGATATAATGTTTCTGATTTTTGAAAGAGGAAGGAAAATATGTTGGAACTCGTAACTTTGAAAACTCCGGCTGATTTTTGAGGTCACGTGGGCAAAAGGAGAGAAAAAGTTTAGGGAGAGCATTGTTGAAAGTATTGGTGGGCTTTGGGTGGAGGACCTTTCTTCAATTTTTTGGGATTAAGAAAAACCGTGGTTGTTGGCAACATTTTTAATGTGCTGCAGTTCTTCTTGAAGAGTCTCGTTGCAGTGGGAAAGAGGACGTTTGATGATGATACAAAAGAACGCAAATAGTGGAGAAGGGTGCTGGCAGGAGTTGGCATTTAAATAAGTCAGTGTGATTGGATTTTCGATAAACGGTGGTGCAGAGAGAGAGAGGTCTTTTCTGGTGATTAAAATATCTAAAATCGGTAGGAATTGGTTATTGTTTCCCATTGTCAATGGTGAAGGAGGTGAGAGAGTCAATGTTGTTCCAAGAACTCAGGGACTTTGAGACGATCATGGATTCATACAACAAAAGCGTCATCAACATATCGCCACCATATGATGGGTTTAATGGTAGTGGACTCGAGAGCGGCTATATCAAAGGAATCCATCAAAATGCTGCCTAGGATGGGACTTAAGGGTGACCCCATAGGAGCTCCTTCTGTTTGTTGATAAAAATGATTACTGGCGGAGAAGAACTGTGTTGTTGGAGACAAATTCTAAAGCAAAATATAGAAAATCCGCTTCGATGAAAGTAAGATGGTTGTTGAGATGATTGCGTGTGATCTCTAAGATCTTCTTGATCGAGATAGATGTAAACAAGGATTGGACATCGAAGCTGACCAGAGTGTGAACCGGATTGGGAGATTAGTTCTTAAGTTTCTTTAGGAAGTGTTTACTTTTTTGTAGGTTGAAGAGTTTTTTTCAGTTTTTCGGGTAGGACTTTTGGTAAGTTGTATTAGGACTGCCACAGTTGGATACAATAGGGCGTAGTGCGATGTTATTTTTATGGATCTTGGGGAGACCATAAAGTTTGGGAATAACCGCATGCGATGGGACACTTTGTCAAGTAGAACAGGTTGGTTATGGACTAATGTTTTGATTTTGTTAATACATGATCTGAAGGGATGACGTTTGATACATTTGTGTGGGCTTTCATATATTAATTGGTTAAGTTTGTTTTGATAGTCAACATTGTTAAGAACAACAGTCTTATTATCTTTGTCAACTGGTAGAATAACAATATCAGGGTTATCTTTAAGGGTTTTTAAGGCCGAGATTTCAGATGGAGAGAGGTTGCTGATAATAGGTTTCCATTGATTCTTAAGGGAACATTTGATCTTGTGCCGGATGCTAGATTTCGTTTCTTCAGTTAGGTAATGTATTGCTTTTTCAGTGATGAATTTAAGAATGGGAATCTGCTTGGGTGTCTTTAAAAATCTAAAATCTAAATCATTAAAAAAACTGCAACCTTTTCTGGAACAGAATTCTCTCTCAAAACTTGAAGCCCTCGTCACAACAAGGTTGGAGAAGTTGCAACGACGCCACATCAAAGACATCTCGAAGGATAAAAAGAACAAAGAAAATCAGCGAAAACTGTTTACTTGGAGTAAATAACAGCTCTCTAGTCCTAATGTGACTATGGGTAAAGCTACTGTATACGAGACACTGTGTACGAGACATCGTTGAAAGGAAGATCGACGAGGCCTTTCGCGTCCTACAGTTCAGGAATCGTCTTCAGATCTGAAAGATAGAGTTGGGAGGGCATATAACTAGATTATTAAAGAGCGGACGGAAGAGATAGGTCTGATTTTCAGCGAGAAAAGTTGGTTTTGGTGGGAAGATAGAAGCTGGTGGGAGGTTAGTTTGGGCGGAAAAAAAAAACTTCACTACTATCTGCGTTCATTCATACCCTCATCAAACCTGCCCTTTCCCACTGCTGCACCAACGAAGCTCTTCAATAAGAATTGCAACAACGATTTTTCTCCCTCCATAATCCCAAAAATTTTAAGAAAGATCCTTTGCCCACCACTCTCTTCAAAAAGCTCTCCTTAAAGTTTTTCTCCCTTTTTTCCCACAGTAACCCCAAAAATCAACCTGATTTTTCAAAGTTACGGTTTCCAACGTATTTTCCTTCCCCCTCGACAAATCAAAAACATCCTATCCCACCATAAGGATCCATCCCCACTCCCGAAAAACAAGATATCTACTCGAATTGTGTTGCTACAGCCAAAGTTATATTGATAAAACTAAACGTTCCTTCGGCAAGTGCCTACTCGAACACCAACAAGACATAAGAAACCGGAAAACTACCGCTGTCACCACCCACGCCAGCATCCCTGGTCACTCCTTCAACTGGGATAGAGTCACCATTCTGTCTCAACCCCCATTTACGTTTCCAGGAATAAAGCAGAAATTTCTTCAGTCAATCTAAATGATGACCTATGCCTCCACCAAATTTGGAAATGGCTGCTCTTCCCCAGCATCTCGTGTTAAAAATGTGAAGAAATACGATCCAAGGAGATAGTACTTCTCTTATCCTGCCCAAAGCATAACGTGCGGTGGATTTTGTTCGAGGTCTCGAAAAATAATGTGGATTTTTTTTCCTTGGACCTAAAGTAAATGACCCGATGTTTCGAACTTCGATACATATGTTATCTATCACTAAACAGAACTCTTCGATAGATATATAATTAATCACTAAACACAACTCTTCGTCGAAGAACAGCTCAAATCTCACCTGCTAGACAATTGTCTGTGACGAATCATTAAACAGGAAGTCCGCAAAGAGCGGTACGTTTCCAACACTGAGTTGCAGATTGCTGTGCGCAACGCCTTCATGACTGTGACGCCACAAATACTATGTGAACTGAGCCTACTGGAGACGCATCCGTCTGTGCAGAGACCATGGAGGAGTGCCTATAGATGTTTTAGATTCATAATAGGCAAATGAATTCATTTCAAATCCAGTTTACTGAAAGAGGTAGACAGAATTTTCACCCTCTCTATATTATAATGTTAATCTTCAGCAATCTTTTTTTTTTAATCTCAACCGGATGATTTTAATAAAACTCATCAATGTATTTTCCCTTCTAAGCTGCCTCGTCACACTGGTTTCTTCTCATTTGCTTTCTCTTTTCGCTTTGCCTCGTGGATATTTTTATTAGTTTTTAAGATTTTAGCTAAATGTTTTTCTAGGGTGACATTATACTTTACTTAGTATAAGAATGGTTTCGAGAAAATTCCTGTGATTAACTCTTTCTCGTCAAAAGTATAAGCGGCTTCAGTAGCTCCACGAAAAGCAAGGCGTTGCTGCCTACCAATTTCAGTTCCTCGATTACTACCTCCACAGTATGTCTTCTTTCATTTACTTAATGTTTTATTTTTCCATTTTTGGTTCTTAAACAGTAAATTGTAAGTAATTTGCTTGTGTTTCATTGCCATGAATGATTTTATACATTCAATTTCTGATTTTCAATGTTCCTGTTCTTCTACTCGTTGGTGAACGTGTCTCCAATCATTGAAACCACAACAAAATACAGAATGCACTGCACAAAAAAAGCAATACAGTTGTTGAGTTTTGTTATTGTATGATAACAGTTCCTATTCAAGATTTATGTTTCCATCTTGAACGACGTTAAATAATGGCTTATTGTCAGGGAACGGCAGTTTTGAGGTTTCAAAACATCATCATAAGTGGTATCTTCTATTGATAAGGAAGATACCGGTTCTTGCTGTATTAAGTTTTACTTTGGATATCTTATTTTGGAAGAGGATCAATACGATTTTTTGGTTGATCGGATATTCTGATATTTAAATTTTTATTGCTTTTTTGTATTATTATGCGCCCTGAGCGAAATATATGCGTTAAGAAAGGAAAAAAAGCGCCTTTATTGAAAGATAAGGCGGCAGCCCGGGCAGAAGAAGCTGAGTGGAAAGAAAAATGAGTGGAATATTTTTGGTCAGACGAAGCTTGAGCCTAAATGTACCTGGAGAGGAGAACGCCGTGGGGTGCCTATGGGAAGGGGGCAACCTCTACCTGTGATATACAGAGAGTCCCGAATTGGACGTTTTTTTACGTCAATACCTTTAGATGAACATCAACAATGCTAAGAATTAAGAGCTGTTAATCAACTATATTCTTTTAATGCAGAATGTAATCATCAATCACGTCGTCAAACTACTAAGAAAAACTAAGAGAACTTATTTTGAGATGTAGTATATAAACAGTGTTTACAAAGCAGTTCTAAAAAATACTTCATAAGATTAGAAATGAATTTTTCCACGAATAAATAAAGCTTACATGGAAGATTTGTATAATTACCGTACACATTTCGATTTTTAGCAAAAATTTTCAAATTCAATTGAGATTACTTAATTTTCATCACTTCATTTGAGCTATTAAATGATAATAATTACAAAACAGTTACCAGTCATAATGAAAACAAAATGTTTCTTATAAATTTGAAAATTTGTGCTTGCATTTATTTTATTTTTCCATTGATAGTAAAAAATATCTTCTAGTACACTGATAATCTGTAGTAACCGCCTGTGGTTTTAGGTTCTGAAATTAGCAGAGGTAATGGAATTGAAGCCGTACATCTTGTCCATGGAAGAAAAGTAATTAAAAGGAAAAACGGAGGACGGAGCAGAGGTGAAGATATCGATGTGAAAACTTCTAGTGAAGAAAGAAAACAAGAAAATATGAACAAACAACGATCTTCAGCCAAGGAAGGAGAAAGCCAGGATGTGTCAGTTCGTCTGTCGGAATGGCCGCTATTGATTCTGTTTTGCTTCGTTGTCACTCTCTTTCTGAAGCAATGATCTTTTTTATAAAATTCTTTTGTTATACTCGTTTTTCAAATACGAAATTATTCAATGTTTTCTTGTGAATTTTTAGAAAGCTCTGCAGGATTCTAAACACAAGATATCTAGTTTTCACAAAAAAGGGTTTTCAAGAAAACATTACAGTCAGTTTTTGTTAATAAGTAAATATTGTTTGGCCAATAGACAGCACAGGACTTATTTTCAAATTCCCTAAGAATAAGTGAAAGACAAAATTTTCTGTTTTGAGTTCTGTTATTATTTATTGAAAAACTGAATTATTATTTTAGAGGTTTTTTACTTCATGAAGATTTTTTAATTAATTAGGAAATGCTGGTAGGAAGCCCTCAGGATTAGTTAATGTTGATATAAAGACGTGATATTTTTACTTTTGGGATATCTGTTGATGTTTTTTTGTTTCCATATTAAAAGTGAGAGAGAGAGAGAGCGTGAAAAATGTGTTTTTTAGATTCACTAATCGTAGTAAAACTTTATCTATATGAAGAGAAAGAGCAGTTTTGCAATTTAACGTATGATACTGAATTGCCGTTTATAATGTAATTTATTTTTGCTTTTTTTTAGACTTGTTCGTTTTCATTTGTAATGTTCATACATCGGAATAAAAACATTATGTTGCTGATCATTTACTGAAAAGTCATAGAATTATGTTTTGAGACGTCCACACGTATTCCTTACAAAGTATAAAAATATATATACAAACAATCCTTTGTCAATGTGTTCTCTTGTTGTTTTAACAATCAGAAGCGTCAGTGACCGATGAATTCGTTTGGTTCAAATTTTCGGAAATTATTATTTTGAGTATAAGTCAACAATGGCCGAATAATAGAACAATGGAACGGATTTCAGTTGAGAGTATTTTCAGTAGCATTTTTTTTCTGCGTTTAATTATTATTTTTTAATTTCTTCATTCATTTCGAGAAATGTGTGTAACTATTATTCCGAGCTTCTGCATCTAATACTCGTCTGGGCTGCGCTTGTAGTAGGCTAAAACAAATGAACATTAAAATTTAAATTTTAATCTAGTAGGCTAAATAGACTACAAAATTAATGAGTTATTTCTTTCCTCTGGTTTTTCTTTCATTGCGTCACACACACAGAGGGAGTGATAAGAGATATTCAGCAACATCTATTACAATGTAGTGCCCAAGATCAAATGGATAAGAACCAGAAGGTTGCAGGATCGATTCCCTTCGCTGACGTTTCATTATGAAAATTACGAGGCGTGTTTTTTAAGTAAGGTCCGTTTTGATGTAGACACTAGTAGTTCGCGCGCATATCGCAACGAGCGTGTGCGTCGTGTACCGGCATGCCTCGGGAACAACTGTGCTCAGGTTCAGCTCTGTAGCTAATCTGTACGGTTCTGTTCTGTGCTTTCAAAATGTTTAAGACTATCAACTCGCCCGCCGCGTGTGAGGTTCGGTCAGTGATACGGTTTTTGTCAGCAAGGAACCTGTCTGCTGCAGAAATTCATTGACAGATTTGCGAAGTGTACGGTGATACTGTTATGAGTGAAAGCAAAGTGCGTAAGTGGGTACGACAATTCAAAGATGGCCGTGACAACGTCCATCATGAGGACAGCTCCGGTCGCCCTTCTTTGATTACAGACGATTTGGTGGCTTCAGTTGAAGCGAAGATTCGTGAGAACAGGCGCTTCACAATGACAGGTCTCTCAAACGAATTTCCTGACGTGTCGAGATCAGTGCTTTACAACATTGTTTCTAAACACCTAAAGTTTAGGAAACTGTGTGTTTTCACGACGACGTGAAAACGGCAGTGAACTCCTGGTTATCGGAGCAGGCGGCAAGTTTCTATGAAGAGGGTATTTTAAAATTGGTTAAGAGGTATGATACGTGTTTGAACAAACTTGGCAACTGTGTCGAAAAATAGACTGAAGTATGTACTTTCTGAAAATAAATTTACTTTTTTAAAATAACCTTTCGTTGTGTACTTATGTTCAAACGGACCTTACTTAAAAAACACGCCTCGTATATCTGTTTTCACAGGAAATTACAATAATTTTTCAAACACAGAGAAAGTGAGTTGCCACAGATAGATCTAGAAAACTATATCCTCGGTGATAGTGCAATACCGCATATTCAGCCTTTTGTAAGGTACCTCAGCCATATAACGCCATGTATACCTTTAACGCTACCTATCTAATTCTTCATAAATTATAAGAGATGGCGGTACTGCCATCTAGTGACATGCCATCTAGTGTTAAAGTGAGTTACTAGCAGACCGCCAACATTTTCGAGTGAAATTATATTTCCACCTTTTCGTGTCGAGGACTGGTTCTGAAAGGTTGCTACTATATCAACGTAAGATAAAATATAGATTTTTTAATGTTCAGCAAAGATTAACTGTATAAAACTATATATTTTCTTGATTCTTGAAGATTCTTCTATGTAGATAAGTTAACTTTTATTTTTAAAATTCGGAAATTGTAGAAAAATAAGTGTATCATGTGATCCATGTGCTCAGTAGCCCTTTTACGCCATGGTGTTGTTAATGGTCTACATATGCGATTTTAGGTTACGCACGACATTTATAAGTAACTAATATGTTTCATAAAAATATAGATTTTTATCTTATTTATTATTTTGGTTTTATAATCGGAAAATGCCGAAATAAATTAATTTTTACATTTCCTCTTTTGTTTTAGCTATAGATTAGAAAGAATGAGTTAATTTCAAGTGATTTTTTATTATTTTTTACACAAAGTCAAATTCATTGCTTTTTACTGTAATTTTGTACAAATAATGTTTACAATGATGGAATAATTCTTAATTTTAAATAAGTTAAGTTACTAGAAAGTAGGTTGCGTTAATTGGACCAGGTGTTCCTAATAACACCAGTTTTCAAAGTTTTTTTTTATTTGAGTTCTTATACTTCTCCAGTAAAAGTTATCATAGTAAAAGTCTCCAGTAAAAGTTTCATTATGGTATGCTTCAAACAGAAGATTAAACTTTCTTGGTCATAAATTTCGTGTTTCGATACACCTTATTTCCAGACTTACAGTAATTTAAATGTTAAGGTGGCGTTATTTGGGCAGGGTACCTTAAATACCGCGTAAGTTCATTTTACATATTTTACAGGAAACATAAAAAAAAATTAATAGTTTGGTCATTTAAAGGAATATGTTTGACTGAACTTTTTTGGGACAATATTAATATCCCTTTTAACAAATACCGATGGTAATTCGTTTTAAAAAATGTGTACTTTATGTAAAAAGTTACTTACACGGTTTTCCAATATCACAAGTAATAAATATGAGCATAGTAATCATCAGATATGTGGTTTTGAAATAAAGCACTGGAATGATTTTTTTTAATATTGTTCTAATGATTTTCTTTTTTACGTAAATGGATACAAAAATCTTATAAAATATTTCCGTATTAAAAAATGCTTTATCACAAGGGATTATTAATTAATCAAGACATTTTCTAACTATAACAATAGACTTTTAAAGTAACGAATTTGCTCACAAATCTTATAGTAGCTAATACTAAAGCAAAATATAAGTAGGTGCATAATAAAAGTCTTATTTATTAAGCCTAATATGTCAGTTAGCGTTTATCATCATTGAAACTTGAAAGAAAACAGAGAGATCATAGCAATTGAAAGAGGTCACTTTATGGAGTCGAGTAAGTGTACAGGCTACATTTAATGAAACTCGAATATTAGGAACTCCGTATGTTAGGGAATAAGAATTATAGAGGAGATCATTAGTAGACACATTGAAAGAAATACATATTTTCCGACTGCGAAGGATTGTTATGGCAAGAATGAATCAATTGAATGAAATTTGTTATTAACATACTAGTCGGGTAAAGTCGCTTCGCTCCTTGCATATATAGCATTAGAAAAACTTTATTTATAGCAAATTAATATTGAGATCGGAGAATATAAGACTTCCCAACCCGTTGTGGCCTTCTCCTTTTAACTGAGGTGTATTTCGGGTTGGCGCCACACACCTGGTTTGCGCCACACACATTTTTGCAGGTATCTTGCAAACTCAGAAACGTTTGGGAATGACTGATATATCGTTCGATAGAACTTTCAAAAACCAACATTTTCTCAATATAATGTTATCATCCAACTTTTATACTTTTCGTTTAAATTGAGAAAAAGTCAAAATTTGACCCTTTAAAAGGAGACATCTTTGAAACCCCAAAAACTTTTTTCGAAAGATTTTTGTAGCATTTGTTTATCTTAAAAAACTCTACATTTTATCCATTTACATGACCAATCTATCTCTTATAGTTTGGTCACAAAATTGGAAAAACTTAGTCTTATGACAGAATGACAGACAGAACAACGTTTTTATATAATACTAGCAAAACAATCCATTCTTCGCTCAGGATACAAACAACAAATATCCTAATGTGGATGATAAAGACATTGCAATTGCGAGATCACGGAACTTTCCTGGTGGTACAAAAACAACAATGAACAACAACAAATCAAAAGGTCTGATGTCATTATAAATCTATATCTATCCCGAAAACCTCGTAGAAGTATCTTTGCACCATAGTTGCCCATCCACTCACGTGTCCTTCTAGTGTATTCCCCTAGTTCCAGGTTATTCGAATTTTGTAACGTCATAACCATATAACTTCAAACCTTTCATAGTTTCGTAAAAAATCATCTGATCGTTACAAATCTATATCTAACCCGAAAACTCGTCGCTATTATGAACAACAATATTTTAGTTCCAATTGTTGCACAACACTATTTATATAGTTCCCATTGTCGCCACCGGGTGCACATGTAGAGCTATTGTGCAGAACAATATTTAGCTCCAATTGTTGCATAACAATATTTGTGTAGTTCTCAAGATAAAGAGGAAAAGGGGACATGAAGAACTTCAGGGGTATATAAATCTTAAATGTTCTTTAAGATGCCTTACGTATACTATTGAACTTAGGATGAAATCGTTTTCTTTGTGAATTTGGTGCTTAGCAATACAAGTTAAAAAATAATAAAATAAACGACAGTAAAATAAAAGAAGAACTTTCTCAATAAATCAGTGTGTCGCTTTTTAAGAGTTGTGTGTAATTTGATGAAAAATGAGAGAATAAATAGCCCTTGTTTCTCAATCGAAAGAAAAATTATGTCGTCTTTTTAAAATTCGATGAGGGCAAGCTAGTAGGTTTTATCTTTTTGCAAGTGGTTCGAGAGATATTCAGAGACGGTGCCAGTGGAACCTGACTTACAAAGTATCTTCACTGATCAACGGGATCAGGCTGAGCAGTAACAGTAAACATGGCGGCATCAATGGATGTGCAGTTGAAGCAGCAGGCGGTTATAAAGTTAAAATGTAGATGTTATGTAGTATCATCTCAAATAACATCGTGATTGCATCTTTTTTATGTTTAGTGTATAAAACCATATGATTAAAATTGCCTGCTGAAGTTGCGTGGTGCACTCTAGGATACACAATGTCCAAAGTAATAGAAATATTATAAAAATTAGCTCATGAATGATAGAAGCTTAAAAATGGCTTAAGAATACAACCTACACAGGTACTCTTTATTTTTTATCAACAAAATTCAAACTCCTCACAGAAGATTAACACCGTAGCTTTATTATTAATGGACGAATGTTCCCTTGATGGGTGTTACCAGATCTATGAGGAACTCTTGCATGACTAAGGTCATGAGTTGAAGCTGCATGAAACGAAGCATCCTGAACAGTAACATGCAAACAAAAATGGAGTTAATCTGGGAGATAAGGAAGGAGAGCAGAGGAAAGAGGCCTAACGCATTTGGTGTCAAATTGGAAATGAATTCGAGTTGCAAAGTGAAGAAGTTTCAGTTGTGGAGGAGAGAAAAAGAAAAAAAGAACTACAACCTGTGGTAGGGACAGGAACGGGATCATTTCAACTTTCTGCTTCCACAGAAAATTTAAGTGAAAGTTGAAATTCCTGTATTTGGTTTTGGCACAATCTTGATCATTAGAAAGATGAAACGTAAGACAATTCTATCTGAAGAGTCAGTTTTATGTCTTTGAATCATGGCTACAGATCATTGAACCATTGATACTCTTGGATTTTTAAAATAAATGCAAAGCAATCCAGCGACAGTTGCAGCAGACAGCTATAGTAGAATGAGTAAATAAGACCGCTCTCAACTTCAAATAAGGGCTTATCAATGGCCTCATCTCATTCCTACAACACCAAGTCGTCATCAAAAGTACTTTGAAACATCTGTCTCGTAATTCTGCTCATCGTTCTTCTTTCCAAGATTCATAAAAAAAGAACTTGTTTATCAAGAAAGCTTTAAGCAATAAAACTACAACATAGGTTCCAGTGATAGACGGGTTTAAGGTTTGTAATAATGTTTAGCACTTTTGGCGATAAGCCCAAAACCACTGTAACCACTGATTTAATTTTTAATAAAAGATATATTATTGAATTATTTCTTTTACTTTGTTCCATTATATGTACTGTAATCTATAAAATATTATATTACAATTATTTTAAAATTTAATGATTAATTTAGAAATTATTAAATTTTCCGAAAAATAATCATAAATGTAGACAATAAACTCAAGTGAAAGTGAACAGTAAACAAATAAATAACTTGTGTGTTAACTAACCTCTATAGGATATTATAACAAAAAAAAGTAAAGTTTTGATAATTTTATTAGAAAAAACGTTATTCTCTCTGTCGTAAGATTTTTCAGTTTTTCCAGTTTTGTAACCAAACTATAAGAGAAGGAAAAAATGTAGATCTTTTTAAGACAAACAAAACACCTGAGTTAAGTGAAGAAGGCAACAACGGGCTGGGAAGTCGTATATTCTCCGATCTCAATATTAATTTTCAAAATGCTAAATACTAAATAATAAATTCAATTATTAAAAGGCCAAACACACAAGATTTAGAAACTAACTTTATAAATAAAAGAACAAGATTACATACGTTTCGGCTTGCCGAATTACAAGCCTTTTTCAATGTGAATTGGAGCTACCAACGAAGTACTCTTTTATACAGCTTTCATAGAGGTAAACGTCGAACACGGTTTTTTTGTTTGTTTTGGAACCCAGTAGTGGCAAGAACAGGTCCAATCAGGAGGCTAAATTAATAACGCCAATCAGAAGTTGATAGGCTGCCCTCTGTGATAATAATGAAGAACTAATTAAGTAAACATAAACAGAAAAATTCACGTGGTTGAGACTCCAATTTAACAAAAAACATTGTACATTCATCTTTGATTATAATACAAAATTACAAAAGGATTTTTTTTTTTACTACGAATGTCTTTTTTGTTCCAATGAGACGATTTTCTTTTTTCTATTATCTAAGCATGTGCAAAATGGAAATGACTATCAATTTAATATTTTTTTCTTTTATATTTTAAATCAATAATTTGTGACAATGTTAGACTTTACCCATTCAGTTAAACAAAACGGAGAGGAAACAGCTTTGGTAAAAGAAAAATCTCAACTAAACACATGGAAAAACTTATTCCGTTAAAAAAAACTTAAAAATTCGTTACAAACAATGCTTAAAAAAATTGAGATGAAAAACACGAATGGGTGATGATTCTTTTTCTCTGAAGGATCAGTGGCGTACGCAGCGGAATTAATATATGAATTCCAATGAACATTCAGAGTAGTAAATTACACAGCTGAATATTTATCCATTAATTATATTCTTACTAATAATTCTTATCAATATTAATTTTAAATCAACTATTTAACCACTTGCTAGGAAGGTGTTATCCTAGATAATGATAATAATAAAAAAAAAATAACTAAAACACTAAAACCTATAGTTTGGTTCTAAAATGATAAAAATTAAGTCTTTAAAAAATGAATCTTAAAAATTCTTTATGTTTACTTAATTAGTTCTTCATTATTATCACAGAGGGCAGCCTATCAACTTCTGATTAGCGTTATTAATTTAGCCTCTGATTGGATCTGTTCTTGCCGCTACTGGGTTCCAAAACAAACAAAAAAACCGTGTGCGACGTTTACCTCTGTGAAAGCTGTACAAAAGAGTACTTCCTTGGTTGCTCCAATTCATATTGAAAAAGGCTTATAATTCGGCAAGTCGAAACGTATGTAATCTTATTCTTTTATTTATAAAGTTAGTTTCTAAATCTTGTGTGTTTTGCCATTTAATAATTGAAAGTTTCTCATCACACGTAAAATATCATCAACTAAATAATAAAATACTAAATAAATAAAGTTTCTAAGATAAACTAAACATTTAAAGAGCGACGGAAATTTTTTAAAAGCAAAGAAAACAAGAGCAGCACAAGAATAAACAAAACAAAAGGAAATCGCCTTTCTGATTCAATTTATGGGGAGGGAATTGGGAACAGCTGTTTCGTGCTTCTGCGCACTCATCAGCCCAATTCCCTTCCCATAAAATGAATCAGAAAGGAGAGATCTCTTTGGTGAAGGTCACCGCCAATCGGGCAGTGACCTCCCAAACAAGAAAAGGCAAGAAAATAAAGGGTACGTCGCTAGACGCTTACCCAAAGCCTTTTCCTACAACTCGTAGGCAGAAAGGCAATAACTAAAAGGAACGGAAGGTTCAAAAAAAGGATTAACAAGATAAACAAAACATTTAACGTGCTGATATTCCATATTTATTATAATTATTATTTTATAATTCGTAATTTTTCACTTACCATATCAACAATAGTAAAAAATTGGTAAAACTCGCGGCAAATCTGGAGGAAGATTCTGAAATGTACGATACAATGAAAATTCCTAATAGCGGTAAGTCAATGTATGTCCTGACACATCTCGACCTAATGTACGAGTAATTTGAAAGATAATTTCACTAGAATTAAAACAATTCTACAGGTTTCTTAGTTTTGTTTTTTTTTTTAACTTGCTTGTATTTTGCTTCTTCCATTTTTTTAAATCTCGTTATTCTAAATTTCAAGCAAATCTGTCCAAGTACAAAGCCGATATCAATGCAAGGATGTTTTCATGAGTAGTACACAAAGAGTTCTAAAATTACATATATGAATTCCCAAAGTTAAAACAATTCCAGAAGAAGTTCTAATCAAACATGAAGGTCGAAGTTGAATAACGAGTTTAACGTGCTTTGCTAAATGAAAAGAAAGAAGACTTTGCCGTTGATGAACAGCAACAATCGATTTTTCTGACTTACAGGGTGGGCCACTGAAAGAAACTTATTTAGGTCTTTAATCCACTGGTTTATCTGCAATTGAACAGGAGTCATATCCTCACCTGGCCAGATTAGATGATTTCTTGAAGCACAAAAACGGTATAATGATTTTTCACAAATTCTAGAGTTTGCTAAATACATTCACTTGGCAATGAAACAAAGTACGGATAAAATGAGCCTTTCCATTCATTATCCGTCTAATAATAACTGTGTTAATAAAAAGGAGTCTCCAACCTAAACGATACTCATATCATCCTATAAGGTAGGAGACTGCATTTAATTCGTGTTTCTTAGAGTGAAGCCGAGACGATCTCTGTTTGCAATTCAAATTAATCTTACGACAAAAGAGGAGGGGGGGGGGTCCACAGAAAATAATAGCCAAAAATAATTGGTTAGGGGTGATGAAGACAGCCAAATACAAGAGGGGGTCATTCCACGTCAAGTCATCCAGGCCATGGCACCCACTATCTAGTTGAGAACTGAGCTTTTGTGTACTGCTATTATACTTAATTTCATGAACTTTTGCCAATTTTTATTGCTTTATATGCGGTCTGTTGGTAGTAATTGCAGAAAGTTTGATGAATAAGGTACTTCAAAGCGAATTGTGAAAATTTGAAAATTGGCTGCAGTTTTTAAATGGAAACAAGTAGGCTGACAATTTTTTTCCCTGAATATGCTTTCTGACATGTAGTTTACGAAAACATAAAAGAATTGGCCATAATTTTTTTTTTATTTTTTTGGGGGGGGTTAAATTAAAAAAAAAATTGGACATTTGCCCCCCTCTGAAATTATTGAAAAAAATTAGAAAGTGATCTCCAAATAGTAAAGTTTCATCACAAAAAAATCAGTTTTGAGAAATGAATAGTACTCATAAAAAAAAATTTGTGAAAGAATTGGCCATATAAAATTTTGTAGAATATTTTTTTTTTATTAAAATTAAAAAAAAAAAAAAAATTGGACACTGCCCCCCCCTCCCCCCCTCTGAAAATCACTATCACATAGATCTTGAAGGTACTGTCCAAGAAAACACTCCCTACTTGTACTTTCCATATGGGGTCTGTTTTTGTAAGCAGAGTCGTGGGGTCGATGGCGGCCCGCAGGCTGATCAGAGTGGGAAAAGACCTTGCCCCATGCGTCTATCATTTGACTCAGCTTTCGTCCCTCTGTGTTCGCCTTTGCAAGGATCAATTAAAAAGGGAGTAATGCCATTAAGTAAGTAATAAATATAAAATATATAAAGCGGGGTAACAAGTTTAGAAAATAAGAATAATAGATGTAATAAGGAATATATACGTATTTATAAATAGGTTAGCATCAAGAAGAATGATTGTAAATGAATATATAGGAATACATACGTTACCCGGAGTTTTCCACACAAAAAAGTTGATTATATATAAAAAGAAACACAACACTAGCACTAATGATAACTATAAAATTACAAATGTAAATCCAACACTTTTAACGAAGTCAAGTTTAACGAAGTTCCCATGCGTCTATATTGTTCACAGCTCACTTGAGCACAAATAGTTCGTGGCTGTCCTTCGGAGAGGGGGAGTGATCCAGTGTTCAATTGATACTCGTTAATTTCAGTCCAAGATCAGTTCTGCTAGGGACGGATAGCCTAGATGGTGTCATTTTCGGCATTGCACTTTTGCTATACAGGAGACGCACGTTCGTAGGGAGAAATACTCTTGCTTCGCAGACCCGAAGACTTTGAAGAACGTTCTCAAGACACAAAATTGCTCCGGGGAAGCAAAAGGATTGGAAAGAGAGAAATTGTATAACAACCATCGGGCCGTTACACATTGTTTCATTACAAATGTATTTCAAATCATTATTTTAATATTATTGTTACAGGTGACATGCTAGTCATAAATTACCAAATTAATTATTTTTTTAAATAGCGTTTTTTTCTACACTTCCCATCATTTCTACAAACTGATTTTTTTTGTGTGACATAAAGAAATAATATTATAAAAATTTCAAAGTAATCTATGAGGGGGCAATACCTTAAAAAATTATAATGCCCAGGTATCGAGTTTGTTTATAAAAAATTATTTACATTTTTAAAAAAAAAAAAAACTTATGAATATTCAATATAAGGAGCATGAACATAATAATATAAACCTTTCTCTTTAATTTAAAAAAAATCAAGGTTCTAATGCAAAAACTGTAGGAGCTATTGCATTTTTCAATTATTAAGAGCTCGTCCATGGAACACCTGAGTTCCTGAATCTATGTAACTTCTGTAGATCATTACTGAAAAAAAGTACTTAACTTGCAACATTTAAATTTTGGAAATGTTCATACATCTACGTAAACTTCAATTATATATAAAATTTCAAGGTTTTCTGCGAGGGTGGGTGTCATTTCCTAACATTTCTGGATGATTTGATATGGAATGACCCTCAAGAACAAGAAGCAACGAGTACGAAAAGAAAAAAAAAAGGTTGACATATTAACTGGGCCAACTAGAAGGACAAATAGGCTGAAAACAATTAAACTAGAAAAAATCTTTTCCAACTTAAAATACGAAGAGAATAAAAAAGAAAAATTAGTTAAAAATTGAGACAGATATAAAAAAAATGGCAAACTCTATCCAATCACAGATGTCGGAACCAGTTGGTCCGCCAAAAGGTACTATTACTACCATACAACCAAGCTATACACTTCACAATACAAAACTATCTAACGATCACAGCCAACAAACAAATCCTTTACAAATATTTACTTGCGACTATGAAGGGGGAAACGATCTATCTACGGAACGTTATCAAAGTAGCAAAATGCACAAACATACTGAAGGAGGGGACTAACATATTAACTATAAAACTTTAGTAAAACTATCCTCAGGGATAAGCAGATATAATGGCAATACAAAACCGGTGAAGACATTTAAACTTTCATACGGTGTGCCGTATGGTATGGCAAGCCTAGTACAAAGCAAATCAACAACAACTTGGCGGGAGAATGGGAATCGGAATTCAGCTGTCCTTGATTCTAACTTAAGTGCACACGTTAAATGATGAAGGAAGACGAACTAAAGGTCAATACACGAACTCTTCAAAGCAATGTCTTAATTATTCGACTTGCCAAAATCAATGCCATTTTGTGGAATGAAAGTACGCATGTAGTACTTAAAAAGTACATATGGGCTGTGAGGGTAACCCTCAAGCGTTTTCAAGATATTTGAGTATTAGCTTATTAACTTCGTGTTAATTAATTTCAACAAATATTGCTGTGGTCAGTTGTGTTACTCTTCCGCCTATCAATGCCAGGATCCTAGCTGTTTTTTCTTCTTCTTTCTGTAAGAGAATGTAGATTTGGTTCTTCTTTTTTTCAGTTTTACTAGTCGGCTACCCGTCGCTTCGCTCCGGAAGCCTCCCTTATGTAACGGAAAACGATTTTTTATTTAGTAAAACACACACACACACACACACACAAATTACATCAAGGAAACTAAAACTAAAATTTTCTAAAAGCTTTTTTTTTAATTTAATTTTTGATGTCTATATTCTCTCAATCTACGACTGCTTTTAGAACCACCGTGTAAATCATATATCTATAATATATTTTTATTTTTTATAGAGATTAGAATGTAGCCCTAGAGGTCTAATGGCTGAGACGTCTAACTTCTGAGCAGAAATCTACCTTATAGAAATAGTGCATCTTTCTTTCTTGACTATCTTTTTTTTGTGTTCCTATTGATACTTTTTCAGTGGTTTTCGAGTTAGAAATAGTGATGGTTTTGGAGTTACAAACAGTGATTTTTCAGTATTCTACCTAATAGAAATAGTGCTTCTTTCTTTCTTGACTCTCTTCTTTTATTCCAATTGATACCTTTCAGAGTTTTTGTTAGAAATAGTGATTTTTCAGTATTCTATCTAATAGAAATAGTGCTTCTTTCTTTCTTGACTCTCTTCTTTTATTCCAATTGATACCGTTCAGTTTTTTTGAGTTACAAATAGTGATTTTTCAGTATTCTACCTAATGAAATACTGCTTCTTATTTCTTGACTCTTTATTTTTTAATCCAAATGATACTTTTCAGTGTTTTCTGAGTTACAATAGTGTTCAGCATTCTATCTAATAGAAATACTGCTTCTTTCTTTTTTGAGTCTCTTTTTTATTCTAATTGGCACTTTCAAGTGGCTTTTGTGTACCAAATATTAATGGTTTCTAAGTTATAAATAGTGATTTTTCAGTATTCTATCTAATAGAAGTACCGCTTCATTCTTTTTTGACTCTCATTTTATTTATAATTGTCACTTTTCAGTGACGTTTGAGTTACAAATATTGATGAATTTTGAGTTGCAAATAGTGATTTTTTCGGTATTCCACCTCAAAAAAAGAGTACTTCTTTCTTTCTTGACTCTGTTTTCTTTACTGCAACATCTGGCGTGTACACGCACATATTTTTCAATATCACATAGAATTTGGTTAAGTAAGAATATTTAAAATATAGCAACGTCTCGGCAATTATCGTTCTAATTGTCAGTTTCGAATTACAAATAAACTGACGGATGTGAAATAAATAAACAATCTTGAGATTAAAAAAAAAGATTGAATACATTCCTTATTGATGGGGGAAAGGAAAGGAGATATAAGTAAAAAAACAATATGAAAAGAGCTGTAGTCCCTATGGCCTAATGGATAAGGCATCTGACTTCGCATCAAAAGGTTGCAGGTTCGATTCCTGTCGCGGATGTTTCATTGTAAAAATTATTTCTATTTTCCATTCGCACAGAAAATTGCGCCGGACAGACAGACAGACAGAGAAATAAAAGATTTTAGTAATATAGATTACGAATATAATTCTCCTTTACCTTTTTTTAAACAATATTTTAATTTAATGAAAATCAAATAAGCCATACCGGGTGTAACAGGATTGTGGTACATCTCACATATTTATTTTGTATATCCTTGTAGTGTAATGCAATTTGGCACATTAATGATGCATAAAAGAATACGGAAAACGCTGCATTCCCTTTTGAAATATCGTTTCCGATTTAACCGAAAACGACATCAAATTTGCTGTCTTAAATGGAACACCCTGTATATTTAGACATAATTATATTTTTTTAAATATTCCTCATACATAACACATTCGATCGAAACATGTGCAAGTGATACATTGTTGAATTCCAAATTTCGAGTAGAATTTAAATATGTCTAAATACACAAGGTGTTTCATTGAAGATTGCAAAGTTGATATTTCAAAAGGGAATACCGTGTTTTCTTTTATATATCATTACTGCGCCAAATTGCATTACACTATAAGGATATATAAAAAAAATACTGGAGGTGTACCGCAATCCTGTTACACGCGGTATACCGTAGAATTACGCAACTTTACCAAACTTTTCTTTATTTTTTTTTTATCTTTTTCTTTTACTTAACACTTTTCTCTTGACATTTTGTTAATATTGTTAATACTTTCAAATTTATGAACGAGTTCTAAGTTTTATTGAAATAACTTCTTGAGTTTTAATTAGGGTTTTTTGTATTATTTTTCAGAATAAACGATTTTTTTTCGGACTAAAACCCATTACAAATAAACCATGTTGTCCTTTTTTGAATTTGTAATTAGGAGGTTTAACTTCACAGTCATGTATTAATGCTTTCTCTGAGATGTTCCCTGTCAACCCTTTTACATAACTGTAACTATGTTAATTGTGTAACTGTTGAACTGAGCAATAAAAATCCTTAATCTATAATTTTGTTAATTAAGTATTATGTAAAAATCCCGTACCTATAAAATTAATTTTTCTAAATTAAATTAGAACTAAAATAATTTCATTTAAAAAGCTAAAACAGGTATTACCATAAGCAATTAACATCATAAATACTTCAATCTTTGGAATCTATACGACTTGGTTATAAAAAAATGAAAGAAAAGAAACATTTCTATACACTTCTTCTTTTTCTTCTTCTTTTATCGACAACGGTCAACTTTGGACCACGATCCAGCCCTACCTGACAACGTCAGTGGGAGGCTAGGAAATTGAAGAAGGGGGAAATTGAAGAAGCGGGAAATTGCAGAAGGGGGGACGAGATATTTGTATATACTATAAATGTTTCTCTTCTTTTTTTTACTAAATATATTACTAAATTATAATTGGATACTTTTAGATTTTTCATTCATCGATTTTAATGGTTCAATTGTTAATATTAACGTCAAGAGAAAAGCATATTAGTACAGGAAAAATATAAAAAAAATAAAGAAAACGTTTAATAAAGTTGTGGAATTGTACAGTATATGTCTTATTTTATTTTTAATAAAATTGAAATAGTTTTTAATATAAAAAAGTTAAGGAGAATATTATTTGTTTATTTCAAATCGTATATTCTTTTTCTGTTTAACGTTTATAACATAACTGGGGAAAAAAAACCAAACCTACCATATCTTACAGAAAGAAAAAAAAAGGGGAAAAAAATTGAAAAAAAGAAAAAGAAGAAAAAGGAAGAGAAAGGAAAAAAAAAAAATGTTCCTCTCATCAGAATCGATGAGATTTGAAAAGGTTTGGTCCCACAAACTATAAATATTTTTGAAATACTCCACGTATACTTTCATCCTACAAAATGACATTGATTTTGGCGAGATACAGAATATGAGCTTTCCTTGTAAGGGGACTGAAAGACAGACCACATTGCTATGCACTCATGATGAGCATAGAATAAAAGATGCCAGTTCAGGTATTTCGATCTAATCCAAAAAGTGGCCAATCTGGTATCCGCACCATAATAAAACAACACCTTCATAAACAAAGCCGAATCGTAAACATGACTTTAAAAGCCCGTTCAAAACATACTTACAACAAATAGGTGTAAATACGACCTTAGATACGCCGCACGCTACAGTTCCACCAAATCACACAAACAAACCTACAACAATCACCTGACATAAACTCCTGACAACATCGACGAGCTCTACCTTTCCTGCTATCTACACAACAGTATATAATAGAAAATAGAAAAAGACAAAAAACCAGCAATCAAAGTGGACATTCACACTATATAATATAAGAAAACAATAGGGCTAATCTAGTATAAAATAACAACTCGCACAAAAAGACTCAATCATCTCTACCTGAACCTCCAACCACATCAACCATACTGACTCGGCTGAAGCAACAGGTATCTCATCTCATTCAGTGTTCAATATTGTTAAGGAAACCGAAGCCTCGCTTACCACTTAGCCTAGGCTATTGTTTGAACCGCGGACAAGAAAAGAGAGCAGCCGGCATCGATAACAGAAATGGACGACTAAAAAGAAGCTTTTTATGAATTCAAAAATAAATAAATAAAATGAATAAATATATAAATATATTTCTTAATATTGACAAACCAACAAAAATATTAAAATTTAAACATTGTAGCGCGATGACGAATTTGATGTAAACACCTGAAGTAACTTACTTACGGTCATTCCAGACGAACCAAGCAATAACTTGAGTGAGGAAAGGAAATGATAATGATTGGTTAACTGAGGTCACGTGTCTTCAAATTTATAGTTAATGGGCTTTAGTTCGGTTAATAATAAACAAAGCAACCAAATGTCTATTTACCGTAGGATCAACTTGAACGTGACCCAAAACCACCACTTCAGCAGCTTCAGTTCTTACCGTGTGTATACTATTTCGGTTCTTATTGTGAACAGACCCGGTCTCCCAAAATTTTACCACTTACTCCGAAACATATTTTCAATTAATATCTCTACCTGCATCTTATTGGTTGTGGGCTCTTCGATTGGCACATTCCTGGTTATCGAAAGAAAATCACAACCATTTCCATCCTTTCTGCAATAGAGTAAACCATAATTTTATCTTTTACAAAGCAAAATATTTCCTACACAATAAAATTTGTTCCTTGTCGCTAAAATTCCACACAAGGTACTGCAAGAGTCTTTCTTTAATACAGTAACTTCAGCAACCAGGGCTGCCTTAACAATACTGTATTTCAAAGAATGACGTCACTACACTCCTCACTGCTGTTCAGAACGTTCAACAATTGTTTGTGAACATCTTAATTATTGAAGGGAAGGAACTGATCTTATTTTCCACAATTCATTCACTAACGCAAAATTACTAATTAACACCATACTTCCGTTTCCATCCGCAGCATCTCAGCAATGTTTGTCCAAAAATTCAAAAGACAACTACGTTTCAATATGGAATTTCGTGACATTCTCAACGATGTATTGTATTACTTAACCACCCTTTCCGTTTAAAATTTTAGAGATAGTCCTTAGAAAATGAACTGCCGCGATTAAAAATATCTACAACCATTGACTCCCTTGAAAATAAAATTGACATGTCCGAGCGATTTTCAAAATAAAATGGGGAAATGACACCAAACAACGAAATTTCGTTATCGGTGGACCACCCTGTATATAAGTGTATTACTATTGGACATCAATGTTAAGCTCAATGGCTTCTAATTCTATTTGAAATTCTATTTGTTTCAATACAAGAATCGCCGATCGCAATACTTGAAAATTTCATCAAAATCAAGTTAGTTAATCAAGATTTAAAAGACAGACAGACAGACACTGCTGCTTACAGAGAAGAACATTACAATAACTTGTTACTGAAAGAACTTTCAAAGAAGGACATTTTTTGGGAGAATCCAAAAAAATTATACTTTTAACAAATCAATCTATTCTTTTGCGTCAAGAAAATCTGTTTCTTAAAAACTACAATTTTCCATTAAACATTCCAGTGAAACGAAGCATTGTTGAAATCGCTTTCTTTATAATAATTACTATTTGTTGCAAAATTATCACAATAACATCTTAAAACCTAATTCAACGAGAAATTCAAAGCAGTGTGTTTTCCAATAAATCTTCCTATTATCACTTCATAGAAATCAAATGAAACCTGTAGCTGTGTTAATAATGAAATATTAATCCATTATTATGATGACAATGCTTTGCTCTGACAGTCGAGGCATATCTCAAGTCCGTTGTCACGGCGTATTATGTCTATTGTTAGATATTATCCATACAACGATTAAATGAAGCTTAGAAAATGCAGTCGAATGGTGAAACATGGATTTAAACATTTGACTCAAACACACAGGATCTCAATGGAACCTATTTCCATCAGTTGAGTCGCTTTGAAAATTAGGTAGTTGTTTTTTTTTTTTTTTTAGTTTAAGACATTTTTATAGTCAAAAACCCTCCATATTCATAGGAAATATATTTCGAAATGTATTAAAGACAATGTTGAACACAAAATTATAAAAAAAGCATTTACAAAAACAATCTATATGACAAACAAAAGTGATATGTATTTTATGTGTCAATAATAGGAATTAAAATTGAAGTTTAAATAAAATTCAATAAACACACATTTTTTAAGTTTGTAAAAAATATATATTAAAGGAATTGTTTTATGTATTACATATTTTATACATTTAAATTCCTTCAATATATATTATTTCCAAACTTAAAAAGTGTGTGTTTATTGAATTTTAATTCAACTTGAATTTTAATGACAAACAAAACAAAAGAGCAATCGGGATTTGCGCTGGAATTGCTTTAATAATAGTCAGTTGTTTTTGATGAATTTCAAATGGAAAAGTAAAGGAAAATTCCTGTCACAGTTGGTTTAAATCTTGCAAAAGGAAAAGAGTTGTAGAAAATGATGGATTCTAATGAAATGAACTGTGTTATTGATAAAAAATTATTACAATAATTTTTACACATCGTTTTATAAGGTTTATTCAATAGCTATATTGTGAGGTTATTATTGCTTAAAATATAAAAAATATCATTTTAATGCTATGTTTTTATAGATGTCTATACAGTAGTAAGCTCTCTTTACTTTGCCATTCAGTTTTCGAATAACTGGCGTCAAAAGCAGAAGAAATCCTTGGGCAAAAGTGGAATTTCATCATTGGAGCAAAAATTATAAATAATAAAGTAATAACAAAGTAATTTTATAAATATTAAATAAGCATGGCAGATATTTCTATAACGTATAATTTTTAATACAATTACAAACTTACATATCTTAATATCTCTTTGGAAATATATTGTTAATTAAGTATTAGATGTGAATCTTTCAATAAAAGAACAACCGGACGCCTGTATAGGGTCGTGCCATATAGGGTCATCTGACCCAATGGAGGTCCGAAATATATTAAGTAGATCATAATAAGAAATAAAGGCAATGGGATCACATGTCCAGCACTTACCATTGCCGTGTACTTGACCAAGTCAGTTAAAAACTTTGATTGCAAATTGCTCGGCCATCGTAGTAGGTTGAGCTCTGGTTTTTTGGACCCCCCTTAATCAATTATACTCGACGAGAGAGTCATGTTATCCTCTAGCACCCACATTCGGAAAAATCGTTTTCACAGTCAAAATTAACTTTAAAGTTAAAAATTCACTACGTTTACGATGCGATCATCGTAGGAAAACGATACGAACTTCAAACGTCGCATACACATACTTATTAACATATATCATAATAGCATGTAGAGACCTAAGAGGTACGAACCCCAAAATCTCGACTTATGGGCCCAAAACCAATCACCATGCTCAGGTCACGTGGTTCCAGGATGGGCGGGGGATCAACTGGCACATCAATAGAATAGTCATTCCAAAGTCCTGATGATTGCGGCAAAAACCAGAGCTCAACCTACTACGATTGCCGAGCAATTTGCAGTCAAAGTTTTCAAAAAATTGGTCAATTACTCGGCAATGGTAAGAGCTCGACATGGGATCCCATTGGCTTTATTTCTTATTATGACCTACTTAATATATTTCTGACCTCCAATTGGGTCAGATGACCCTATATGGCACGACCCCATACAGGCGTCCGCTGTTCTTTTAATGATTACTGGAAATTCTGCTGCTTTCACTGAATCGAACATTAATTATTGAGATTCACTATTACTATTTTTTGTGTTTAAATTATAATCAAATAACATCCAAAATTAAAGTAAGTTGTCATGATTTTATGTTCAGAATTTAGAGTGAAAATTCTAATTTTTCTTGTATTCATAAATTATTTATTACCGAGCTTTTTTTAAGTGATTTAGAAAAGTTATGAATAAAGTGTTGATAAGACTTTTAAATATTTTTTAAATTAAAAAGAATTCAAATTTTAACTTATATGAAATGAATGAATCTTAAGATGAGGCATTGGGTGTGTTACAGTAACCAAACGGATCAGTTTCTCTCCCAGTTCTCATCTGATGGATGATTAGATGACCCCAAGAACAACGTCTCAAGAGGATTAAACAAGAAACTTCAATCCTTAATGCTACAGTATTTAGTTCTCTGAGATTTTTCTCTTTTTTTTTTGGTAATTTACAATGAAAATATGTGGCTGTCGGAAATTCGTTTTTCGGAAGAAGCGGCTATTGGAGCTGTACTAACTTTGTGTTGTTTAAAGATAATTCAAAAATATTTTGTTTCCACTAAAAGAAATCGAACAATATTTTAACAATGATATTTTTTTAAAAAGCTCCAGAATTTTTAATTTACTATCTAATTTGCGTTTTTTTTTTCGTTGATAAATCTACTGAATTTAGCACAGTGTACTTCAGTTGGGGGGAAAAACAAAACCCTGTACATTTGTCTATTTTGTATTTTCGTTCTCTTTATTATTTTTAATGAAAATTATTATTTACTTATCTAATTTTAGAAATGCTCCGTTCTTTCGTGTTGCTATTGCTGATCCTAGGGTTTGAGGTTTCACAGTGCTCTGACTTGTGTGCTGTGTATGGAACCACCCACACCATGTGCCTAATTGATCCGGTAAGTTGAGATTAGACTAAATTCTCAATTTATATATATATATATCTTGAATTAATCTCAATTAACAAAGATTACGGGAATAGGGTAGAGATATCAACTGGAATAAAGAGTTTGTGCTGAAGGTCTCTGCTTGGATGAGTTGATTCATTTGTCTTTCCTTATATAGGAAAATAATGGCTGCCAGAGGAAGGCCATGGGACCCACCTCAATTTCTTTCCCCACGTGCTTCTATGGGAATTCTTGATTTCCATAGGAATGTTGACCTGTCTCCGGGCAGAATTACTATGGATGGATATAGGAAAAGCCATCTTTAAATCCATATTGTCACATTAACAAAATCTATCTAAACTGGGATAATCGTCCTTAATCTTAATCTTACTGTTTCCGTTACAAATAGCTGTAGATTGTCCTTTGTTGACATTGAATTTGGATTTCAAATCCATTCCAGTTCAAAACAATAAACCCAACAATACTACATCAATCAAACATCAACTATCCCTTAGATTTTGGTTTCTTAGATTCCTAACCTTGTCTATTAGAATATAAATGGTAAATGGCATCTTTGTGCCTGTATAGTCTTCATAAGACTCAGTTGGACGGCTGTCATTGTGATAGATTTAAGCCCTCCTGATAAAAATCTTCCTAATTTCACTTATCCATTATTACGATGAAATGACAGGAATAACTGAATTACTTCATTGCAGTTGTTTTCTACTCAACATTACTTTTATTCAAATGGAATGGACTCGATTTATCATTTGAATCAGAATCACAGTTTCTTGGACAAACGAAGATCATGAGCCATTCATTTGTACTGAATTTGCTGTTAGCATCAGTCATGTTTGTCTCAATGGTATTTCCAAAGCGAGTTTGAATCGTACTGAATGTAGACTTTGAACATCCTCCGATTGCTCAAATGGGTGATGCTTACGTTTCGTTTCAATTGTCAGCTGTAGCATTGGAACTGTACGAAAGGAGTGACCTGAAAGAACGCTTGCCATTGGTGGACGAAGATCGTCTCACAGAAATCTACAAACTGTGTCGAATACTTTAATACTTAAACTCTGTAACAAAAAATAATCACCAATCACCAATTTGAATGAAACTCGGTTTTTAACTACCTTCCATTAGATATGCAAAAGATTAAATTGTGAAGAAACGTCACCCTATCGCTCGATGGAAATGGCCATCACAGAAGAGTCCTCAGAAACTCTCTAGATGCATTCTTAGTCGAAGAAACTGCCAAACCTGATACATCATTGGAACTCTTACATTCACATCAACTTATCTTCCCTTTTCGCTCGACGACGCACTGTAATGATGTGGGGAGCTGTTTCTTATGACAGGAGATCTCTCCTAGTGATTCCAGGAACTTAACTGCCTGGTTTTAGCATACCTCAGTGCCGGGTTTTTCCTCTCCTTAAGGCTGTTAGAAGTCCTAATCAAAAAATGCTTTCGCATTTACTTTACCAGAGACAATTTATTTTTTGCTACAATTTCTTTTTGAATGCGTGAAATTGAGGAAGAATTTAGAAATATTAAGGCAATGCATTTGAAATTTTATGAAAATTACTTTAATAATTTTTTTTTGATTTGTTACCTTTCGACTTTCATTTTAAAATAACATAAAACGAACATAACATTACAGCAAAGTTTTTGAAATTAATCTGATCGTTTTGAGATGATTGAAAACGAAATAAATATTTCTTTGCAACAACTTTTTGTACAGACTTCCCACTAGTTCATCAGATATTTACCTTTTAAAATATTGATCATGAGGAAATTAACGACTGGAAAGAAGCCTGGATTGGGAACCTTAGTTAACTGATAGAACAAAAGCATAGATGACACATCTATTCGAAAAACTATTACTTTACAAAAATAAAGAACTTAATATTCGGAAGCGACACCCAAGGGTAATTCAAGACAACCCGAATATACTCGGGCGCTGCACTGAACAGGTTACATGCTCAGTGATAAGTGTAGAATATACGGCAACCCATTGGTTTGCCCTTATGGCTGCTTTAAAGCTCTTGAAAAATTGTCTCAAACCCGCTCGAAAATATGCCATTTGCCAACTGCAGCTTAACTGAAAAGCGATCGCTTTACACTTTGAGCAGCGAATCGCTCTCGTTTACAAGGCGATTAACAATATTTGTCTGCGAAGCGACAAAAAAGTTGATTTCTCAGCTTTGTTGTGCTATACATTCTCATCTCATTTCACAGCAGAGATAAAAGAAATGGAAAACTGGTAGATTATTCGGGCAAGTGGGAGATTTTCGAGCCACTACGTCTTGCCGGCTTGAGGCAAGTTTTCAAGGTCGTGTAAAGCGGCCATTAGTTTCATGTTTGCCGTAGGCTATTTTCCAATAGGATAATGCACGTCCAAACACACTGCACACGTTTCCCAGCAGAATCTCCATGCAATTCAAACCCTTCTTCCGCCAGTCATTCCGTACTCCATCTTGCATGTCTGGGGCATGTAAGGTTATTAACTGCATCTCTCATCGAACATCTTATATTTGGAGCAGCAGTTGCGCCAAGACATGACATCTGCCACGAGACAATATCAGAACTGTTCATTCCATGCCACACCGTATACCAGCCGACGTAGCAACTAGTGGCGGAACAACACTAATAATAATGTAGCAACGATGTTACTAAAGTGCAATACAAATTTGATTTCCAATGTGAAACTTGAATCAGTTCAAATTTTTTTTACCCAAATAGCATTTACAAAGTTTCGAAATGGGCCCATCCTTCCTGGTGTTCAATTTTTTTTTCATTGAGTGTTCATTGCCTGGAGGACAAATTAGGATTGTCCTAATTTGCCTTTCATCCCTCTCTTATTCGCTTCAAATTATAAACAACTAGTCGGCTACCCGTCGCTTCGCTCCGGAAGCCTCGCGTATGTAACGGAAAACAATTTGTTATTTATTAAAAAAAACACACACACAAATTACATCAAGTAAAATAAAACTAAATTTTTTTTTAAGTTTTTTTTTATTTTAATTTTTGATGTATATATTCTCTCAATTCACGACTGCTTTTAGAATCAGCGTGTGAATCATATATCTGTGATATATTTTTATTTTTTATAGAGATTAGAATGTAATCCTTGTGGTCTAATGCCGAAGACGTCTAACTTCGGAGCAGAAGATTGCATGTTGGATTCCAGTAGATAACTTGTAGAAATTATTTCTATTTTTGTAAATTACAATAATTGCACCAGACCGAAAGAGAAATAAAAGATTTTCGTAATATAGATACAATTTTCAGTCGCTTTTGAGCTACAAATAGTGAGCTTTCAGTATTCTACTTAATAGAAATAGTGCTTCTTTCTTTCTTGAGTCTCTTTTTTTTTATTTCCATTGATACTTTACAGTGGTTTTTGAGTTAGAAATAGTGATTGTTTTTGAGTAACAAATAGCGATTTTTCAGTATTCTACCTAATAGAAATAGTGATTATTTTTTTTCTGTTCTTTTTTTATCCAATTCCAATTGATACTTTTCAGGGGTTTTTGAGTTACAAATAGTGAAAATTATCTATATCTATTAGCTAGGCCATCAGATTGTTCGATATAGATATTTGAAGAAGAGATTTCAGATGGACGTTAGTTGATATAGATGATAAATGAAGATCATAGCTTGTATACGAAATTCTTCGCAACAAATTGATTGTGAGTATTCTTTAGAGTGAAGATAACCAAATTCTGTTGAATTGTGGCTCAAAGACCTAAAGTTGTATGTGAGTTAAGACAACGTTTTCCAATTATATGGCAACTTTATTTAGAGTTTGTCCTTGAGCTTTATTGATAAATATCGCATAAGAAGGTCTGATCGGAAATTGTTTTCTTGTGAAGGTGAATGGAAGTAGATTACCGCATGGTTCCATAGACATCCTATGGATGAAAACAAAATCTCCTTTGTGAGTTCTGTTATAATTTCGGTTTCTATGAGATCATTATCGAATGAACAGCATTTAAGTTGAGTTCCATTGCAGTATGCAAACTTGGGATTGATGTTTCGCAACAATATTATTGGAGATCCAATCTTCAATGACAAACGATGTTGAGGAATACCGCTGAGATTCAATGCATTCAGATACTCGGGCCGATAGAGATGTTCGTGCGGTTGATTATCAGAAGTATCAATTTTATTCGCACTTGTATGCTCTGTAGTCTCTCCTTGTATTCTTATACTTATCCTTCGATTGATGTTATCGACACTCTCGTTCATCTTGGTTGATGAGCCGCATATTTATCGTTAGTTTTTTTACTTTGATGTGATTATAGCTTTTTGAGTTAAAAATAGTGACTTTTCAGTAATCTATCTAATAGAAATAGTGCTTCTTTCTTTCTTGACTAACTTTTTTTTCCAATTGATACGTTTGAGTGGTTCTTGAGTTACAAATAATGATGGTTTTTGAGTTACAAATAGTGATTTCTCAAAATTCTACCTAATGAAGTACTGCTACTTTCTTTTTTGACTTTCTTTTTTATAACAATTGTTACTTTTCAGTCAAAGTCAGTTCAGTTTTGACAGATAAGTAAAAAAAAGCAATATGAAAAGAGTTGTAGTTCCCATGGCCTAATGGTTAAGATGTCTGACTTCGGATCAGAAGGTTGCAGGTTCGATTCCTGTCGCGGATGTTTCATTGAAAAAATTCTTTCAATTTTTCATTCTCACAGAAAACTGCGCCGGACAGACAGACAGAGAAATAAAAGATTTTAGTAATATAGATTATGCGTTTCACCTTCCTGATGTTATTTTTAAGTTAGGTTATAGGAGGAATGCAGTCATTCAAATAGTTTAAAAAAATGAAAGAAACAAATAAACAATATTACAGCGAATTAAAAATTTCAGCAGATTAAATATAATTTTGGAAGTTTAAAAAAACAAACTTAACTGAGAAATCCATTTCAAATTGCTTGAAATGAATAAAAAGGCTTTTCGTCATTGATGATTACCAACAAACTGAATAAATTAAAGTGTAATAATAACACAGGCCTGCGAAATTGAAGTTTTTGAAAAATACAAGAGAAGTTGTCACTGATTTTTAAGTTATTTCGTGTGCTGATTTCGAAAATGACCTCCATTTTTTTCCATCACGTCAGGATTTTTTGTCAAATCGATATCGATATTTTTGCTAAAATTCTATTTGAAAAGGAATTCTCTCGATCAGTTTGGTATGTGTATCTGGTAACAGTGGTTTTTATCCATTAAAATCTACGTAAAATAATCGATTATAATCTATTCTTGTTGAGGCAACGTGATTTTTCAGCAATCGATTAATTTTTATAGGTTTAAATCAAATTATGGTGCAGTTTCTAGGAGAAAATCATCAACATACTATTTTAATTTGTTTTTATTAAGGTAACTCACATAAAATAGACAATTAACCAAGAGGAGCAAATATTATGTTTGTGTACATAATAAACAAACTTTAAACTGAATAAAAAACAAAACAAAACAAAAAAAAAGTTTTTCTTTAAGTACTACTCTTTTTCGTTTGAAACTTCTTTTTGACGTTCGTTTATGTTCAATCTCAGGCCTATCTCGCCTTAACATCCAACAGCAGTCGGCGAGCATATTCTTGTCCCATCTTCCTTGATATTTGAGCTCTATATCTTTGATGTCTTGGTGGAACCTTTCGCCCTGTTCTTCGCTGACTGATCCTAAATTGTGGGGGAAAAAGTCCACATGTGAGTGAAGGAAATATATTTTGACACTCATGGAGCAACCCAACGCTTGAAATTTGTCCAGCATATTCATAACAATTGCTTTATAGTCAGGATCCTTGTAATTACCCAGAAAGTTATTGACATCTTTGACGGCAACCTAAGCTTCTTTTTCCTTTGTTGTCATTCTAGTCTCAAATTCTTTATCCTTTATGAGCTTGCGGATATCTGGACCAACAAAGCTTATCTCTTTTCAACTTGGCATCGGATAAACCTGAAAAAAATTTTTTATGGCAAATCTTCAATTTTTCAAGAAAACGTGACGTGATAGAAATTTTTCATTACTTTTTTAATATCAGCACCAAAAAATACATAAAGTTCAGCTATCAGTGTCCTTGTATTTTTTTCATCGCAGGCCTATGTAATCAGTCCCAGCTGAATTTTCTGAATTTATACTTTTTTTTCGTTTTTATTTATTATACATTTGTAATTATTGCCTAATAATTATTGCTACTTTATTATCATATGCTTCTATGATTAAATAAATAATGATGTAGCATTTTACATTGAGTATCCTTTAATTGTTTTAAGGTTTTTTTTTTTCATGTTCTTTTTCTTATTATCTTTTCATTCAGAAAACCTGAACCATTTTGAGCCGTTGAATATTGGATAACTCTGTCTAATGAAATTTAAAACAAAAGACGCACTAGACGAAGAGTTCACTGATCTTTTTTGGAAATTGTTATACCGCGAATCCAAGATAGTCTATTTCCGGTTTCCTGACAATCGATCAATTGGATCCGCCCAGTATCTTAGAGCTCAGCGAACTCAGAAAACATAAAGGAAAAAAAAAGAATAACAACGGCCCTTCATATTAAAAAACATCAAAACATAAATAAAGAATAGAAAAGACCAATCAATTAATCCTCGCTAGCAATCGCTTAGCGTGCAAACGATTAATTGTTAAACAAGAATTACATATACTACAAATATTTTATTTTTGAATGTTCGTTGTTGTGTCTACTTTTGTTTTCTTTATATTTTTTTTTGGGTTAACTGAGCTGTAAGATACTGGGCGGATCCAACTAATGATGGTCAGAAAACCTGAAATAGACTATCTTGGATTCCCGGTATCACAATTTCCAAAAACATATCAGTGAACTTGTGAACTTGTTTTTTTCGTTTTATATTCCATATAATTGTTCCCAATGCACGTTAAAGTTTTGTAGTAACGTTAGAATCTGCTTAGAATCTTCAAAGTTTTCATATCTGTAATGCTTTATCTGTTTCTTGCATTTTTAGCAACGTAACACTGCTCCACCTCTTACATCAGAAGAGAAATATATATTACTTACTGAACACAATAAAAAAAGACAGAAAACAGCTAAAGGTCTCCTGAATGGACAACCTCCTGCTTCGAATATGATGGTGCTGGTAAGTTAGTATATTATTGCTATAACGATTATTTACAAACGTAGAATTTTTAAACCGCTTTCAAAACAGAGCTACTTAATATAATCCCGTCTGTATTCAAACTAAAGTTAATAAATAAGTAGTATTATGTACAAAATATTTTTAAATTTGCTTCTTCCCCGAATCCCGATAATGTTCTAAACTTGCATCTACAAAAGAGCAGCTCAAAATCAATATGGCATCTTTTATTTACTAATATGAAAATTTCCCTAAACTTGATAGTCAAATTCAATTTCAAATAGGCCTTTATTTATTCCTTCCCATACATACTACAGAGAAAGCTTGAGAAAGTTCTAAAATCAATTCTCCTGTTTTTTCGGCTACATTTTCCACAATTTTAAAGATTGTGAAAATAGACAAAAACCATTGGATATCTCCATAGCCTATCAAGAAATGCTTTGAACAGCAGAGCATAATTAAAGTTCACATTTCAAAACAGTGTGATTGGAGAACCAATCATCGGAATCAATCGACGGATCGACGTAAAATTTCGCATGAGAAAATCGGTGGTGATAGAATTTTGTTTAGTGCAAAAAAAAATATGTTGTCTTGCAGGTGGCCGCTAGGGTGATATATGGCGCTGCAATACTGTAGTAGAAATGCAAATGACAAATGCTATGATACGTGATTGAAAACTGCTATAAAAGCAGACAGGTGAAGAATTCTTCACTTCTTTACATAATGGTAATGTTACCAAAGAATGAGCACTTCATGGGAAGCTGTTTTATCAAAATAACACCATTTCGAAAGCTCAGGACAGTAATGGACAGTAACCGGACTACACTCTGGCCCTACGATCGCAAATCGTGTTCGAAAAATGATCCAGAAATTTCAAGAGACATGTTCCTTACAGGTGAAGTCTGACAGAGGATGGAAAACCGTCGACTAGCAGACAGTGGAAGATATGGCCGTAACGGTGGAGGAAGAAAGGATAGCAAATGTAGGAAGCAGTAGTGCGCGGCGTATTGCACTGTCATTAGACATACCTGTAACCACTGTTCACAAAGTTCTAGGCAAATGTTGCGCTGGTACCCCTACAACATCTGCAATGTTCAGCAATTACTGACTTTCGACAGAGGTGCACATGAAATATTTGCCCTGCAGTTTCTTGTTCGAACCGAACTGGAAGCGATTGGTTAAGGAACATTTTCTCCACTGACGAAGCTCACCTCCATCTTCATAGAAATATGAATAGGCACAACTGCAGAATTTGGGCACCTTCTAATCCACCCCCTGTGAAGCCGATGCTTCCGGCTAGTAGTAGTTGATCTGGCTAGCACGTTCTCTGGATCTCAACCCCTGCTACTTTTGGCTGTAGGGGCATCTGAAAGACCTTATCTATCGTGAACACATTACTAACTTAGAAGACCTGAAGACCAACGTTACACGCCATTGACATTACAAGTGACACTCTACGTACTGTGATTAAACATGCAATGTGATTAAGCAGTTCAGTGCGTTGTCGATACCGGGTTAAATCATATCGAACGTGTTTTCTGTAACGAACGAATCAGAACGAATCATGCATCAACCATATATCACCCTTGCGACCACCTTCAGAACTAAATACAGTGAAACCCCCACTAACGGACACCCCCGAAAAGCGGAAACCCCCCAATAGCGGACAATTTTGCAATCCCCAGTCCCTTAATATAGACGTTTCCATGTTTTGACCTCCGATTAGCGGACACTCCCAATAACGGACAACATTCTACAGAAAATGAACGATCTTGTGTTGCTTTTCAAGAGCAATAGAATCAGGCTACAGTAATATGTAGCGTCCAGAGGAAATTTTGAAATTACGGATCACGAACTCCAGTGAAAACTCCAAACACATCAAAGTTCGGAAACTGAGACAAGTGCAATCGACTCTGTTGTCTTCGATTAGTTTGGGCTGCACGAGCAAAAAACATTCCCATTAGTGGGCCATTATTGCAAGAAAAGGCGTTGGCAGCAAAGGGGACTCTGAAGGCCTTGCAAAGTTAAACGATTTAAATATTCATATTGAGAAACATATTTTCAATGCAAAAAAGAAATGTCAAACTCTGTTAACTGATGACTTTAGTTAATAAAATTAATTTTCTAATCCGTTGTCTTACTTAAAATAATGACAAAATTAATACGTAATTAATTTTGTTATTATTTTAAGTAAGACTAATGGATTAGCATTCATTTAAAAAGGAAAATAGTAAACAGTTTGCAATTGTTCATATTTTCTCGTAGGGCAATGTTAATTGTAGAAATTTAAGATTGTACGTAATTTTTCATTAAATGACATGCTATAAGCTAAAAATTGAAAAAAAGATAGTCCTCCCCAATAGCGGACACCTCCCAATAACGGACGAAACTTCCGGTCCCGTGACTGTCCGCTATTCGGAGGTTTCACTGTACATACATACATACCTACAAATATATATATATGCATACATACATACAGATATTACATACATACATATATATATATATATATATATATATATATATATA
>JAFIDM010000001.1:2623287-2647229 GCA_023159025.1 Thereuonema tuberculata
TTAATGTGGACCAAGCCTAACTCGAATAACCGAAAAACTCGGTTAAAGCGAAAATTGTAAATAAAATAAATCGTAAAGGTTTAAATGTATATTTTAACAAATACAAAAGTTATATAGATACACTACATACAATTCACATTGAAAGAGTTCTTTTACTTAAACCTTACCTTTTAGTTTTCTGCACACCATTTTTCTAATTCGTTTCTCTTCCTTTTCCAGTCTCCAACAGTAATAGCTCCGACACCGAGATCTTCCGCTACGTTCTTTATTGATTCACCATTATCTATTCTTTGGATTGCTTCTAATTTTGTTTCTATTGAAACAACAATTCGCTTTCTCTTATTGCTACTCATTTCGGTAGAATTGATTGAATGTATCACGTTACTTTTTAGATACACTGGACAATGTGACCAATCGAAATCATTCCCCGATTCCAGGGAGGGAATCATGTTACCAGCCAAAACCATTTCCCGATTCAGGGAGGGGATCTTGTTACCAGTCGAAACCATTTCCCGATTCCAGGGAAGGAATCATGTTACCAGCCAAAATCATTTCCCGATTACAGGGAGGTGATCAGTCGAAACCATTTCCCGATTCCAGGGAAGGAATCATGTTACCAGCAAAAATCATTTCCCGATTACAGGGAGGTGATCAGTCGAAACCATTTCGCGATTCCAGGGAGGGAATCATCTGAACAGTCGAAACCATTTCCCGATTCCAGATAGGGGGTCATATGACTAGACGAACAAGATTAATTGCGACCAATATTCTGCAAATTCTCTTTCGTTTTCCTGAGTGTTTGTGAGATCAAGTTCAGAATTTTTATCGGTAGCTTTAAAAATGAATAATGTAGAATAATAAAAAAAAAAATCTCCTAGAAGTAGCTCGGTTAAAGCGTAAACTCGGATAATCGGGGTTCTACTGTTTATATATATATATATATATATATATATATATATTTATATTTAAGTGAATAATAGCAATCAATATTTAACCACAGTACTCATATCAAATCCTAATTAAATCTATATTAGGTCATTATTAAAGCCTCTAGTAGACAAAGAAATAATTGATTGGTTCTACCATTGATTTCATCCTCCTCGATTCTACCCACGGAGGTTTGCACATCGTCTTCAGAAAAAGGAAAAAAAAGTTATCTTTTTTCCGACGAATATCAGGTCATAATTTTGATCTGAGATAAGGAAAAATATGAAGCAAATATTGTTATTTAGTAGTTCATGAACCTACCATTATGAGAATAAGATGAGAAGAAAGATTGTTTTTATTTCAACCTGATTTCTAGTTGAAGTGATATTTTGAAAAATGAAAGGATTATATAATGATAAATACTGATGATGACGTTGAAAGGGAAATTTACGAAAGGACTATGAGATACATTCGATTGAGTTTGGATGAAATGAGAGCAACTTTGAAATTTCAATTTTCCATTTTAATTCAAAATGCACAAATGTTGTTAAGATAAACAAAACCTCCTGTATCCTCATCATCAGAATTTGAGTACGAATTCTGAAGGATACCCAAAAGCTTAACGAACTGACACAAATAACAGCAACTTACCAAGGATATAGTGAAGAAATTTTCGTTTTCGATATATATTTTTTAATAATCATACAAATCAATATTGCAGTATTATTAATTTAATTTCAGAACTGGAGTGATGAACTCGCACTAGTTGCACAAAAATGGGCCAACCAATGTCAATGCGACAGTGACTTCAACCGCGCTACAGGTAATTAGTCTAGACTTCTCTATCTAATATTTTTCATTTTTGAGAGAAATATAATAAGATATAACAATAACGACTCTTCTGTATGCAGGGTGTTTCAGGAACTTATGTTACAGAAGAATATGGTAGATAGAGGGTATGTAAACAAACAGTTTTTATTAAATAATGTGTATCCGGTCTTGCATTGATACTGCGCAACAGTCGTTGTAGGCTGCGAGTGATAGACAATCACTCATGGAAGCCTTTGCCTCCTAATTATTTGGAGTGTTGTGCATTATAGAAGATGTTCAAAGTGACGCCCCTCTTGTTCTATACAAAAATGGTATCGCCGGAGCATTGACTGCTGCACTCGTTCAAAAATGCGAGGTGTAGTTAGGTGGTAGTGCAGGCTTCGACAGTTCGGTTACGCAGTTCATCGACTGCATCGACAGGTGTGGCATACGCGAGGTTCTTTATATGAGTCCCAACAGAAGAAGTCAAATGAATTAAGATCCGGCGATCGTGGAGGCCATGGCACGGGACAGCCACAACACTAAAACGACTATAGCGCCGTATAGGTGCAGGATAAGATACACATTACTTAATGAAAACTGTTTGTTTTCTTATCCTGTCTTATTCTGCCTTATTCTTCTATAATACAGGTTTGGAAACATTCTGTAATCACATGATGCGTTACGAGCCAGAGTGAATTAACCCTTCTGAATATTTTTTGAGATATTGAACGCTAAAGTGAAATACAGTGTTACCTCCTTTAACGGACACCCTGAATAGTGGACACCTCTAATTAGCGGGCATTATTGCGGGTCCCAGTCCCTTACAATAGGACATTCCATGTTATCCACTCCGAATAGCGGACCCAGTTGTAAGGGTCCCAGTCCCTTACAATAGGACATTCCATGTTATCCACTCCGAATAGCGGACACTCTGAATAGCGGACAGTTATTTTAACTGTAAAAAACTTTTTTTCGATTAACATTTCGACAAACACATTATGGTTGTATTTACATCGGTGTCCCATACATTCATACATTGTATCGGTGCCCCCCCCTCATATATTGATGCATTGTATCTGTGTCCCATGATTCAATGCACGAATCTGAGGCCCTTTTTTTCATTGCAGTTACTTTGTAAATGTCAATACCTCATAAAGCTGTCCTATAAACGTGTTGATTAAATTTAGTGCGATTTAAAATGGCGTCAAAAAGGAAGAGATTGGCACTGAAAGAAAAAATTGATGTTCTTGAAGTTGCTGAAAAAGAAATCTGAGTGTGCGTTGTCTTGCTGACCGTATTAAAGTTGGAAAAACTCAGATAAGTAAACTTTTAAAGGACAAAGATAGGATTAGAAAAATGTGAATGATGAATTCAAACGAAAATTCGAAGAATTTAAAGTTTCGTAAAACTGAAATAAGCAAAATCGACGAAGTGATCATAAAATGTTTCCGCTCTGCTCATGCAAACATCATTTCTATAAGCGGTATTTTAAGAAAAAGCCAAAGAATTCGGTCAAACTATAGGATTTGGACACGTTTAAGGCATCAAATGGATGGCTAGAAATTAATTTTCTATATACTTAATTAATTTTGTCATTATTTTAAATAAGACAAACGGATTAGCACTCATTTAAAAAGGAATATAGTAAATAATTTGCAATTGTTCATATTCTCTCATATCGCAATGGTTATTGTGGAAATTTAATTAAGATTATACGTAATTTTTCATTAAATGACATGCTATAAGCTAAAAATGAAAAAAAGATAGTCCTCCCCAATAGCGGACACCTCCCAATAACGGATGAAACTTCCGGTCCCGTAAGGGAGCGAGCGCACCTTGAGAATTTAGAGAATTTTAGTTCCAAAACCGCAAAAGGTCATAAAAATTCACCCCTGTGCACGCGACCTTTCACTCCTTTGGGTTTGAGAGGGTCTGCCCCAAAAAACGCTGGAAGCAGAATTCCAAAGAAGTTCCAACACAGGGCCATTTTGCGAGCGGGACGAAAAATCCTTTTCTAACCACAACATATTATTACGTTAATTACCCACGCGTGCACAGGGGTGAAAAGTCGCGTGCACAGGGGTGAATTTTTATGACCTTTTGCGGTTTTGGAACTAAAATTCTCTAAAATTCTCAAAGTGCGCTCGCTCCCTTACTGTCCGTTATTCGGAGGTAACATTGTACTTGTATAGAATCTAGACCGCACAGATCCTTTTAATTTTTGCTATTTTGAGGGTGTTGCAAAATAAATAAATAGGATTAATTAAAAATGCCGGCAACTCGACATTTACAAATTAAAAATGTGCTACTAAAATAATCCCATGATAAAACCATGACGCACGTTTCGTAACCTCTACAGAATGGTTACTTTGTCAAACATGAAATACCCGAACCTCCTCCAATCCTCCCCCGTTGGGAGTCGTCAAGCAAATAACTGAGATCACCGAGATCAGGAAGTTTTTGGACCTACATAAACGAATTGAAGCCGCAAAAGGGGCCATTATTTTTTAATAATGCTTGCAAAAAAACATAATCACACCACCGGGTTGTGTTATCAATGCCCCAATGAATTCCAAAAAAATTGAATATCACAAGAACAAAATCCAAGGTCTACTGATTGGGGAAAGAATTCGGGAGGTGCATGGTAGAAAATTAGGTTTAATTGTTATCTTAAAAAGAGTATCAAACATACTCAGAGAAAAATTATTACCAGAGGATTATTGCCTGTTGCTTATCAAGGGAGCTAAAAAAGCCATGTATGTTAAAAAAGCTATCGCCTTTCGGCATTGTAAAAAATTGGGAAAACTCATGAGCAAAAAGTGCCCCATCCCACCTATGGCAATAGAAGATAGAAAAATTATTAATGACAGTAAAATTAAGTTAACAGACACGCAATGTAATTTACTTAAATTAGGAATGAAATACAACATTGGAAATGAAAAGGTTCAGTTCATGAATGTTTTGACAAAACTGGAATCGCAAATTAGGTTTATTTCGGAGAAGCAGGAACGTACCAATGTTTGAAAAAGGGTTGGACAGATTATGTACAATAGGCGTTTTTAAAAAAGAACAGATTGTACGCTCAATGAATTACAAAAAGAGGAGTTAAATATATTAAACAGCTACAACACAGAAGTTGTTTTTACACAAGCTGATAAAGGAGGGGCGAAAGTTATACTCGATAAAGAAAAATACTTAAAAATGTGTGAAAAGTTCATACAGGAACAAGTGGGGGTTCCAGGCAGTAGGTTAACTGAAAATCAAATCATAGAAGAAATTAATCACAAAATTGAAAAAATGCATGGTTTGGGAATATTAACACGGGGAAAAACAAAAAGTAACATTGAAAGCAATGTAGCTTTACCTAATTTGAGAGGGCTACCTAAAGTGCATAAACAAAAAGAAAATTCATTATTCAAAATAAGGCCCATAATTAATTGTAAGAACAAGGCCATTATGATGGTTTCAAAAATGATTGATATCATGATGAGGGACATTAATTTTAGATGTCGTTATGCAATCGCAAATCGTGACCCCGTATTACAATACTTAAAGGAAAATGAAGTTATCCCCAACACATGTATAATATCCCTGAATGTTGTCGGGTTATATACCTCCCTCATACCATCTTTGGTAGTACATTATATGATGGATATGGATAGGAATATCAATCAGGGAAGGGTTCTGATCAATTTGCAGCAGATAACCACCCTTATTGATGTGTTACTCCACATACAGTTTTTCACATTGATGATCGCTTTTACCTGCAAACTTCGGGAACGTTCATGGGGTTCCCATCTTCTGCGACCCTCGCAGAATGTGTAATGGCATTCATAGAGCACCAGGCTACCGCCATCGACAATGTTTATCACAATCTACATTATTTGGCGTGGTACGTGGACGACACGTTCCTCATTGTAAATAACCATTTGACAATGTTCTTGACATATTTAAAAATGTTAATAAACATATTCAATATACATTGGAAGAGGAAAATAATGAGTTCTTGCCGTTCTTGGACGTGGGAATCAAGAAAAGACACACTAATTTTGAAACCTCGGTGTACCGCAAGGAGACGGACGCACGCATAATCATCAATTATAGTAGTGCGGTCCCTAATTGTTATAAAAAAAACGCAGTCATGATGGCGTTAAATAGAGCCCAAAAAATTTGCAACAATAACGTAATTCTACAAAATGAGATTAATGAGATTGTCAGGATAATCCAATGTAATGGTTTTCCCGCTGAAGTACTGAAAAAATACATTCATCAACACTTTAAGAAAATAAAAATGCAGCGCGATACAAATCTCAGCATGCTTAATGGAACAAGGGAACAAAGGTCCTTGGGGGCCAAAAAACGGTATGTCTCAATGATATATGACCAAGGACTATTAAACAAATTACAACAGATTCTAAACCCCGTGGATTTTGTTGTGGCACCTAAACCTAGAAATACAATCGGTAATATGTTGATTCGAATCAAAAAGAAAACCGAAAGTCAAGAACAAATTTTGAAAAAACGGGGAGTCGTTTATGGAATGTATTGTAATTCAAATAAAACATGAAAAACATTGTCTCTATGTGGGCCAGACCAAAAGAGAGTTGGGGGTCCGGGTGAAGGAGCATACAAATGCCATAAAAATGCATATTACAACGCGGAACATTGTAACACTAAGGGACACAGCATATGTGAAAACAATGTTGTCATATCCGGATCCAACCAAGATACTTACCTCAGAAAATTTTTAGAATACTTGATGGAAGCTTTGACCCCTCAAAGACTAAAATCAAGAAAATAAAAAACAAGAACAATTTGGGTTTTCTTGATTTTAGTCTTTGAGGGGTCAAAGTTTCCATCAAGTATTCTTAATACCTCCCCTCATACGCCTTTTGAGTCCTGCACTAGCTGATTACCTCTGGCTGAGGAGAGCCTAATAAGCTCGAAACGGCCGTCCCAGAGTATCAGCTCGACTCAAAAAGGCATTTTTATTTCGAAAATTTTTAGAATCAGGCACAATTAGGATTCTAGGCAGCTATAATCAAGATTTATCCACCAAAAATATATTGGAATACGGCGTGTGACTTACCAAAAAAAAAATTAATTAACTAATTAATTACACAAGTTAACACCAGGGTGAGGTCAATATAAGAATCCAGTCTCGGTGAGCTCAGTTATTTGCTAGACGACTCCCAACGGGGGAGGATTGGAGGAGGTAGGGGTATTTTATGCTTGACAAAGTAACCGTTCCGTAGAGGTTACGAAACGTGCGTCACGGTTTTATCATGGGATTATTTTACTAGCACATTTTTAATTGGTAAGAGTCGAGTTAGCCGGCATTTTTAATTGTTCATCACGACACGTAAAACAGTTCCCAGCCACACAAATAAATAGGATTTTGCACAACTTATCTGTCAAAAGAAAAACCAGTTGTAGAGGGAGAAGGAACACGTTTTAGTGATGCACCCATGTCCGGTAAAAGACTAATTATGGCAGTACGCGTATCTGAAGATCGCGATTTCAGAGGACAACATATCCTGCAACAGCGCATGTGAGATGATACAATGCCACCTAGAGACAAAGCCTTTACGCTGATAACAGGAAGTGCTCTGACGTCACTGAAGCTAGGCGATCGTATGGTTTATTTTTTTTTTTTTAATTTTTCAATGTTAACAATTTGTCATCTTTTGAAATTGGTAGAAATTATATAAAAAAAGGTTTCATTAGTATATTGTAAAATTAAATGCATCTTATATCGTTTGTGCATTTTCTTGACAGAAAATAATTTTCAGTATATTTTTAGTTACGTTCAAAAAATACTAAGGTTTGGGTAAATATTATTATTTTTATACTGTATATTTGACTGAATTACTAAAGTTAATTCTGAAGATTCTGTTCTTAAGTTATCGCAAATGTTTAGTATAATAAAAGTAGGGGAGACCGGGGTCAGTTGGCGTAAGGGGGTAATTGGCACACAGCTTCTATTTCCTGCCACCGTGTAGCTGACAACTTGGTAGTGGGAAGTGTATGTAAAGGTGCACCATCCACTTTGACTTTAGTTTGCTTGGAAGCGTCACGAAGGAACTGACCCCTGTTTCATCGTTTTTCTGTCTGGTGAGGAAATTTTTTCTTCGTAAATTTTTTTGTTCTGGTGAACATGTAGATCGAAGTAAGGTACAGCTGATGGCGGTTCTCGAAAGAGTGGATAACTGTGATTGCATGCATGTATCATAATCTTTTGTTTTTGATGTTTGGGATTGCGTGGAATCCATCTTGTTTTGGAAATCCCTATGGGGCTAGTTGGCATAGTTAGGTAGGGGTCAGTTGGCTTAGCTACGACAAATGTTAAAAAAGGAGAATAAATGTTAAAAAAGGCGATGGCCAGACGAGAAAGACTAAATTTGGAACGACCAAACTAAAGTTCTGCGAAAATTGAACTCATCTTTTCAAATAACTCCAACATTTGGGTTTGATATCAAACAATAACTATAGGTAGCTAATAATTCATTGTTTGTTCTTACATTTAATTTAATTTGTCATACTGTTGTATTTTTTTGTTCAAGTATTATTAAAATAAAATTTTTGATAAAATAAAATGTTTTTCTCGAAAATTGCTGTGTTCTGCTCAAGTATCCCTATCCTTAGCACGTTATGCCAACTCGCCCCTAGGGGTATGCCAACTAGTCCCACACCCGGAGTTAGTTGGCGTAGTTGCAAGCTTTTAGGAAAAGTGTTTTTTGGGTTATCTAAATACGGATTTAATTAATGGGTCCTACATAATTTTGTAGTAAAAAAGATAAGCTATCCGCCGCATTCACCAGAATCTTTCTAAATATTGTACAAAAAAATAGAAAAATCAAAAACCAAAATCTATGCCAACTAGCCCCGGTCTCCCCTATTTTTTGTATCCTGAGTTATAAATTAATGATCATTAACATCTGAGTTTCTAAAATATATGATCGAAAACGTAGTGTTTGATTTAGAAAATTTAAATTTCATTTTCACTCAATCAAAGTGGGGATTTTTTTTTACTGTTTTCAGTGTCAGTTATTGCAAAATAGTGGAGTTTGTGTTTACAATCATTTTTATAACGAATATTTATTGTATGTGATATAGTGAGTAATTTAATTATATATATATATATACATATAGCTCGTAGTTTTTTCTGAAATAATTAATTTAATAAATTGGTATTGGTTTTTCCTTTTTATTTCTACCTTCCTCAGAAAACGTTAGCTCTGAAAAAATTCATTTTAGAAACACAGGATAAAAAAAAATGGTCCTGTTTGCACATAGAAAACACAAAATGCTGCAAATTAATATTATTTTCTAAAGTATTAAATAAAATTGATTTCAATTTTTAAAGTAAAAAATTTGAGTGTATAAATAATTTTTTTTTTTTTTGATATCTATACATTAAAAAAAAAATTCTGAAAGAATGAAATTAGTTAATAATATATGCTTAAATTTGTACACGATTTACTTAAACATCAAAAAATAAAACTGAAATATTAACGAAATATAGTTTATCCTATTATCTGAGTAAGAGCTTTCATCCAATGCATTGCCTAGGAGTAGTGATGTCACATTTCAGCGCAAAGGCTTTGTCTCTAGATGATATTGGATGATAGCAGGTGAGCCACCACCTGGCGTCCTGGCTGGCCGTTGTTTGTTCACTTACTTACTATACTGTTTCGAGTGTAGTAAGTACGAGTGTCCTTAGTTACGTAGGTATGTAGTTAGTAACTAAGATAGTTACATTATTTCTTCAGTTACCTGAATAACCGCAATAACAAAACTAATGTTAATGTTGTGACTGATGACGTAGTATGGCGTATTGTTCGAGTATGCAGGATTAGCGTTTTTGTTGACATAAGTTGCTTCGTTACTCAAGTCCGTAATTTGTTACTCGTATCACTACCACATCAGTAAGTTAGCTACAGGTATCTTAGTAACAGGTTCGGTAATAGAATGTGAAGGGGGACAAACCTATAGGCCACGTGGTAGGTTATCACAACGTAGAACGTTCATTGGTTGTCGAATAGAATAGAATTAGTCGTCGAGTTAGGGGCTACAGTAGATAGCTAACTTTGCTATCAGGACGAACGTCATTAAGATGCGGCATTCTCTAACTCTGAGCTCCGCGACGTGCATTTCATGTAAGAAAGGGCCAATAGCAACGACCGCGAGGCGCAGCGTCTTTATCAAAAGGTAAAATCAGAAGACCGGCGAAACCAACTTTGCAGGTTGGGTCTTAGACAAAAACCACTGAAGAACTCGACTTTCTCGCACGTATTCTTTTTACGGACGAGGCTGCTTTTACCAGGATAGGTGTATTCAACGTGCACAATTGTCATCTGTAGACTCATGACAACTCCCACTGCTACGGCATTTATCTCCGGTTTCCGGATGAGGTGTTAGCGCAGCTCCTCATATACCGCTTTCTACACGAGACATGATATAGTTCCAGCATGACGGTTAACCAATGAGTACCCTACTAATAGTTCGCATTATCTTGATACCGCATTTCCGGGAAGATAGAACGGAAGGACAGTATCTATTTCGTGGCCACCGCGATCCCCCGACTTCTACTTTTGCGGCCTTTTGAAGGACCTTATTTATGGTACAGGGTTGAGTCTGAGAAGGATCTTATTGCAAGGATAGCAGCTGCTGCTGCTCACATTAAGCTTGCGCCAGATACAATCGAAAGGTGTCCACAGTCGCGATACTGTTCAAGGCGGAAACTTTGAACATTTGTTGTAGATTGGATAATTTGGATGGGTTTTTTGTCATTGCAGTATGCAATGTTTTTCGTTGCTTAGTTGCATTTTTATTTGCAGCACGGCAGTGGTTTCGAAACGTGTGTCTTTGTAGAAACATTTACAATTACGTGTACTATAGCCTGTAACATATAGAAGACAAATGGGGACCACTACCTACAGAGCAGATTTTTGGTCCCCAGCGGACACAACACACAGAAGAAGACGAAAGAAACAACCATGCCACGACCGGGAGTCGAACCCAGGTACTGGCGCATTGGACGCCACGGCTGGCCGCCGCCGAGACCGCACGACCACGCCAGCACGGCAATTCCGTGTACTGTATGTTTATGTCAAAAAAGGACTAACTCTCCTTACGGTTTAATGTCAGTTGTCGGTTTAATGTGTGGGACATATGTTCCACTTTGCGAATAATGTTAAATCCCATTTCCAACCCAACGGATAACATCGTAGCATGTGACAGCTACTCGCGTGAAGCTCGTGTAACAATGAATGTTGTATCATGTGAAAACCTACCATGTGGCGTGTAAGTCCGTCGCCAGTCACATTCTATTCCTGAACCTATTACTGAGATACCTGTAGATAAGTTACTGACGTGGTAGGGATCTGCGTAAGAGGTTCTAGAACGGACGTGAGTGGAATGACGCAACTTTATGCCAACAAAAACACTAACCCTGAATACAGTGTCACGTAATGTACTGGACACATACTCCGCTTTGGGAACACCAATAATGTCGAACCCCATTTCCAACCGAATGGATAACGCCATAGCACGTGACAGCTGCTCACGTGACGCTCGTGTGCATAACCACACACGTTTCAGAATCTGTTTTGTCATTTAATTTTGTTCATCAGAATTCTGAAAATGTTAACGTAGGTACTAAATTTTTTGTTTTGTTTTGATTTTTACGTTTATGCTCAGCAGTTCTAGTAGGTTTATAGATACCTGCAAACCTGTGGAATACATCGGTGCTGATGTTTTCGTATAAAATTAGACTTAATCATCACGAACAAGACGCCAAATCCTACGTCTTGTCACAACATTTGCATTAGTTTTGTTATTGCGGTTATTCGGATAACTGAAGAAATAACGTAACTATCTTAGTCACTAACTACATACCTACGTTACTAAGGACACTCGTACTTACTACAAATTGAATAAACAAATTGAATAAAGGAACAAACAAACAACGTGAGCAAATAACAGCCAGTCAGGTAGTGGCTCACCTGCTATCATTTGACATGTGCTGTTGCAGGACATGTTGTCCTCCGGAATCGCGACCTTTGGATACGCGTACCGCCATAATTAGCCGTTTCCAGACATGGGTTCATCACTAAAGCGTATTTCCGTCTCCTTGCCGCCATACTGGTATTTTTTGGACATATGAGTTATATAACACCTCGCGTGGGTGTTTATATATATACTCTATGCTGTACATGAAGTCACTATTCTCCATGAAAAAATCTGTTTTGATGAAATATAAAAAGACATAAAAATCTGATATTTGAGATTTTGGAAATAAAGAAAGTGATTTTGCATCACAGGTTTACCTTTATTGACTTCTTATCTTTATTGACTTAAGGTTAAATTTAAAGTTGAACCTCTTAGGCATTACCTGAAAGCCGCAAACATAACGATAATGCATTAACAAATAGATTGAGATGTGACTCGATCCATTGGCACTTTTTAGACTGAGGAATTAATGAACTTCAGGCTTGTGATTTGATTTTTAATTAAGTCTTTCCGATGAAGTTTTTCTAACGTGATAAAATTGAAAATGACGGAATAACTTTTAAGTAAGATGGAACATTTCATCTAATTATCTCATTGTCTGTCTCAGCGCTCAGGTGATTTTTCGACATAAATATTACGAACTGCTTCGTAAATGAACTCAAAGGAAAAAAAGGAAAGTCACTAAAAAACTAAGAGAACTATTTAATTTGTCCAAGTTCAGAAATGAATTAAATGAGCACTGAAATGAAATAAAAGTTCAACATTTATGGAATAGTTGAAAGGAAATGGAAACATTGATTAGAGAGGAAAACGCTGCTGGATCATTTCACAAATCTTGACGTGATTGAATAATTAACTAATGACTTTCGAAACGTGCCTTTGTCTGCAAGAAAGAAATCATTCTCTAAAATTATAAATCAGCGCAGTTGATAATAGCTTTTAATTGGCATTTACTTTATCCCAACCATATTTCCTGAAAGAAGGTAGACATGCTGCAGTGTTTCTTGCCACACTTTTATTGAAAATTAAGTTCAAGGATGATGATATTCTTATGTGCAGGAGTTGACATGAAAGCAACGACACTTCTGAAAACTACAACTTTATTGTACTTATACACACTACTGCTGCTTGTTCTGAGCATCCGACTTAAATAGAATAAATTTAGAATGAAAAAAAGAGGTTCGTCATTTTGACAATAATCTAAACAGAATAATTTACTCAGAAAAGAAAAAGTGGTCTGACCAGACTGGGATTGGATCTTAGAACCCTTTCCAACACCGGTTTCTATCTATGTTTCTGTGGTGAATGTGGATGGCAGGGAATTCAAGCACTGGAGGTTTATTGTACCAACCCACGGAAGTAACGACAGATGGAGACAGAATCGTGGGAGAAGTGCAGGAGAAATGGGAGAACTCCGAGAAAATCTGCCCAGCACGGATCGAAACCCACCATCACGAAACCCACATGAGAATGAAACCCCGATACTCAGAGTTGAGAGGCCAATGTCAGCGACAACGGCAACCCGAACACCGATTACTAGTAAACTGTAAGAACATAATGGAAAATGTAAGACTTTCGAGAATCCGAGAAAATTTGCAAAAATGAAAGATAAAAGACTACAAAAGTAGTGGATTACAGATAATCTCATCAAAGATATCAGAAAGAAATATGCAATGATATCATAGAAAGAAAGAAAAAGTAATAAATTCAAAAGTAATAAACTAACGTTCAAAACTTTCAGAAATAAATTAAATTCAAAAATAGCAAGGACAAAAAAATTAATATTATAATAATAAATTTAATAGGGATGCAAAAAATCCCAAACAATGTTGGAATGAAATAAATGATTTATTAGAAAAATCAACCAAACAACAAAGTAATAATAACCGAGAACTTTTCCGATCAAATGGAAGATTCTAACAAATAAAAAAACCTGACAAATAAATTCTGTACGTATTTTGCTTCTATAGGGAAAACTTATAATAATTCATGTAACAACATTATTATTAAAAACAGGAATTATAATACCATAGCAAATTCAATTGCAATATGAAGTCCATCAGAAGAACTGGAATAATTAAAAAAAATGACCAACAAATCAACAAGATTTGGTAACATAAAAACAAAAGATATAAAAGAAAATGAAATCTTTTCTAAAGTAATTACTACTTAATACATTTAATGAAAGCAACTAATAAATATCCAGATCAATTAAAAATCTCCAAAATTATACATATGTATAAACATAATAATTACTTAGAACTAGAAAACTTACCGACCCATAGCAAAACCGTCAATCAGTAATAAATAATAGAAAAATACATCACAAATATAATAAAAAATTTCATGAAAAAAATACAAAGTAATAAACTATACTTGGTATATCTACAAAACTTTACCACCAAGTTATTAGGGTATTTCAGTGACCAGATCAATGAAACACAAAAGTAATTTCATTTTACTTCTAACAATAGATCTTACGTTTTGCTGTCCAAAACAGATTAACATAAATGATATATATAAAAATGTCCAATAAAAAAAAATTAAAACAATGACACCAAAATTTTTACCGGTTGACCTGCAGGTCAAAAGTTATAAGCTTTTAAAAATATACGAAAACAGGAAGTGACCGTTACAACACGACCGCGCATAGCGGTGCAAATACTTTCAGTTTCAGTTTAAAAATGGTCAATTTAAGTTTTTAATATTTTAAAGATATATTTAACATTTTATTACATTTATTAAACATTCATATAACAATTTTTAAGTACAGTACAATTTCGCACCAACCTTATTTGATTATAGACAATTTTTGCGAGATGGAAATTCGCGTTTTCATTCTATTACCAAAGTGGAATTTTGCAGACGTTTAATGAAATCTTTGATTTGTCTGTAGAAATATAAATCACATGGCTGACAGATAGGTGCGGATTGCAGTGGAATCGAAAGTTTATTTTATTTTATTTCTTTATATCTTTATTTTTCTTATTTATCTCTGTTACATTTTGGGTATCACTGTTCTTCTTTTCTTGAAAATCTGAACAATTTGATATGTGACCTTTGGGTCAAAGTTATTAGTAAAAAAAAAAAGAATAGAGGGGGATCTGGTAGTGTGAATCAAATTAACACACAAATCCTTTTATTATTAGAAGAAATAAATAAACAAACGAAGACACAACATTACAAGATAGGATTCGCACCCTGAGTTGTCACCGGGAAGAGACTGGGACGGACCGTTTCGTCCTTTTGAGGACTCATCAGCCAGCCAAACTCCACCGAAGACAGACTCAGAAGGTGCGAGAGGCTAGTATTCCGGGTCTAGCTCCCGAGAACAGAACCTCCCCTGAAGAAATCCTAACCCAAAAATAAACGAAATACAAAATACAACTATTCCTCGTCCTGCAATGCGCAAAAGGAATTTAATGAAGACATTAAATAAAGCCAAACAGTCATTTGTTCAAAATGAAAAGAAGTTTAACATGTCCCGGGATACTAACCTTCTGAGTCTGTCTGTCTTGTGCTTGAGTTTGACTGGCTGATGAGTCCTAAAAAGGACGAAACGGTCCGTCCCAGTCTCTTCCCGGTGACAACTCAGGGTGCGAATCCTATCTTGTAACGTTGTGCCTTCGTTTGTCTACTTATTTCTTTGAATCATCGTTAAACTTCTTTTCCTATTATTATTATTACAAAAAATTATAATTATATAACATAATTATACAAACTTTTATGAAATATTACAAATAAAAACTAATTATTATCTTAGACAAAATAATAAAACAAAATATCATACCCTTCAATTTTTAATAAGTTTCCGACAATAAAATATTAATGAAGTGAAGATTTTAAAAAACACACAAAATGAAAAGATTAAAAAAAAAAAGGTAATACGTAATAGCTTTTTTGATGTTCTCATTTTGTGTTTTTAAATCTTGATAAATTTCAACGCCCCACGTTAAATATTAATTTCAGTATGGAAAGAATAATAAATGATATGAATATAAATATCTGTTTGGAAAATCAAACAATATCTGCTGTTAAAAAAATTGCTTATTGAAAAATATCTAAAAAAAAAAAGTAAAGAAAAGGAAATATCTGAATTATTTCTATTTCATTAGGAAAGACCGAGGCTATTGGCATAGATTTTGGTTTTTGTATTTCTATTTTTTTTTGCAACACTTAGGGGGATTCCGGTGAATGCGGCGGATAGCTTATCTTTTTTACTACAAAATTATGTAGGACCAATTAATTAAATCCGTGTTTAGGTAACCCCAAAAACACTTTTCCTAAAAGCTTGCAACCACGCCAACTAACCCCGGGTGTGGGACTAGTTGGCATACCCCTAGGGGCGAGTTGGCATAACGTGCTATGAATAGGGGTACTTGAGCAGAACACAGCAATTTTCGAGAAAAACATTTTATTTTATCAAAAATTTTATTTTAATTATACTTGAACAAAAAAAACAACTGTATGACAAATTAAATTAAATGTATGAACAAACAATGAATTCTTAGCTACCTATAGTTATTGTTGATATCATTTAGTAGGAGTTATTTGAACAGATGGGTTCAATTTTCGCAGAACTTTAGTTTGGTCGTAGCAAATTTAGTCTTCCTCGTCTGGCCATTTCCAGTTTTTCCCCTTTTTTACCATTTGTCATAGCTATGCTAACTGACCCTTACCTAACTATGCAAACTAGCCCCACAGGGATTTCCAAAACAAAATGGATACCACACAATCCCAAACATCAGAAACAAAAGATTATGATACATGTATGCAATCACAGTTATCCACTCTTCCGAGAACCGCCATCAGCAGTACCTTAAGTCGATCTACATGAACACTGGAACAAAAAAATGTACTATGAAAAAATTTACTCGCTAGTCAGAAAAACGATGAAACAGGGATCACTTCCTACCAAGATGTCAGCCCTCTAGCTACACGGTGGCAGGAAATAGAAGCTGTGTGCCAACTAGCCCCTTATGCCAACTGACCCCAGTCTCCCCTATTTTTTTTAAGAGAATATAAATTTCAAAATGAATATAAAAAAGCTAATTTTTAGATGTTTTTGCAAATGATAGTATTAAGTATAAGTATTAAAATGTTTTAATCATATTACATTGTTTCGTAGAATAACTTCGGTACTAATACGCAATCATCTAGGGGATACTTACGACTAAACATTAAAAAAAAAAAACAATTTATGACAATTGTATTTAAATTAACTGAAATATTTGTTAACATATTTGTGAGGTATACGGACAATTCCAGTTCTTTTTATTGCTAATTTTATATTTTCAAATAATAAATATTGTGTTCATAGCAAATCCCATTTTAGGACACTTTTGTCACGTATGATGGGACATTAAATGCAATGATGCAGGAAATCATTGTCCACAGCATGTAGGGCAAGTCAGGTACTAAGAATCCGCACAAGTTACGTGTGGCCACTCTTTACACGTTACACATTCACTCAAATCTTCTACTGAAACTGAATAAAGTCCACCACCAATGATACAACTGCAGTCCTTATCTGAATTTGTCCTTGCCCTTGGATGTTACTTAGTAGCTTTTTCTTTTCCTTTGACTGTTTGATTTTTCTTCTTGGAAGTTTGCAGTGATTGTTATCAACAATTTGCTTTTTATATGGAGAAGAGGTGAGAATTGTAGCTTATAGTGATTTTTGCTTTGCTTTCTGTTCTCTTGGATAATTCTTGTGGTGAAGTGGTGCTATTTAAAGGGTTTAAAACAAGTGATTCCTTAGGGGCCACAGTAGGAAAGTCCCTTACTGCTATGGTTGATGGCTGTCGCTGTAGTACATTGTTTACAGTTGAAATTGACTATAATTTTCAAGTAATTTAGTTTCTGTAATTAATATATAATATAAACAATAGCAATACTATAATTACAATTATTTATGTAAATCCCAATCCTAAAGATGGGACATTTTAAAATCCTGTCGCATCTTAAGAAATCTTTTCATGTTCCATCATAGGAATCATGGTATCCATTAATTCGTAGGGGATATTGATGTTACCCAAAATGGCAAATCACAGAATTTATAGTCATCTCGAGTAAGACAGTTCACATTTGTCGAAACTACAGTATAGCTATCCCCCACACTATAAAACTTTACTTTACTTTTACTTTATAAAATTTTGTAATACTTAAATCCTTACAACAAAATATGTGGAAATACTTAAACTTGCCTAATATATTGGAGATTGTTTTCTTTTATTCAGGACCAGGCTCACTTGTGATTTAACTTCCTATGGATGCGTAGAAAAATCGAAAATCTGATCCCAGCATTTTAATGAATTAAATTGTTCTAGTCCCATCTTAGGAAGCGTTCCATCTTGAGCAACCTTCCCCTTTATGTATATTTAAATTGTCTATACTCAAATATTTTTTTTATACAATCTTGTAGACTTGCAAGTAAGAGATTACTCAAATATGTATTGTATGCAAAATAAAAAGTATGTAGGTGTCAGAACCCGTTAAAAGAGACACTACCCAACGGGACTTGGCTTTCTACTGATGGCTCTATACTGAGCTTACCTATATAAGTTAATAAAAAAATAAAAAATATTTTTATTATTATTATTATTATTTGACTTAAAAATAACTTATCTATTGTTAATATCGAAAGCTTAGCGATATTGATCTTATTAAATCACATCATTTGCATAATATTAAATCATATCTTCAAGAAACAATACAGCTTCGTACAGAAAGAATCTACAAATTACTGATTTAATGACTGACGTTGTCGCCATTACGACCTTTGTATTAAATTACTTAATAAAGTTGTTGGGAATTGGTTTAAAGATAGCTAAAAGAAAGCCAACATTTACAGTTAATGCTGAACACTCTCCAGAATAAAAGTAACAATTATTTCTCTAATCAAATCATTAATCACAAATAATTCATCAAAACCTTGAAAATTTTTGCAATTTGCTTTTACGACTAAAGCCATCCTGTACTGAATTCATATCACATCAATTATCTCTATAATATTTGCTATTTCCTAATCATTTGTTTCTGAATTTTTATAGCTTTGTCATGAAATTTTTCTTTATTGTCAAATTTCAGAGAAATATCCGTACGTAGGACAAAACATTTACACCGATATCAGCACAATCGAAAAAAAACAGAATAAGTTTACAGAGGCCATCAAAGAATGGTACAGTAAAGCTAATAAATTCGAATCCCAACATATTAGCAGCTTTGAAATAGAAGACCCTGAACTTGCTCCATATTCACAGGTTCGTGTCATTAGAAACAGGTAACTACTTTTCTTGGTAAAAAACTTGTCCCAGACTTCAATGGATCGTAATGTTTTATAAACAACATTACTTTAAGCTTTCACTTGGTCAAACATGTTATCAATAGATCTAATAAGAATCTTAGTAAAATTTGATACTTAGACATTACAGCCTACCTCCTGTAGAGAGACTCCATATGCAGTCTTAGACATTTTTAAGTACAAGAAGCATTGAAACATTCAGTGTCATTGTATTATTTATTTCTTTATATAATACTGGTGTTTTTTTGTTTTTTTATTTTCTATATTGTTGAGGATTATTTTGATTTTTTATTTTTCTTTTCGAATTTTTGGAGAAATTATGGAATTTCTATTCTATGGATAAATAGGAAATCTTTCCATTTAATTTCTAACCAGAAATTGAAGCTTTAGAAATAACTAATCAATGTAATTGAAAATTACGATGGAATGAAATGATTCTTAAACTAAAGGGTTTCGCTTAACAAACAACAGACAAATGTGGTCTTTGTGTGTTCGTAACATTTCCCAAGTAGTAATCTCAACCAATCATAAATCATCAACCACAAAAAAAAAAAAAAAAGCACCAACAACATATTTATGGTCTTAAGTTCATCTCTGAAGGGATGTCGTCAACTGAAAGAACTTTACAACGGTTGGGCACTTTCCAGAAATGAGACAAGAAATCTCCTTGGAGTCATGAGTTTGAATCCACTACTTGATTCCTTTCATAAATGACAAACGAAAATAAGAATAAGAGTCAAAGAGGCTAAGCAATGAAAACGAAGGAGTGATAATTTCCTTATGCTATGATGAGTTCTAACAAGAATAAATAAATTACCCATTACTCGTTAACAGGATTCCATGGGCTTAGATCAACAAGTATTCAGAGTTGGGTTTTTTTCTGGAAAGTTGTAGGTTTGTTCTCAATTCGACTGCTTGTATTTTAACAAAACTCATTCTTTGAAATTGGAAAGTAATTGATAAATTTGATCTTTTATATATATTGTTATAAAACTAGACGAATATATTTTTAATTTAGTTTCCCCTCACAGATTTCCAAAATTTATATTTTTTTTTTAAAATCAAGCATATTAGTAATACAAGCACCGACCAGTCAGACATTCAGCCGCCAGACATTAAATAAAATATTTACAATAGACTATCCATTAAAAAACTATTTATAACACTACAGCTGTTAATTTTTTTTTACAACACAATGGCTCCTAACCAAAATTATTTACAACAGAAAAGCTCTTAACCAAAATTATTTACAACACAATAGCTCCAAACAAAAATATTTACAACAGAATAGCTCTATAACAGAAATATTTACAACAGAAATGCTCATAAACAAAAGCATTTACAACAGATAAACTGCAAACCAAAATAATTACAAACGAAATGCTCTTTAACAAAAATATTAACGACAGAATAGCTCTAAATGAAAATATTTATAACAGAAATTCTGTAAAACAAAAATATGTGCAGCAGTTTAGCTCTTAAACACAAATATTTACAACAGAATAGCTCTAAACAAAAATATTTACAAAAGCAATGCTCTTAAACAAAAATATTTACAACAGAAATGCTTTTAAACAAAAATAGTTATGATATAATATCCCTTAAAAAATTATTGTAACAGAATTGCTCTTAAACAAAATTATTAACAACAGAATATACGTAAAAAATATTTATGATGAAATATCTCTCAAAAATATTTACTATAGAATATTGCTACCGGTGAAAGTGGCAATGGGACCTTTGTCCACTGAACTCCGGTGGCCGGGAGGTTGGGATTAGATTTAAGTTCGATATGTGAGAGTTAATCTTCATCTGTGTGAATCTTTATTAAGCTAAGGATAATTTCTAAACTTTATTAAACTAAACGCTGAAGTGTAATAGCTAAAAGTCCATAAATACTGAACTGCATTCACTCGGAATTCCGCAGAAATCAACAGGGCTTCCACCGCTTGACGTCGCGTCGGTCCTCCGAAGTCGTCCCGGAACGTACGAATGCCTCTGGCTTCTGCGGTCCCTTTCTTGACGGTAACGGCTCAGGATGTCTTCTCGAAGTCCAATTGTACTCACCTATTATGGCACCAGTCACAACCAAGTATCAGGACATAGGGGACATCCTTCACTTCGATAGCATCGAATGCACATTGCTCTCCTGCAATTTTCACTTGTAGCCTTACAAATCCCGAAGTTTCTATATTCTGCCCTCCTACGTGGCATAACCTGACCTTTGGTTCATTGTTCCATCTTCCGAAATGCTGTGACCGGGCGAACTCTTCATTGACAATTGTGACTCCGGCCGCACTGTCCAAGACTGCCTTATTTGTTTTTCCCCCCACCTCCACATCCATCACCAAAACTCCCGACGAAGGCGTTACCCAATTCGCCTCGGTAACTCCGTCATTGACGAACTCTCAGGTTTCGGCTCTGGACTACAGTTCTTAATGCACTTGAAATCACTAACACTACTAATCATCACCTGGTCATGGATCTCTGTGGGATCCTCTTCGATACAACCGGCGATGGAGTTGTCACTACCTTCTTGGTTACATCTACCATTGTCAACTTGTTTGATTGATCTTTGCTCGCATTTTTAGCCATCTCCATCCGTATCCTGACTTCTCGTTTAGGGCAAACGGCTATCACATGACCGGGCTCGTTGCAATAATAGCATTTCCAATTCCTCTTAGCATCTGAAGTTTTGAGCAGCACTTTTCTCAGGAGCAACATCATCGCACTTTGCCTGTCTAGGGGTTTCTTGTATCCAGACATCCATCTGGAATCATCTCCTTCTTATAGGATATCCCGAAATCATTTCCTTCTTGTTGGTAGTCCTCATACGTTTTGATTTGATTTTTGAGGTGGCGAACAGTTCTCGGCTGTATCACTTCTAATTTTTCTCTAAAATATGGTTGCAAGCCCCGGATCACATTTCTAACTAACTCTTCTTTTGGCATGGCATACCGACACTGCTGGAGTAGTCCTATTTTCTCGTAGAAGTATTTGAAAACAGGTTCCTCCTCCTTCTGCCGCCTGGCCAGTGCATGTTCTAGAGAACAACCTGTCTGAAATTCTTTCTTTATAGCCTGGATAGTCTGTCCCCATGTGGCCAATTGGTTCTCAAACCTCCAAAAGTTGTGCCAGGCCTTTGCCGTGTCCACAAGGCAATCATTAAGGTAAGTAATCGCCCACCTTTAGCTCCAGTTATTTATCTCCTTAACTTCGTTGACCTCGTACAGGAACTGTGACAGATTCTCACCATGAGCTCAACCTAGATGCAAAGGAATGAAACTGTCCAACAGGTGGCACGGGTTGAATCGGCACATCCATGTTTTTACTTAGCTGTCTGAACACTGCTGCAGGTTACTTGTCTCGTTTGATTATCGAAGCCCCATTCGGGTGCAAAAATGCTACCGGGGAAAGTGGCAATGGGAACTTTGTCCACTGAACTCCGGTGACCGGGAGGTTGAGGTTAGATCTAAGTTCGATATGTGAGAGTTAATCTTCACCTGCGTGAATCTTTATTAAGCTAAGGATAATCTCTAAACTTTATTAAACTAAACGCTGAAGTGTAATAGCTAAAAGTCTATAAATGCTGAACTGCATTCACTTGGAATTCCGCAGAAATCAACAGGGCTTCCAAGGCTTGACGTCGCTCCTCCGAAGTCGTCCCGGAACGTACGAACGCCTCTGGCTTCTGCGGTACTCGGCTCGTTGGCAACGGCTTTAGGATGTCTTCTCCGAAGTCATCCCGTATCTCACGAACGCCTCTGGCTTCTGCGGTATTCGGCTCGTTGGCAACGGCTTTAGGATGTCTTCTCCGAAGTCGTCCCGTATCTCACGAACGCCTCTGGCTTCTGCGGTCCCTTGTTTGACGGTAACGGCTCAGGATGTCTTCTCCGAAGTCATCCCGTACACAGACTGCTAACTCCCGGACTGGGAATTCCTCGTAACTATCAGCCACCAAACTATCTTGGCCGTCACTTCGCTGAGCTCCTGCCCCGAAACGATCTGCTTCTACTTCTTCCGGGTGGAGAACCTACTCGCGGCTGCTCGCCGCCAAACGATCTGTCTAAGCAAGGCTCTGCATCCCATTATAAGGCCGAAGGCTGCCTCGATTTCATCCCTGGAACAATCGACTTCTCAAAGGGATACTTGGTTGGACGAATCGACTCTCTAGACGGGATGGTGGACAAACCGACTGGTAAAATATAGAATATACATTAAAAATAGTGACTAGAGAAAATACATTAAAAATATTTATTTCAAAATATAACTTAAAAATATTTCTTACTGAATATCCCAAAAAATATTTATAACAGAATATCTTACTAAAAAAATTACTAATTTTACTATTAAAAATATTACTAAAGAAAATGCTTTAAAATATTTACTTTAAAATAATGCTTAAAAATATTGACTACAGAATATACATTAAAACTATTTTCTACAAAATATATCTTAAAAATATTTACTACAGAATATATCTTAAAAGTATTTACTTCAGATTATATATTAAAATATTTTCTATAGAAAATACATTATTTTATTTACTACAGAATATTTCTCTAAAATATTAACTACAGAATATACATAAAAATATTTTCAACAGAATATATATTAAAAATTATTACTTCAGAATATACATTAAAACTACTTATAACAGAAAATACCTTAAAATATTTACTAGAGAATATACTTTCAAAATATTTACTAGAGAATATTCTTTCAAAATATTTAATACAGAATATTTCTTAAAAATATTTTCAACAAAATATAAATTAAAAATTATAACTTTAGAATATACATTAAAACTACTTACAACAGAAAATACCTTAAAAATATTTACTAGAGAAAATACCTTCCTATAAAATATTTGTTATAGGATATC
>JAFIDM010000001.1:2656569-2696746 GCA_023159025.1 Thereuonema tuberculata
AAAAAAGACTTTATTTCAAAAACTTAATTGAAAATGAAAAAAATCCAAATATAAAAATTTGGGATATTTTAAAAAAACAAGTTACTAATAGAATAAAAAAAAATCAAATAATGAAATAACTAAGATGTAAGAAAATTATGATGTAGAAATAATTTTTAAGGAATTTAAAAAATTTTTTACACAAACACAGATAACCAACAAAAATAATAATAAAAAAGAGATGCTTAAATATGAAAATCCTTCGTTAAAAGATTCTATTATCTTCTTGCCACCAAATACAAATGATATTTTAAATATAATAACTAAACAAAATATAAATCATTCAATTGGAATTGATTATATAAATATAACTGAAATAAAAAAATATAAAGAAATTTTCGCAGATTTTATAGTTGAATTATCCAAAAAAATATTGAATACAAATACTTATCCAAATTTATGGAAAATTGCTTATGTTTCACCTATTTTTAAAGGAGGAAATTCTGAATGTTTTGAAAATTACAGACCAATTTCTTTGCTTTCAAATATCTTAGAAACATATATCAAATACCATTTAGAAACAAATACCATTTATAATTTTATAATATTACTAAAATCTGTTATTTCTCTGTCTGTCTGTGTGTCTGTCCGGCGCAATTTTCTGTCAGAATGGAAAATAGAAATAATTTTTACAATGAAACATCCGTGACAGGAATCGAACCTGCAACCTTCTGATCTGAAGTCAGATACCTTATCCATTAGGCCATGGGAACTACAACTCTTTTCATATTGCTTTTGGACTTATCTGTCCTTCTTCTTCCCCCATCAATAAGGAATGTATTCATCCTTTTTTTTTGAATTTCAAGATTTTATTTATTTCCCATCCGTCAGTTTATTTGTAATTCGAAAATAACATTGCAATATTTTAAATATAATACTAGTTTTATACAAAAAAAATCATTTTATTAGTGAAAATCAATATGCCTATCAAAACAAGAAGAGTACAACACAACTTTTAATAAATTTAAATGAAAATATTACAGATAATTTAAATAAAGGAAATATTATCTACATTGCTTTTATTGATTTTAAAAAAGCGTTTGATTCCGTTGATCATGATTTGTTACTTGATAAACTATATGTAACCGGTATAAAAGGTGATACATATGAATTAATTAAAAATTACCTGAAAAATAGGAAATTTCGAATTAAAATAAAAAGTTATAAAAGTAACTTATTCAACGTAAAATATGGTGTTCCACAGGGATCAACTTTGAGTCCTTTGCTCTTCAATATCTTTATAAACTCGATTAACAACTGCATTCAATATTCAAAGATATATATCTACGCAGATGATGTACTCTTGATGACTTATGATAGGAACCAGGAAGATGCTTTTAATTTTTTGCAAAATGATATTAATAATATTCAAAACTGGGCAAGGAATAATAAAATACAATAAATAAAGATAAAACAAAAATTATCGTGATTAAGAATAAAAATAAAAGGTTAAATTATAACTTAGATCTACAACTTCATGATGGAAATTGCATAAATTCTAAAAAACTAAATAATCTAATTCAGTGGTGCCCAACCTTTCGTAATATGGGGTCAAAATTTACTTTGCTGTGAATCTCGCGGGCCACAATGTGGCGGAATCTCCTATTCAACAACCAAAAAAAACGGAATCTCCTATTTTACAACCAAAAAAAAAAAAAAAAAAAACGGAATCTCCTATTCAACAACTAAAAAAGAGCGGGCCACATGTAACACCTTCGCGGATATGGCCCGGATATGGCCCGCGGGCCGTAAGTTGGGCATCACTGAGCTAATTAAATCATGTAATTGTAGTATAATTGAAAGTGTTCATACTCCAAATATATTGGCATCTACATTGATGACAAATTCTCTTGGAACTTTCACTATAATTATATCCTAAAAAGACTAAATACTTTATTATATTTTTTTTTTCATATTAAAGATATGTTTCCATTTAAACAAAAATTGGTTGTTTATAAAGCATTTGTAGATTCGATACTGAATTATGGTTTGGACTGCTGGATATTTATAAACAGACAACAAATTAAAAATATAAATAAAATCATTCTCAAGATTTTTAATTATATAATGATCAACTTTAAGAATAAAAAACTTAAAGGAACAACAAATCATAAGAAAGAAATTTAAAATATTGTTATTAAATGAAAAATTTATTTATAACAATATGATGAAAAAATTTTTTGATATAAAAAATAAAAAAGATAACTTACAAAATAATTCCAATACCAAAAAAGGTTGGATAAAAATATTTAATGTTACAAAAATAAATAATATGGGATATAGACAAACAAATCAAATTCTTTATAGTCTTTTCAATCAATTAAAATCTGAAAATTATAATTTTGAAAGAATTAGTCAAGTTAAAAATCAGTTAATAATAGATATTATTGATGGTAGTTTTAAATTTTAATATAGTAAAACCTCGTTAAGTCGTCACTCAAGGGACCGAACATTTTTGACGACTTAGGCGGAGTGATGACTTAAGCGCAGTGGGCATTTTTGAAAAAAAAAAACACACTGAAATACAATATTTTTATGAATTGCTGTAGGATTCGGTGAGAAAAACAAGATTTTCAGAAATCAATACATGCAAATGAATGAGTGGAAAATAAAATAAAAAAACACATATACTTACCACATTTTATTTTCTTTTACTGACATTAAAATAATCCATCAGTGTTGATTGATGAAGGTGCTGATTACTGGTAACAATTCGAAACACTTTGTAATGAAATGGAACTCCAACTTTTGTGCACATAGTTAATCGTATCTAAAACCGAAACTTTTAGCTTTTCGTTCCTATCCAAGGCTTTTATGATGTCCTTTACAAGCATTTTTTTATACTTTCGTTTTAAGTCAAGAAGTTCGATCGCTTTTAAATTTTCGGGGCTTACTCGCTATGAAATAAAATCACACTAAGTAGCGGTCAAGAAAAACGTCTACTCTTGACAAGAGTCGCAGCGAAAAGGGTGTAATTTCCCAAGTGAATTTTCACGTAAAGGCTAGGCTTTCTTAGAGTGAAGAGGCGGGGCTGAAAAGATAGCAGGCAAAATTGAGAATAAAGATGCTTTTCGCCATTTTTGAGGGTGACGAGTTATCCGGAGTAGAATTAAATTTGGTGACGAGTAAAAGAGGGTTATTTTACATTATTGTCTATGAGACCTTGTCGGGACAAAAGGAAAACGACGACTTAAGCGGAGTGACGACTTATCCGGGTGACGACTTAACGAGGTTTTATTGTATTATTATTCTTAACTTTTTTTTTATTTATCTATATCTAGATTAATTTTCAACACTTGTATCACAGGTATTTCTCATTTAGAAATACTTATTAGGACTGACATACATTAAATAAAAAAAATTAAAAAATACATTTGAATTTTTAAATTTGGATTCATAACGAGTGATGGAGTCTTAGAGAAAGAAGAAAGCTTTTCTTTTCCTAATATATTGCCGGATGAAGTTTTTTTCTTTAAGAAAATGAACTATTGTAAGCAGAATAAAAAAGATGTTTTTCAAGGAAAATGAAGTTTCTAGTTTCTTGTTTTGATGAAGTGAATGTTTATTTTAACTTTTGAAAAGTCCTTTCACTCGCTCTCTTCTTTCTACCTATATTTTACAAAGTAAACATTCAAAAACGAAGAACAAAGATACAATTCCATTCTCTAAATTAATAGAACATCGTTGACATTCTATTGAAACGCCACTACAACCAAGCGCTTGACTGCTGTTGTAACTCTGCCTTTCCAAAGATATTTCGAACATGACGCGAAACGTTCCACCTGAGACGAAGAATAATTCGCCTTTAATTCAATGCTAACAAGAATAAGCGTTATACCTAACAAAGTCAATGCCTCAAAATAGGCAGAGAATGTTTTTAATTAACTGAAACAGGAAATTTATATTTTCTGCTTTAATTTCTCGATAGATTTAATTTCAATGTGACTCCAATGTTTAGAGTGTGAATTTTATTAAAATTTTTGTTATGAAAGTCTGAATGAAAATGTGAAAAGATGTCCGTGTTTGGGGAATAGAACAAAGAGCATTGCTATTGTAGTAGAAGAGTTTGAATGGATAAGTGAGACAATTACATCCGAATGCTTTGTAGCAACACATAAAGCATCGAAATTGTAGAAACTCACCAAGGACTGACTTCTAATCAGAAACATGCATTTCATGAATCAATCGAACTAGATTTGTTCTTCAGTAACGAGGAAACAGAAAACCGAGATACTTGAATCTCCATCGTCTGATTTTCTGTTGGTGATAGAAGTATTGTTTATTCAAACATTTGCTTACTCTTGTGTCTCTCGAAAAAATGAAACATCTGGAATTAAACATTAAGAAAAACACAAACAAAAAAATTCATTTCGTGCTTCCGATATTCGTCTTTACGTTTCTTTCTCCTTTGAAATTGTTTAGTGAAAAGAAAAAAAATAATAATAAAATAACCAATTTAAAATTTAAAGATTAACAACAGATCAGAAATATTAACAGTAGATAATGTGACTGGAGAGGATATTAAGAGAATCCAGTGAAAAAACTTAGGTGAAGTTCACAATGATTGCAACAAATAGTGTAAACAATTATTATTTGTCTTTGGTGTTTTATTTCATCATTTTATCATAAAATTATTCACTTCGTAAACTAACATTTTAAATATTGTACTTTAACATATTTCATTCATTCATTATTTCTTTCCACTTGAATGAAAAGTCAATTTCAATGAAATTTCAGTTTGTTTTATTCTTCAACATTTAATAAATATTTTTGTAGGTTTTCAGATTTCACCAATGTTATTCGGTTCAGCTGAATTAATTTAGTCAACCAATTTGCAAAACCTTGGGTAATCATTTACATTAAAAAAGACATTCATCATTAGAGCTGAAATCGAAGCGCTGATATAAGACAGAGTTTGAAGGCTTTCTGTTCAATCTGACTTTAACAGCAGCATCCTTCAGAATCAAATCTGTTTTCAAAAAAAAAAAAAAAAATCAAAATCAAAAAATTCTTCAGGAAAATATCACACTGCCGAGATTTCGCTTCAGTCCTGAATTACAGGGAAGTTTCTAAAATCAATCTGGGATTGAGTTTGAAAAAGAATTATAAAGTAAAATTTGGTTTTAAAAAAAACCATAAATCACTAAACGAATTCCAATTAACTTCAATTAAAAAAAAAATAAAAAAAAACTTTAAAGGAAAATATTAATTTGATGTTTTCTTTTTAAAATAATGTATATAGTTTTAAATTTTAAAGTGCTGATATACAGTATGTAAACTTCGTCAAGATAGCAGGAATTACATAAGAAACCATTACTTTGATTTTGTTTTGTTTTCCTATTACAAAGGGGAAATAAAATAAACATGCCTGTGTATGGCCTCGGGGATCCTTGTACAGCTTGTCCAGGTGCCTGTTCCAGAGAATACGACGGCCTTTGCACCTCTCAAACAAAACGAACAGGTAAGAACACAGAAGATAAATTATCACAGTTGAGACAATTATTTATGAAAGATAAACACAGATCGTTTAAAATAAACAATAGCTGTTTGTTTATTTTATATTAAATATAATTTAGTTACAAGTCAGTCCTACAAGTTGTACAACAACCTGTTTTGTAGGTGCTCAATATTAATTTATATATGTTTAAAAAGAGCAATAAAAAACATAAATGAATAAAATATAAAAATAAACCTACAATTAATGGTGATGAGGGATGGATTATATTGTTGGGAATTTCATCCAATTCCTTCAATTGACGATTACTACCAATAAAATGTAACTGATTTCTGATGTTATAGTTAAAATAAATATCAATTTTGAACATATATATTTTTAAAGATAGATATTGCTTACGTCTTTCATATCGTTAACTGATTGAAAAGATAACATTGAGGGAAAGGGAGTATCTCATTCTTGTGGAGTTTTGAATAATTGGAAGAACAGACAAAATTTAAATAAATACATGTGAAGTAAATATGGAATTATTTGCGATTACCTTTTAGAAGAACCTTTTAGGCCCAATGGGATTTTCTATAATTTATACATGTAGATTACATTGAAGTCAATTCACAAGTTTTGTTAAGCCAAAAAGAAAAAAATGATTTTTAATAGAAGGTTGGTTTCACTATTCAATTTGTTATTTAATAAATTAAATGAAATAGTTGTCATAAGATCAGTCTGACGCTCGCTCCGAGAAAGAAACCAAGTACCTTCTTACAAAGGATTGAAGGAAAAAGAACGGCATTTCTAAGAAAAGCAGTCAGAGAAAAAGACCTCAACTTGCACAGCCTGTGGATAAGATCCTGATTACTTGAAATATATTCCATTATATTATCAAATACAACTTCTAACTTAAAAGGAAAAGCAGTATCATGCCGTGAGTTTCCCGAAATAATATTTTGCATTAGCTCGAAAAATAACAATGCTTCCATTTTTTGTATGATACAAACCTTTCCATAAATTGTTTAAGTTGAATCAGCAAAATTGGAAAGAAAGATGGAGGTAATAACATGATTCTTTATAAACTCTCAAAATGAATAAAACAAATATGCTAACAATTGCATGAGTGAACTGTGAAATTTATCCAGCGAATATTTATCTAGTAGCATTTTTCTAAAATATAAATGACTAACAGGACGTTTCAAAGCCAACTTTAACAATACAATACAATATCATATATTCTATATATGAGATTTCTGTGATAGCATCTAAGCAACTGAACCACCATTGCTTTAAAGGTCTGTCAACCCACAGTAGACAAATAGAAAAGGTTTGTGAATATATTTAAGGAAGTTGCTTAGTTTTAATATAGGAAAGGCAAAACCAACTGATTGACTCATCATCCGAAACCGTTGAACCTTGGAATTTGAAATTTTAGCGATGACTTCCGCTCATGACATAGGCCCACAGTAAGAACTGATTTTTTGGAAAAACAATCTCCAAAGGGATGAAAAAGGGATGGTGGTGACACTTTCTTGAAGAATAACAAAGTGTGTCTCCATTTGGACCGTAATGATTGGAGAAAAAGTTGTCTGGTTTGTATAATTCAAGTTCCTTTTTCAATCTATTGATGGAAGACTAGAATTTGGGATAACAATATGAGCTCATAGATCCATCATGTTATTTGATATCTAAATTGTAATCTATTGCTGGCGATGAAATTGAGAGGAAAGTTTTCTAGGAAGATTATAAAAACTCTGATACCTTTAGAAACATGTTTGAATTTCACACCATAACCGAACAAGGTGTTGACAAAGTTCATTCCTTCATGGTTCAATTTAGCCTCACTCGTAACGACATTTCTAATAGAATTCTCTTTATCACATGGGCCTGAATCATCATGCAATAGTTCAACGAATTTTGAATATTCAACGAGTAGGAATACGACAACGAGTTTTGTTTGTCTAGTGGCCTGCACTAGTTCCTGATCTCCACTCTGTTGATCATCTTTGACGTAGAAAGAGCTGTTCATCTGAAGACTGTGCAAGACTAATCAAATTTGTAGCAACTGAGCAACGCAATCATGTCTTGATGATACAATATTTACGCACAATGATTCCAGCATTTTATAGTATCCATTTCAAAACAAATTAAAACTGTTTTGAAGGTCAAAGGATGCTCAACACTATATTAGATAGATGTGCCTAACAAAATGGTATCTGTGTTTGCATTTGTAAGCTTCTCGCAGATATGACATTTCAATTACTTGAAGAAACTAATAATGTTCGTAACGAAAATGTTACGAATTGTATTAATATCAGTGATTTTGCACCAATGACGAATAGTTTTTTCTTTAAGATTGACGATCGCTTTCACGACAATTCACAAAAGTAGTTTCTCAACAAACAGATTCCTAATTTTCTTTGTGACTTTGGATTTAAACAAACATGATGTCTCAATGTCAGTAACTTTGGGAAAAAAAATAAAATAAATACTTATGCACACCAAGTTTAATATTTATGCAGAGTAATATTTAATAACTAACTGCTTAACCTGAAGATTTCTATCAAATAACAATCAAAATAGTATCCATATTACAGAATTTTTAACTTTGCAGGAGTTGCTGTAACAATTTACTGATTATTTGTTAGAAAATTATATTGCCTTGCTGTTATCTGTAAGCAAACTATCTGATTTTACCAATTCTAATAATTACAGTTTCATCTCAACAGGTTTGTACACATGTATCTTAATTTATATTATTATTTGAATTTAAACACATTTCCTCTGCTTTCTACATCTTTCATATTTTATTCTATATATTTTATGGAAAAGTATGTTCAATTTAGTTCGTAATTGCTTTTTTAACTTTTACAAAGGAATTATAGTGATTCACTTAATATATCATTTATTAAAATGTAGTGCAACAATAACTCATCAAGAAATAGATAAAAAAAACCTCGGCACAACGCTAAAAGAGGAATTCGCACCCTGAGCTGTCACCGCGAAGAGACTGGGACGGACCGTTTCGTCCTTTTAGGACTCATCAGCCACCCAAACTCCACCGATGACAGACTCAGAAGGTGCGAGAGGTTCGAATTCCTTTTTCAGTTTTGTGTCTTTTTTTTTATCTATTTCTTGATTTACTCAGGCACGTTAAATTTCTTTTCAGTTAAACACATGTTTTTTTGGCTTTATTTAATGCCTTTATTAAAATTTCTTTTGCGCCTAGCAGATTGCAGAACAAGGAATATTCGTATTTTGTATTTTGTTTAGTTTTTGGTTAGGATTTCTTCGAGAGCGAGACTGGGGATTCTAAACTCTCGCACCTTCTGAGTGTGTCATCGGTGGAGTTTGGCTGACTGATGAGTCTTAAAAAGGACAAAACGTTTCATTCCAATCTCTTTCCGGTGACAGCTCAGGGTGCGAATTCCTCTTTTAAAGTTGTGCCGTCGATTTTTTTACCTATTTCTTGATCTACTGAGGCACGGTAAATTTCTTTTCATTTTAAATAAGTCTTCAGTTTTAACGATTAAGTCTTGAACAATTATTTCCTTAATATTTCAAATGTGTTCAACTGGAGAAGTGGGCAAATGAATTGCCAACTAAGGAAAATTATCCTTGCTCACATAGACCTGTAAAAACAGTAGATGACTACACTGATAAGCCTAAAGAGCTCGAAATAATTGTTCTAGTCCTAATAAAGACTTAAGATTGTGCAATAATAATTATCCATTTATTGTTTCTATCTAGATATGTGATTTTTTATCTTTGGTTCGATTCAGTTATTTTTTTTTGTTCTTTTTTGTTTAAATTACAAAGTAATTCTTCTTTATAATTACCAAGTATTTGTTGAATATTTTTATTAATGATTTATTTCCTTTTTTAATTTCTTCAAGAGATCACGTCCTGAGGAACAAAAATAATGGTTTTTATTTAATCATCAAATGACTGTTACAAATATTGTTTCTGTTCATCCTTCAATAGAAAACCATTCAGATCCATTCACATCCTTTTTACTAAAGATACTTTTATAACATCTAAGCTTTTATTTGTTGGAAAGGTTCATAAATGAAAGCCAGTCAAAATAAAAAAGTATTCACATCATTAGTATTCTTCAGATTCAATCTGCAAACCAGAAATATCGAATCGATCATCTGACAATAAATCAAAGGGAGCGTTTCATACATTAAGCATCACTCAATATCATCGTCATTTACTTTTCGTCGCACATGTATTTTTGATATTTACTAACAGCAGTTTAAAACTTTATTTATTAGTCATTTAAGTCATATAAATCCTAACATTAGTCGTATAAGTCCTAATGCAGACATAATATTATAGCATTGCAATTATTAATAAAAATCGTCCATCGTTACAACAACCTTCCCACCCTACCGACCATAATGAATTAATCCATAGGATTAAAGACTTTTCAACTTTTTTTTAAAGTTTCCTGTATTTTGATTTTACTTTGCCAGGAGATTTTCAACGTGTTCTTTTTCATTTGAACTATATTTGGACATTTTTGGAACCAGGAATGTAATCATCGTTCATTTGTTTGTGATGGTTACTTTGCTTTTATGTGTTTCTCATATCATATCTCCAAGCCTTACAAGTACTTGTCAGACTGATTTCATTTAACTATTTTCATGGTTTCATGAGTAAATAAATGATCTCAGATTAAACTAAGCTAATTCCAAGAAGGAATCTTCAGTAACTTCGAAATAATTACTGCATTGTTCAACATTATCTTTACATGCAGTGAAAATTAACAAAAAAAAACCAAAAACAGAAATGACAAATACTCAAAGAAAGGAGGTCTTTCTTGAAGCATTTTTTGAGAGACAGATGTCATTTGGTGGAATTCAAAGTCACAAAGACTGACCTAACAGTATTCAACTTTTAATTTCGGAAATGGAAGTTTTTTTTTTTTTTTTTTTTTTTTTTTAACCAAAATTTTAAATTAAAATAAAGCTGTCGCAGATTGAGAAACAATCCAATATATATCTGATCCTTTTTACTGAAAATTGAAGCTTAAATAAGAGATTCCCATGGAACAAAGAAATTCCATAAAATGTTTTGTAGTGAAGAAAAGTGTCTGGTTCAAAATGCTATCAGTGTTTAAATAAACTTCGTATTAAATGAAGTACCCTTTAATATTGTCTGTATTGTGGACATAAATTTGCGTTCTAAAATTAGTGACGAGTTTATTTGGGAAATTCAATTCTATTTCATTCTATTTTTATAATATTCACTCACTCAATCATCGGTATTTGTCGGATTCAGGCTTCCAAGGAAGATATTGTCCATGAAAGATTTAGTGCAAACCATTCCTCTGCTGTACCATTTTGGTCCACGACTCCTTATTCGGAGCAAACCATTGGGGTTTCCCTGAACTGCCACCTGAGGGCGCGCCAGATAGAAGTCTGCTCTCTGTCTTTTAATTTCATGGGAAAGATACTGAGAAGGTTTCTCAATTTCTATAATATTCTGTTTTTAATTTATTTATTCTCGTTTTATTTTGCTACGTACAGGTTTTTTATCCTTTTGATATGTCTCCTGTAGAATTAAAAGACCTTTAAAACATTTCAGATCTTAGCACAATTATTCCAGTGTCACCAGAAAAAAGAGAGCCATCAATGCAATATCCGGCAGATGTTGCAAATCCTGTAACTGGAAAAGGTAATTACTGAAATGAAAGCATCATTTGAAAAAGATAAAAGCTAGTGAACGAATTTAATCTCATTTATTCCGTACTTATTTATTATCGGATAAAAAGGGGTTAGTTTGTACCCTTATAGTCAAATCGTTGCATTAATGACAGTATAAAGGCTTAAGACTTTGTCGAAATCAGATCTTTTTATCGTATATACACAATACCATTGAAATTATCTGTCTGGGCCATCTGTCTGGGTTCAAAATCACAAAATTAAAAGTATATTCCGTCCTCAAAACTTCTGTTGGAGAAACGGCCTTGAACTTTCTGAACCTAAAAATTTCTGTTGATTTCTAAGAAAGCTTCATTACTTAGAAGTTAAGTTAATTCAATCAAAGAGAATTCTTGAAATGAGTGTCAGAGTTGTTTAATATTGTTTGCAAAATCGCATTTTTAGATAAAACTGTTAATACTTAAGCTATAATGACAGCATTCGTTGCCCTCCTTGTCTGACGGAACTAAAGGACTTATATGTCAACAAAGTCCTGTTTAAATAACAGTATTTGAATTAATAGTTACTTTAAGTAACTAAGTAACGAAGATAAGATCTGTATAATGAAGCCACTTTAAGTCAAAGCTTGATAGAAAGCCATTAGAATAAATATTTTTGATTTAAAAGACAATTCAGGAATATTTGTACTGATACTTAGCAGAAAAGAACAGAAGTAACATTCAATAATTAATATTAATTCAAATGTTATTTTTCTAATATACTTCTAAAAAAAATTGCCTGAAACATATCATCATTAAATAGAATAGATGAAAAAGCTTTTGATAAAAGATCGTCAAAAACTAATCTATAATATCAATAATATAGCTCTCATTCAATATATTATTGTGTAATTCTTAAGAACTTTCAATTAGTTAAAGGACTCCCTTAAGAATATGTCCATGGTAGGACAAAGGCCCAAAGGTTAAGGCTCCAAACGATCCTTCGCCAGAAAAAATGGGAACCCAAAAGTTCAGTCCGCCATTCGACCGCCTTGGGAAGGGACATGTTCTCATTTGGCAGAAGGAGTTCTAGGAAGGAAACAACTCCCTCGAGCACCGATTCTTGAACCACTTGAATTCTCTTTTTTTCAACTTCTCTTAGAATTTCTGAGACTTTAAATTTTAATGATAATCAAGTCTTTTTTTTTTCATTCATTCCATTTGATAATCTTTATCTACCAAAATAATTTACAAATATTTTGATGAATCTTGTTTTTTCGTTTGGCAAATATCCAAACTTCTGTATTCGGGCAATTTTTTTTTTGATAAGAATGTGAAGTTTTATCTTAAATTAGTTTTTATAATGTCACCATCATCATCATCATCATCTCGACCATCATCTGATGATACAGACGTATCCGTCATCAATATTACAAATGTTCTTTCCTCTTTAATCTTCCTAACAATAGAGATAAGATTTTCAATTTTGTATCATTTTCGTTATATTCGTTTAACCTGTCTTTGTTTCTCCATCTCAATCGATTTCGTAATTTTCTGTGACCATACCTCTAACTATCTTCTGTCCGCGACGTCTTCAATTCATCATCATCCCATTCCAATATCACGTTTCCATTCCTCTCGGGCCTTTTGTTTTTAGTTTTTCTTCCCCAAACCTTCTAGTCACAATTTTTGGTAACATTCGTCGTTGCACTTCTTTTTTTTCCTGATGGTAAAGTTGCATCGTTGAAGTCCAATATGTGCGTTTACTTCAACCTACCTCGATATTGTTTCCTTGAGAGGTCTTTCGCGAATATAAATATAATAGTTATTTTTATTTTCTTGTTTTATTAATCTCATCTCTTAATTTTGAAAATCCTTAGTGAATTTGGCTTTGTTTCAGGTATTTGTGAAGTGATTTCTGATATCAAGAAGCTGGGTTTTGACTATCGTATAATTGTCCAAATTTCTAAATGATACCTCGAGCAACGAAATATGTTGAAATTTATTCAACACAGCAGCTAAATAAAAAATTGCTCAGCTTTGAGTGAAACAATGTGAAAAATAAAATAAGGTCGCCTTACAATTTTAAAAGAAATTGATACGGAAAGATAATGAAAAAAGCACTGCGCGAATTTGAGAATGAAGGAGTGTCTAAAAAAGATACCTCGAGTTGTGAAGAGTGTTCCATGGTTCCTATATTTCGGTTGCGTTATAGGTCTTGGGAGAGAGTGATAACTTTCTACAAAAATACAAATCTTGCAACAGAGGATGTCTACTATTTCATCCAAAATCTTGTTGACAGAATTTACAGCACCAATCGTGGTAGATTTGAACAGAGGGAAGGTAGCATGGTAAGCAAAGCATTATTGTAGCACGGAAGTATGTGCAGACATTCCACTCGATAGACAGTTTCAGTAATTTAGAAACTTCAAAAGCGGAAAAGACTGTCACCGTCTTCTCGGAGTAGATATATATTGAGAATTCAAGGGTTCAATTCTATATCTCCAAACTGATAGTTTCCGGTAATAATTACTTATCACATGTTGACTAGAAGGTGCTTAATTAGACTCTTCACTGCCTAAAGTCCTCTGTTGACCATTTTTTTTTAATTAGTCTCCATTACACTGTATATTTCTGAAGAGTAGTTCTGTTTCCAAATGTATAAAAAAAGTCCACGGGTTATTCTACAAGATGGTCCCAATTTACCTAATTTGTATGTAATTTGTATGGTGTTGGCACTGTAATGTCCGAGGATTTTTAAATCAATCCCTTCCTCAGTGATGGATTGGTCGCATGGGAAATCAAGACCTGGCTCTACACTTCTGGCCACCGAGATCTCCTGATCTTACGCCATGTGGCTTTTTCTTGTGGGGCTATGTTAAGGAGGCTGTTTACCTCTACTAACAACTCTAGCCGACCTGCGGAACCGTTTCACTGCTGCGGTGAACTCAGTAACATGCTTATTCGCGTATGGGACGAGTTTGTCTACCGCTTAGATGTTTGCCGTTCAGCAAAGGGGGCCACATTGAACATTTATAACCTGTGTTAAAAAAAACTTTGAAACTTCCTCTTTTTATTAGTATGTAGATTGTTCATGTCCAATTTATACTTCATTAAATACAAAAATGAATTAAATTGGGTCCATCTTTTAGAATAACCCTGTATTACAGATGTGTTATTGATAGGAAAATCAATCAATGAAGCCTTGATAGAGGATATCACAATAACGTCCTTTCAAAGTTTTAGAAAGGAACTTACTGGTTACAATCAGTAACACAGAAAAATGCATTCTTTTGCTGAATTACGCTCAATAGCTACAATTGCGAAGTGTTTTAGATATTAATTCTAGTCTTATAAGGATTTGTTTTAACAATATGACTAGAAAGAGAAAACGAGACGTTTTGAATAGATTTCTTACAATGCAATTCAATAGGTCTGCTGATAAGAAATGATGATGATGATGAATGTTGAGACAAAAAAAAAATAGGCGGAATAAATGTTGTAAATGACTAACAATTCCTTCTATTGATATATTGGAACCTAATCCTTTCGTATTCCCATTTCATTGTAAGGGCTGCTGACATGGATTAATTTTAAAGATGTGAACTGAGAGGGTAATGCTGAGGAATTCCTGAGAAATTAATATTTTTGGAATACGAAAGGATTTTTCCTTAACTTTATCAATCCTTATTAACTTTTGATAATCTTGTGATTTTTTTAGGTATGAGTAATCCTGAAGTAGATAGTGGTAGTAAAAAGAAAAACGCAGCCTCTACCAACTTTGTTAACGGTAGCTTGTATTTCTTTCTTTTACTTTCTGTAATGTTATTTCAGAATAACTGAAATGGGACTAATACTGTACTATCAATGTAAATTTTAAAAATAAAAACTATTACATATTTAAATAAAAATATTTATGTATTAATTTTATTTGCTAATTTTGCTTACGGGGAAATAAGTTAATTATAACTTCCTATTACCACAAATAAGTGAGAGAATGTATTTTCTGAGAGAATTTTCATTTACCTGTTAACCCTTGCTCTCTCTCTCATCCATTACAGCTTCCAACCTCAGGCTGGGTCTGTTGGGAACATAAGCCTCTCCACCTAGTTCTTATCTCCCACCATCTTTCCGCTGTCACCCTGTTCCAGTCCTCCCCCCTCTTTCGGACACATTCCTCCACTCCTCTAATCCATTTATCTCTTGGTCTTCCCCTTGGTCTTTTCTTCTGTATTCTCATCTCATGCATCCTCCTGGGAATCCTCTTCTCCTCCATTCTCTTTAAGTGCCCATACCACCTCAATCTAGATGCCTCAATCCTTTCCTGCAGGGGCTCCTCTTTCACTATCTCCCTAATCCTTTCGTTCCTCACCCTATCTCTTCTAGTAACTCCTAACCTACCCCGCAGGAATTTCATCTCACAAGCCGTCAATCTGCTAACCTCTCTTTTCTTCATTACCCAAGTTTCCGATGCGTATGTCAGTATAGGGACGTAATAGCATCGGTACAACACTTCTTTACTTTTTTGCGGGACATCCTTACTCCACACCAAACTCCTGACGCATCTTAGGAAAGCTTCTGCCTGTCTGCCACGTTCTGTGATCTCTCTGTCATTTCTTCCATTCTCCTCCACCATACTTCCCAAGTACTTGAAACTTTCCACCCTCTTAACCCTTGCTATTGCTCTTTATTATTGGCTTATACCGTATGGTACCTAAATAGATTTCAAGATTTCCCTCTAAAATGTTCATACGTAAGAGATTGGAGCAAAATTTAAAAGGTACACTCATGTTTGTGAAAATTGCAACACCATGAAGGAACCATCAGAATGAAAGGAAATTTATTACACACATTACTAATAGTGATTCAAACAAATGAATAAAATTTCAGAGCAATGAACTACAGTATAAAATATCAGTATGGTGTAAAGCCTCCTAGTGCTGGAATAAGAGATGCTGTACGCCTCGGCATTGAATCAAACAAGCCTTGGTTGTGTTCCTGGGATATAGCCAGCCAGGCTGCTTCTATTCGAGTCCACAGTTAATCGGTGTTGCTGCTGGATAACAATGACGGGCAAGTTGCCGAGTGACCCTATCCCAGACATGTTCAATGAGTGACATAACGGGTAAACTTGCAGGCCAGGATAGAAGAGATATCTGCCTTGCTTCGAAGACGGTCTGGGCATTTCTGGCAACATGTGGTCGGGCGTTGTCTTGTTGAAGTATGTGCTGAAGATAGGATACGACTTCACCTCCACAATGCCAGACCTAATGCAATGTTCCAAAGTTGTGCTAACACTCGAGAAGAAGCTGAACGGCCATACGGGTGAGATGTCTATCATCCCGTGGTGTCGCCATATTTTGTGATCCACTTCCGGATTTTCGACTCTTCCTGTTCTGGTCAGTCCACTGCTTCCACACTTGCATTGGTATCGTGGCATTTTGCCCCGCAGTAATTTCGCAATATGAAAATCCTCCTTCACGCAAGCTGATCATTCGGCCCCCTTTCAAATTCCATAACTTGCTTATAAAGTTCCGCTTGAGGGGGCATACTCATTCCAGTAGGCACGTTTGCACCTCACTGACGATGAAAAACTATTGGTTTGGATCCACTCTAATCCTCTAATTAATAGCTCTTACACGACAGTTAAGAGGGCGCTGCTGCGTCTAGGGATGCGTAATTATTCTCAAGTTTCAATCATTTGCATATCATGCCCTGGTTTACATTTCCTGTACGTTTCACTTCCTTTGCATGTTTCCACAAACATGAATATATAATATATAAGCTTTAAGGGAAACAAGCTTCATATCTTAAGTACTGTTCTATATCGGATTGCTATTTTTCGGATTGTTATTTAGCTTCTGCTCTACATTGGATCATCTACGATATCCCTAAATATTCCTGAAGTTATTTGGAAACAATGGTAACATCGATCTCAAGAAGATCAATTGATTTTGTGGAGCATCTTCAATGGATGAGCAGTCCTATTGGATATTATTCATTTCTATGTTGGAAAGTAAATTTCATCTCATTGGAATCAATATGGAGCCTCCAAAGCATAAATAAAGAATAAAAAACTGAATTAAAACTATTGGTCAAAAAATTGCCTCAATGAATTTTATTAGCGCATAAACGCAATAAAAAAGCGCATATAAATACTAATAAACATCAATGGGTGACACTAAGTGTTTGCTTAGTGACATCCTAGAACAGCTGTTTCACGCTCTTTCCTATGGTCTCTCTATCAAGACCTTGCTGTTTACTGGTGACTACTTCTAGCTGATGATCGCCAAAGAGCGTGAAACAGCTGTTCTAGGATGTCACTTAGTAAACATTTTGTCTCACCCATTGATGTAAATTTTATCATAAACTTTAAAATAGTGAGATCCACTAATATTGAGTTCGAATGTGTGATCTTTGAAGCAAAATTCTTTTATCCGAAGGTCTGGATTTTCATCATATATCAGGTTGGAAACCCTAAAATGCTGGTTTAGAGTGAACAAATTCAAAAACTGATTATCGGTTGTTGTTTTTTCAAAATAGGCTGCCTCTGCATCTCTGTAATCTTGGTAACGCTGTCTTAGGCTAAAAATTCCTTTCTTGCACATATCCGTTGTTTGGCGCTGCAGGAATCATTGGATGTCCTTTTGAATCACAATCTTGGAGGTGTCTCCTGCGAAAGATCTCGTGAATGAGACAAAATGTTGTTCATGAAGTTTCGTGCAGGTGTGGTCTTGCATTATCATGAAGCAAAATAGACCTTTTCGATTGACCAGTGTAGGTTGCATCTTTCCTAGCTTATGATGCATTTCAGTCAATTCGGTCACGTTCACTCTGCTCTAATGGTTTGTTCCCGAGAAAGAAAGTTCGAATGGATAACTCCAGCCGAGGAACAAACATTCAAAAGCCTTTTTCGTGGGTGAAGAGGCGGTTTAAGTGTTGCTGCCGGTGGCTCGTTCTTATCCAGCCAATATGATGAGCCCTTCCTATTGTCTTACATTATCCACTTTTCGTCGCGGGTTACATTTCTGTCCAAAAAAGGCCCTTTTTCTTCGCGAAGCTGGAATGACGAAGAAATTGTGTAACGCGTAATCTTGTTTTTTTTTTTGTGAGTCAATGGGTCCATCTTCCGCACTTTACCAAGTCCTTCCAGGCGGCGTAAAATTGTTGTGTGAGGTATCCCTTGTTTCTCAGTCATCTCCCGTGAACTTTAAAATAGGTCAGACACGATCAGTTCTTTCACCTTCTCGGCTCAGAACACTTTTTCATGGCGTCCTCTAGGAGCATTCTTTACTCCATCATGGACTTCTCGGAATCAATGCTGCAGTGTCCTTTCGCTTCCATGATCTTCACCAAAAACACTACAGATGTTCTTTTACTTTTCAGCTGCTGATAATCCTCCTAAGAACTCATAAAATATCAGTTGTCGAATATCGAACGTCTCTGTAGTTTGATTCAAAATAGGCCGCAGAATACAGAAAGAATATCATGATCAGGCGATAACAAATGCAGTAGATTGTGATCCTTCAACCGACATATCACACACGTAAAGCATGCTTTAATTGCTTTTCAAGAACTGGTGATATTTGCAGGTCAACCAAATCTACATTTCACGGTTTCCAAACTAATACATCAAATCAGGATTGAGGATTGTCTCCGTTGCTATATTCTACTGTATTTCAAGATAACATTATTTAGTATCTGTGAATGTTCATTAGTTGATAACGTGAAAGTTCAGCCTTAAAAAAAATAGAATCTTAGTTTGACAGAAAGCTACGAATCTACTTTGATAGTTTTCAATAGAATGATCTAGTTTTTTTATGTTTCGGCAAATTTAAATTTCACTTAATCTTTATGGAATTTGGTTTTAAAATTTCAGAACCAAAGCATTTTAATGTCAAGTTAATGAGAAACAAAATTATTAAACTAAAATTATCGATTTAAAGCACATAAATAAAGTTGAAATAAAGTTTCTCTATCTAAAAAAAATGACCAATAATTTGGTGTTTTCAGCTCCATACATAATAATAAAAATAATAATAATAAGCAAAACGCCAAAAGAAAAATTAAAATCATTAATACTTTTCACGTTTCCACATTAACATATTCCTTCAGCATAATCCCATGGACAAACACCGAACTTGAAGCACTACAACGAATAACACGCACTATATCCACGACACGCAACATGCACCATACCAAGTCATCGACGGAAGGATGACTATTCCCCGCAAGGAGTGAGGTTGGGAACTCATACACCTCATCACCCTACACGAAAAACCAGTATACTTATTTAGGGAACATTCCACCAAAGAGCAGAACACTCCTCACTACACTCAGCCATTGTCAAGGCTAACACACACCTCACCCCCTGTAAAAAACTTGTCCATCACTCTCCACCCCGACACCCACACTTAGCAGCTGCGTGCATCATGGGCTCATAAGGAATTCTACGATAAACATTGCCACTAACTCAGCCAGCCTCATGTCGATATGGAAGCGTCGAATAGATATTTACGAGTGGTGAGTTGTTTGGGGAGACCGAAGAGTTCATGATCGCGATACAGCACCAAGTCATCCCCACACTCAACTACAAGAAATTCTTTGGTTAGGAGTGAGACGTGATACTATGCAGGTCCTTTTTTTGAGGGATTTCCTCACTCCTGGATGAGATATCCCAATATTTCGGCCCGGTGCCTCGGGCCTTCTTCGGGTGATGTATAAATATCAATCACATCAAGGTGAGAGCACAACTAACAACTTCCGTCGTTAGTCTCGGGTTTACTCATGTTGTTTTACTCATATAATATCTCATCCCGGAGTGAGGAAATCCTTCAAGAAAAGGACCTATGTAGTACAAGAAATTCGTTCAACACGACAAAAACACGCAAGAAGACACATGTAGGAAATGCCACACTACACATGAAACGATCAACAACCTAATGTCCCCTTCTCTCATAAACAGGTAGCGTCGATCGTCCATAATATTACATTAATATCCCTAAGATACCATTAATATATGTCTGATTGGATTATATTAGATTTGGTCTATCGTTTGTAAGACACCCTTATATCTGTCTGATTCATATTATTAGGTTTTGTCTATTCTATGTTAAATATCCTAAATATCTACTTGATTCGCTATTAGCAGATTTGGTGTATCGTGTTTAAGATATCCTTCATATCTGTGTGTAAACTTTAGTGAAATGCATGATAATAATAATAAATAATAATAATAATAAGAAGAAGAAGAACAAGAACATGCAGAAAACTCACGCTGACAAGATAAGTAAATACACAGACCTACCATACGAGCTCCAGAAGCAGTGGAGGCAGGACCGAGTACGTGTTGTACCCATCATCCTGTCCGCTTCTGGTCTGGTGCCATACACATTGCATCACAGCCTCAACACACTAGGACTTCAAATAAACACTTATACACAACTCCAGAAGGCCGTGGTACTCAACACAACACGCATAGTTCGGAAATTTATGGACACAAACACACACCCTAACTATTCTTCCAAACTTTTTTTTTTTTTTTTGTTTTTACACTTGGCAATATGTGCTTTGGTCCTTGACCCGCCATATTGTCATAGCTGGGGAAACCCATGGTTTTAAACTTTTAATAATAATAATAATAATTTTTTTTTGGTGCTTTTTTTGACGTATTTTCTTGAATATCTCCTCTCCTAATCAATCAAATGGATCCAAATTTGTTTCCCCCGTGTATTTTTTTATGCTGAATTCAAAAATTCCAACTAAATTAGTCTAGGACTAATAGTTTTGTAGTAATAGAAAGCATGTAAGCATTTAGGAAAAAACTTAAATGGACCGTCTGGGACAACATTTAAAAATTTGAGATTTTAACCCAAGTCCGAAATTTGTACTATTTTTTTTTTCTTTAGAAATTGAACCGCATACTCAAGACAGTATGTGTACAAAATATGGTTTCGATTCGACCAGAAGTTTTTCCTATAGAGAACACTAAACACCACCTCTTTAATTTAGTTGACCCAATATCTCTAAATCCACTTTGCTATGAATCTGAGACACATTATTAAGACACAATATTGGATTGATTTCATATTTGTACAAAAACCATTCTGCTAAATATTTTACTGCCATGAAAAATGTGGGAAGCACTCACAAAATAGCCTTCTCATCGCATACTTTCTATGCTATGGATATTAGAAAGAGTTTTAGCCAAAATGCTTGAAGTTTTCTTTAAACTTTAAGAATTTAGTAAATATATACAATTGAGACACACAAATTATTTACAATTAATATTTACATTTAAAATATTTTTTTAAAATTAATTAAAAATTAAAAATTAAACAAAATATTCTAAAAAATTATATACATCCTAGGACGGTTTTGAGGAAGTCATATGTTCCCCATCATCAGCAAAATGATTTACAATTCTTGAGAATGGGTTTATGTAGGTCTTTACTTAATGTATTCAATTATTTTAACCAATGGTGTGGTGATAGAACAGTCATGGTTCTTGGATCCATCGATGACGTATGAGAGGGTTGGTTCACAAAGCAGTCTTTCATGACGTTGTCGTGTTGATGCGAATGATGGGTCATTCCACATCAAATCATCCAGAAATTTTAGGAAATGTCACCCACCCTCACAGAAAACTTTGAAATTTTGTATAATTGAAGTTTATCTAGATATATGAACATTTCCAAAATTTAAATGTTGCAGGTTAAATAATTTTTCAGTAATGGTCTCAAGAAGTTATATGGATCCAGGAACTCAGGTGTTCCACGGACGAGCTTCTTGATAATTTAAAAATGCAATATTTCCTACAGTTTTTGCAGTAGAACCTTGATTTTTTTTTTAAATTAAAGAGGAATGTTTATATTTTTATGTTCATACTTCTTTTATTGAGTAATCATAAGTTTTTTTTTAGAAAAAAAATGTAAATAATTTTTTTAAAATAAATTCGATACCTGGGCATTGTATTTTTTTAAGGTATTGCTCCATCATAGATTCCTTTGAAAATTTTACAATATTAATATAAATCCTTCTTTATGTCACACAAAAAAAATCAGTTTGTAGAAATGATGGGAAGTGTAAAAAAAACACTATATTAAAAAAAAAATTAAATTGATAATTTCTGACAATCATGTCACCTGTAAAATGAGCACCATAAAAAATACATATGAACAGAAGCGTCTTGTTTTAAGTAATTTAGCTGAAATGTATTCTCTCTTTTAAAAAAAGTATCCTGAAGACAAAGTAGGATTTTCAAAATTTGAATCTCTTCGACCAAAACAGTGTATACTCGTATGGATTCTTACCTAAGAGATCAACTGTCACAAATTTAGTAAATTTTACACAATCTATCTCAAATTTTTTTGATAATAAGAAGCAAGTTGATGTTCTCTATACAGATTTCGAAAAGGCATTTGATAAAGTCGACCATCAACTGCTGCTTAATAAACTCTCATGTTTTGGTCTGAATCAAAATACAATTCAATTTCTTTACTCCTACATTACTGAAAGAAAACAATTTGTATATTACTATGGTATAAAATCCTCCGATTTTATTGTCAACTCTTGAGTACCTCAAGGCTCCAACCTTGGGCCTCTTCTCTTCATTCTTTTCATAAATGATCTTCCATCTATCTTGCGGAATACGCACTGTCTAATGTATGCTGATGACTGCAAATTCTTTAAAGAGATCTCTACTGAAGAAGACTGTATCGCTCTACAGAAAGATATGGATGGTATTTATAATTGGTCTGTAAATAATAAACTTTTCTTCAACATTCCTAAATGCTCAATAATGTCTTACACAACAAAGAAAAAAATGATTAATTATAATTACACTCTAAATTTCATCACACTAACCAGGAAAAGAGATATTAAGGATCTCGGTGTTTTCTTCACTTACAATCTTTCATTTCATTATCATTACGAACACATAACAAATAAAGCCAATAAACTACTTGGCTTTGTAATTCGTCAAGGAAGCATCTTTCGCAATATCTCTACACTAATCTTACTTTACAATGCCTTTGTCCGCTCTAATCGCGAATATGCTTCTATTGTATGGTCTCCACATCAACAAAGCTCAATCAAATTAATTGAAAAAGTTCAAAAAAGATTTCTCAAATACCTTTTTTTCAAAACGTATGGTTTTTATCCTGACCTTATTAGTTACGAAACTTTATTATCTTATTTTAAAATTGAACCTTTAACGTTGCGTAGACGAAGTGCCTCTCTTCTTTTTCTTTACAAGCTCCTTAATAATAAGATCCATAATTCTATATTACTAGGTCAAATTAATTTCAATGTAACTACCACACGGAGTCGAAATAGATCCCTTTTTTACACACCATCTGTGCGATCTAACAGACACAAAAATTCGCCTCTTATTAGAATGTGCGACGAATACAATCGTCAGTGTCGTAATCTTGACATTTTTAATATGAATCTTAAATCTTTCAAATTAGCCATTGTTTAGAGTCATCTGATTCTCCTACTGTTCCTTTTCTCTCCCTTTATTTATCTTTCTTTCAACTACCTCTACTTCTCTCTCCTCCTTCCCTTATTCAGTCCTTATTTCTTTATTTTCCCAATTTCTCTAGATGTTGCTGTAGCTATTCTTATATATATCTTATGTATATATGTATATATTTATTTTATTTTTCACTATACTTGTATTTCATTTAGCATGTTTTGTATACTTTGTATTTCCTTTAGATTTATTTTCTGCTTTTTTAATGATTTTTTTATTTAAATTGTTTATTTCTTTTTATATTTATTTACATCCTTTTATCTTAGTTTATTTTTTTTTTCTCTTTTTTAGAGATACTGTAACTGGGTATAGTCCCGTTGTATCTTCCTTACAAAATAAAATAAAAATAAAATAAAATAAAAGTAACATACCATGATCTAATGAAAACAGTAACATGATATAAATAACCGAGCCTGTATGCTCCTTCTGTGCAAAAAATGCCCCCCCCCCCTTCCCAGTTCTTTACTTCAAACACACTTAAAAAATGAAATAGAAGACTATGATCCTGATGTGATGGTTCAGTACAGTCAATGGGTATCAACTGATAGAATGACTTTAAATGTTCAAATCACCACTCTATCAGAATTCTGCGACACACTAATTAAGAAAATTGAAACACATACTCCACACTCTTTTCTTGCTCAATGACAGTCTGATTATCTGAAAATGAAGAAAGAAACACTTGATGAAGGATCAGGGTTAATTTTAATGGATTTCAGTGAAAATCTCCATTTTGTTGTTCAAGATGAAGTACAGGGGTACAATTGGAACAATGGTAGCTGCACTCTTCACACTGTTGTTATATATTACAAAAAAGATCAACAGTTGCAAGCAAAAAATTTTTGTACCATTTCTGATGATCTAGAACATGATGTGGCCCTTGTGTATCAGACTCAGAAGAATGTATTGAATTTTTTGAAGTTTGAATTTCCTGAAATTCCACTTGCTTATGCTGAATATTTCACTGACGGATGTGCTGCACAATATAAAAATTGTAAGAATTTCAGAAATATCTACTACCATGAACACGACTTCAATATAAAGTGCAGCTGGTCTTTTTTTTGCAACCAGCCATGGCAAATCTCCCTGCGATGGTATTGGTGGCACTGTCAAAAGACTTGTCACAAAAACAAGTTTGCAAAGACTATATAAAGATCAAATACTTACTGCATCACAGGTATTTGAATTCTGTCAGGAAAACCTACAAGGCATTTCAGTTCTCTGTTTCAAAAGATGAAATGGTTCAAGTCAGAAATTTTCTTTCCCACGCTTTGAAAGTGCAAAAACTGTTTCTGGAACACGATCTATGCATCACATTATACCATTATCGCCAACCAAGATTGGAGCAAAAAGGCTAAGCTATGATACTGATTTTAGTATCATTCATGATTTCTCTGCACTTCCGCCACTGATGCCATTATGCTCTGTGCAGCCCAACTGCTATGTTGCATTTGTATATGACTCTTCTTGGTATGTGGGGATTGTTGAGAAAGTGAATGGTGTAGAAGGAGATGTTACAGTAAGGTTCATGCATCCTTATGAACCATCCCCGTCCATCTATTGGCCTGATAATGATGTTTGTGATGTCCCATTCTCACATATTCTATGTGAAGTTGATATCACCACAGCAACAGGCCGTACTTATTCTCTAAACAAAAAGTCTTCTAGATTGGTGGAAGAAAAGTGGTCCTCATACAAAAAAATATCAAATGTGAAGCATTAAAGCATCTTGTCATATATATAGTTCCAAATGAACTTGAATGCAGATTCATATCTTATATAATGTACGAGTATATTTTATAGTTTGTAGTTTTGTTTTATATTGCAATTATTTTTACATTTCTATATTTTTATGCTCACTTATGTTGTTAATGTTTCTTGAGTAATTAACAATATTTCTATTATTGTGATATTGTGGGAATGTTAATGGCTGAATGAAAATGTTTTCAAAATTCAAGATGAATTTTTTTTTTTTGTGAGTACCATTCATTTCTCAAAATTGATTATTTTTGTGATGCAAATTTACTATTTGCAGATCAGTTTCTAATTTTTTTCAATGATTTTCAGAGGGGAGGGCAAGTGTCCAAATTTTTGTTTTTAATTTTACAAAAAAAATTAATCAACAAAATTTTATTTGGCCAATTCTTTCACGAATTTTTTTTTGAGAGTACCATTCATTTCTCAAAACTGATTTTTTTTTTGTGAGGAAACTTTACTATTTGTAAATCACTTTGTAATTTTTTCAATGATTTTCAGAGGGGGGCAAGTGTCCAAATTTTGTTTTAGAAATTTAACCAAAAAAAAAATTAATATATAAAATTTTTTATGGTCAATTCTTTCATGATTTTTTTTTTTTTGTAAGAACAATTCATTTCTCAAAACTGATTTTTTTTTGTGATGAAACTTTACTATTTGTAAATCACTTTCTAATTTTTTCAAGGATTTTCAGATGGGGGCAAGTGTCCAAATTTTTTTTTAGAAATTTACCAAAAAAAACATTAAACTACAAAATTTTATTTGGCCAATTCTTTCACAATTTTTTTTTTTGAGAGTACCATTCATTTCTCAAAACTGATTTTTTTTTTGGTGAGGAAACTTTACTATTTGTAAATCACTTTGTAATTTTTTCAATGTTTTTCAGATGGGATAAAGTGTCCAAATTTTTTTTTAGAAATTTAATCAAAAAAAAAATTATTCTACAAAATTTTATACGGCCAATTCTTTCACGATTTTTTTTTGGTAAGAACAATTCATTTCTCAAAACTGATTTTTTTTGTAATGAAACTTTACTATTTGTAAATCACTTTCTAATTTTTTCAATGATTTTCAGATGGGATAAAGTGTCCAAATTTTTTTTGAGAAATTTAACCAAAAAAAAAATTATTCTACAAAATTTTATATGGCCAATTCTTTCACGATTTTTTTTTGGTAAGAACAATTCATTTCTACAAAATGATTTTTTTTGTGAGGAAACTTTACTATTTGTAAATCACTTTCTAATTTTTTCAAGGATTTTCAGAGTAGAGCAAGTGTCCAAATTTTTTTTTTAAATTAACCAAAAAAAAAACAAAAAAAATTATAAAACAATTAAAACAAATTTTATACGGCCAATTCTTTTATGTTTTCATAAACTACATGTCACAACGCATATTCAGGGAAAAAATTGTCATCCTACTTGTTTCCATTTAAAAGCTGCAGCCAATTTTCAAATTTTCACAATTAGCTTTGAAGTACCACATTGCATCAAACTTTCTGCTGTTATTACCAACAGAATGTATATAAAGCAATAAAAATTGGCAAAAGTTCATGAAATTAAGTGTAATATCAGTACACAAAATCTCAGTTCTCAACTAGGTAGTGGGTGACATGGCCTGGATGACTTGACATGGAATAACCCTGATGTCTTCTTTTTCATTGTCTTTTTATCCAGTAGAACGATTTGAATGGGACCAATGATGATCTGTGCCGTTATTACGAATGTAACCGGAACAGTTCTTTGCCTCCTTGATAATAATGATGTTCTACAGGATTCTTCATTTTCTTGTTTATCTGTCTTCGTAGTTTTTCCTGTAATAAAAAATGTTTGCAGTATTGTTTTACATTATTATTTGAAAATCTAGTATTATAAGAATCAGACATATATATGGAAATAGATTCTTTAACTTTCCTTTTTGATAAATCTTTTTCGTATTCGACTATGGCTTCCTGGAAATCGTCTAGGATGCATTGTATAGTATTTTTTTAAAATAATTTTTTAATTTTTGATTTTTAACTAATTTTAAAAATTATTTTAATTGTAAATATTAATTGCAAATAATTTCTGTGTCTCAATTGTACATATTTACTAAATTATAAACCACACACGCTAAAAATTGTATATAATTGAAATTTATTTCAAGTTCTCTAAAGAACGTTTTAATTATTTTAATATTTTTTAAAATTCAACCTCCCTTTTTTAACTATTGATTTTAAAATAAGAAATGTCGTGTATAACAAAAATTAGAACGCATTATAATGCACTCGTTTGTTATAAAATCAACAGATTCTTTTCTATAAACAAAAAATTAGCATCTAAAAAATACCAGTTGAATTTCACGTTAGCTTGTAAACACAATAACCTTACCGCTCGATCTCTAATGGTTCAACCGCCTTTTTATCACCCCAAAATGGTAAAATGCTGATCAAAATTGAATAGAAGTTATCTTTCAATAAAATTAGATATATTACTTAAGGAAAAGCAATCCTTAATTAATGAAATGAAAAATCTAAGTGAGATATTAATGTATGATATAAAATATGAAGATAACATAGAGATATTAAAAATAGGTGCAAATAAATTTGATAAAAATTATTCGAAAACAAAAATAAAATACATTGACATTCTCATCACACTCAGTAAGGAAACTTGGTCATATGCTGCCAATAATAACCATAACAACAATTGGTTAATGAATCTATCTGAGGATAAAATAAAATTAACTATGGAAGAAACCAGTATACTCAAAAAAGGTTTTAATTTCAATCTTAATAATTATGTGCCTAATTATTTAAATTTAATTGGGGATATTTAAAAAGATCTAGAGAGACAAGTTATGACAAAAGAATCTAAAATTAATAACAGGGACAAAATAATTGATATTATTAGTCAATTTCCTAAACCTAAAAATAATAAACCATCCAATCTAGAATATAATGCTTACAAACAATTAAAATATAATAAGGACATTGTTGTTACTAAAGCAGATAAGGGTGATGGAACTATAATATTTCATAAAGAAGACTATAAACAGTTTGTTCAGTGTCATTTGGAAAATAATTATATTACTTACTGTAAAGTAGATGCCCAACATAATGAAGAAATAATAATCCAAAACGTTAATAAACAAATAAAATCACTATCTAAAAAATAGATAAAATTTGTTTGATATCATAAATTTTATTGAGTTTAGGATAAAAGATATTGATAAAAGAGTTTATAACGAATGATTCTACTCTCCATAAAATTAAACTACTGCAGAAAATTCACAAACCCACTGAACAAAATAATATCTATAAAAGCCAGGCCAATAATCAATTGTAGAAATTCACCAATAGAAAAAATATCTAAGTTTGTATTCCAAAATCTTAAATCATATACAAAGAAGGCAATAGGATTCGTAAAAAACCCCCAACAAATTGTACAAGATTTAAAAGAATTAAATATTACTGAAAGTCATACTATATTCTCTCTTGATGTAAAAGACCTTTACATCTCATTGTCAACAGAATTATATAATGATGCTTTAAATTGTATTTTAAACGAAAATCCTTTACCTTCTCACGTGAAAAAAGAATTGATTATTGATCTAGCCGCTTTAATTTTTGATAATCAATATTTTAAAAATGATAAAGAGATTTATAAACAAAGTAGAGGTTGCTTTATAGGCCTAGCCGCTTCAGGCTGCATAGCTGATATATCTATGCAATATATTGAATTTTTAGGTAATAACCATATGCAGACTGCGTTATAATACAGACGATATGTCGACGACTGTTTATTTATTACTAATGTACACGATTCCAATAAAATTAATGACGATTTTAACAAATTATCAAATGAAATAAAATTTACCAAAGAGGATGAAAACGATGGTAAGATTGCTTTTTTAGATATATTGATTCAAATGAAACAAACCCAATAATTACATCATGTTACAGAAAGACACCTATTCACGTAAATTTCAGTTCAAATACCCCAAGCAAATATAAGTTCAATATAAAAAAATATTCGTTGATAGAGCATTCTCATACTCAACAAATGAAACAATACTAAATCAAGAGATAAAAACAATAAAACAATTCTTAACGTTGAACGAATATCCTACCAAATATATCAATGACAGCGAAATAAAATTTTTTAGCCAAATATATAATCCCTCACAAAATAACCGGAAAATTAGACAGGAATCAATTTATATAAAATTTCCATATGTCAAAAAATATGAAAATAAGATAAATAAAATATTAAAAGACACTCCTATTATTCCAGTTTTTACTAAAACAGTAAATTAAGTTTTAATTCCCTGAAGCAAGATAGTGATAAAAAGAAAAAGAGAATAAGGAAGGCATAATCTACAAAGTTCCATGCAGAAATGAAAACATTTTTTTTTGTATAGGACAGAGTGGGAATACCTTAGAAAAGCGATTATATTCACACCATTATGCTTGTAAAACCCAAGAACTTAATGCACCAACGATAGCGAGTCACACAACGAACCTAATTATAAATTGTCACGAAATGTTCGTCTTTTAGTTTATGTAACTTAGGAGAAATAAACTTCCTTTTTCATTTCCCATATGCATTCTTTGATGGTGAACGTAGGGACAGAATGAGATGCAGTTTATAAGTTAATAGTGTAACATACAAAGCTAAAGACAAAAAAGGATCACTCTGAATGAGGCTCACAGACTTGCTTAAAAAATAACAAAGTAGGAAAAAGTCTTTGAGAGAGATTGAGAAAGACTTGTAGCAGAAAATTCTACTCCTCCTCAGTGGGCTGATTATCCCATTCAATAAGATGAATTGTTCTGAACTTTTAAAAGAGTAAAAATTTCTTTGCCAAAAACAAACCAAAAAAAATATTTCCATAACGTAATTAAAAATTGGTAAAATAAGCATGTGAGATAGAAAATAAAAAATTAAAATTAAAGCATTAAAACATTAAAACTTTAAAACATTAACATTAAATTATAAAACCTTTCATTCTACAATTTAGATGTTTTTGTATAGGTTGACTCGTGGGCTTTTTGATGGAAAAAATTAAATTTCTTACTTAAAAAAATATTCGAGAAAGAAATTCTGCCACTTCATTGAGTTGAAAATGTCTTGTGAGGTTTTCTAATGTGATGAATTTGTTCTCACAGTCGTCAATGGATATAACATAGAAACACTTTATTTATTTATCTTGAACTGAAATGAATATTATATATATCTAGATATAGTCATCAATACCTCTTTATATCTATCGCTCTGAAATATCTTTAAGATCTATAGTAATTTAAAGACTTTTGATGAGAAAATGCGAGTATTCTACTGATTTTTAAATGGCAGACTGAGGATGTATTTCTTCCACGGCTAAAATGTTGCAATCGAAAAATCTTAAAAGCAAATGAAAAAGAGCTGAATCATTTGCTCCCAAACGCAGACTCCTACAAGAAACTCAAGATTTTAATATAGTTAAGGCTTTGTCACTAGTTCTTCTGTTGACAATGGAAACTTAGAAATGACACCTTAGCCAACTTTTTAGTTTATCGCAATTATTGATTTATTTGAATTTTGATTAAATGCTCTGTTTGATTTAGATTTTAATTATTCTCTCTCCTTCTTCCGTTCAGACAGAATCCCTTCATCAAGCTGTTGATAGAGAACGTAAGAGCTGGTAAAGTGTCATCCTCCAATATTGCTCCAATCTAAAAAAGATTGATCTTCTTTATTGCTTTCACTCTGGATGTTGGAATGTCATTAGGAATTTCTGTTCATCAATCATCCAACAGAAGCCACCTTTGCAATGCGGGAAACTTTTAAATGCTCCTTCTTAGAATTCAACGATTTAAATAGAATATTTCAGTCACAACTAGTTTACATTTACTGTATATGAATGCTGAGTCAATATCAAAATTTAATTTCAGTAGATAAAAAAAAAAAAGAAAATTTATAAAAATATCTTTGTTAAATGTATAAATATACAGGGTGTACCAAAACTCTCTATAAATTAATAAAAAATAAGGAGCATGAGAAAAAATGTTTTTGGTCAATGAATTCAGCGCCGTTTCATCTCAGCATCTCAGCATTCAGTCACTATAAGACGATTGAAACAAAAATTTCTAGATTCAAAAGATACGGAAAAGGATTATGCACAAAAAAGTTCAAAAAAGTTTCCCTACGATGGCGCTTAACAGCAAATTATGCGAAACAAAAGCACAGTAAATAACTAAAAGGTAACCTAAAATGATATTTTAACTTTTAATTTTGCATTTATTAATATTACGAATAAACATAGTGAAAACAATGGCACGTTTGGCACTGCAATAAACGAAAACTCTTTTGCATTACACCAGAGTGGACCAACGTCTGCACAAGTTGTGAGGAAAATGATGCATCGATTCGAGAAAACTGGAACGTTAGGAGTTCAACCTGGCAGAGGACGCAAGCCTGTTACTAAAGAAGTCGTAGAAGATTTTTTAATTGTAATTAAACTCCTTAGTGTCTTTCAGTGAAAGGGTTCATACTGCGAAGTTCACACGATTATTTTTTACTTCGTTGATTTTGTTGTAGAGGCTATTACCGGGAGGGTGAATGGTATCCATTTCCTATTGCTCAGTCTCAGCGAAACATGTAGGGTTATCCTGCTGATGATTTCTAATACAGATGAAACAGCTGTACAGGATTGATATTGGATCAGTGGGCAAAAGCATATTTATTATCCATTATAGTTGTTCTTGTTTTAAAGTTAAATTTATTCTTATTCTTGAAATAGAGTGAAATGAGGATATTATCAACTTACTATTTACATTTTTTTCCCAATGAAAATAAGTGATAGACTAGAATTTCAAAGAAAGTAAATACACAAGTACTTCTGTTCCGGGATCACAAACCTCCGTTTCCCTTTCTCAAGCTTCTTCCTTCAAAGAATAAGAATTCTATTTTCAAAAGAGAATATCAACAAACACTGTGTTAAGAAATAAAGAAAACCAATGAAAAATAATCCAATCTTCAAATTAACATATCTACTGAATCATACATTTAAAAAGTGGTACAAACAAACAGGGCAGATGAAACAATCGACAAAAATACAGAATCAGACTGAACAATACTTCTTAATGACAATATGGCTTAAAATGGAAAATTGATAGTTGTCTTATTAAGAAAATCAACAATCTGAGAAGCGAAACAAATGCGTATTCGATTATCTCCTTTTACCCGATTTCTATTACGGTATTTAAAATTACTAGTTAGTAACTGAGAAAGGAATCCAGAGGTTTACTGATCCCGAAAATTCTCAGCAGTATTTATTACGTATTTAAACAATTTGTTCAAATGAGTGTTAGAAGTTATATATATCTATATAATTTCAATAATGTATTGGTGAATATTCATTTGCATAACTTCACAGCTGTCTCAGAAGTAATAAAGGGATATCAAGGAACCAAAACGAATTAGTCAACTAGGAGCCAAACTAACTGAAATCTTGGGAGCGGTTGGCGTTGTCGCTGTGACATTGGCCTCTCACCTCTGAGTACCAGGGTTCGGTTCTCATGTGGGTTTCGTGATGGTGGACGATCCGCGCTGGGCAGGATTTCTCGGGGTTCACTTTTTAACTCTGCAAAGAAAGAAATTTAAGAAATCAATAATATCTTTAACGGATAGTGATTCAACGAATGAAGGCAAAAGAAGAATAAGAAAACCAAGAAGAATTAATGGAAACTACATTATTTAATCCACCTTCGATTTCAGATAAAATAATGTACCTTTATGATAAAGAGGATATCCGTGATTTATAGCAACAAGAATTCATCGTCTGTCTCATCTTCAGAAAAAATAATGTAAGATTAATATGAGCAGAGATATTATGTTTAAAAAGACATTGTATAGATCGTAGTTTAATATTTCTTAAACATGTAAAATGAACAGTCACCATCAAGTAATTTAGAAATCATAAACTAAAAGACACAGAAATGATAAAAGGGATTCGTATTGAGAGAGAGAGAGCAAAATAAAAGGAATAAACCAAAGTCATTAGAGAAATGGATATGAGAGACGAAATGAACAGATAACAATTATAAATCAACTGAAAAATTAAAATAAAGAAAGAAACTGAGTTAAAGAGAAACTGATCGAAAATGAAACAAGACGTCTTTTAATGAACGAACTTCTTTTTTAAGATCTTTGAAAATTAGAAATGGAAATGAGCATCTGGAAGTTGTTCTTATTTTATTGATCAGCCATATTTCCATTATTGTCATGTTTTGTCCGCCGTAGTTTCTCGTCATCAAAATTTATCTTTAAGACGTTGGTGTCTAAATTCTTATTATTACGAAGCTGCCTCTCAACAAATGGGAAAATTTTCCTCTTTTTGGAGTAGGAAAAAAAATGTCGAAAGTTAAGCCTTACTTGAAATTTCAGTTTTTCATTAAAGACTCTTGTTTGCTTTTCCTTCACATAATAATTCCCCTAAATTCTGTTCACTTAAGATAAACAAAGCGAAAGTTTCCTAAGAAAAAGTTTCATTGTAAAATCTTCCGCAAAATCACCTGCAACTTTCCAGCAAAGCTGTTAGAAAAATTTGAACGAAACTGTTCCTATAACATTTGTAAAACTCTACTATGTGACAGAAACATTGAAATGTCTGTCGGCTCTGACAAAGGACCTCTACTTCTATCGAGGGACGCTGTGATTCTGCGTTTCCGCTCGGAGGCAGATTCATAACCGGATTCGGTTCTCTTTGTGCGGATGCTATGATGATTGGCGTCTGAAAAGAAGAGAAGCACGTCTGACATCTGAGCTGGGCATTTTCTGTCAAATAAAGAGATCCCCTAAGAAAACGTAGAAAGGAGCTGTCATGGAAGGTAAATTAGATCCTAAATTGATCAAGGGAGCAGTCTTACTGGAATAACGATGCTGTAGCTAAAGACAGCCTTCGTAACATTCAGACAATTGTTTCTATTTATTATTGCTTCGCCCAAAATGAAGCTGTATTATGCTGCCACCTGTATTAAATTTGGAAAACAGAAGCAAACAAACACGTTAATCAATAGTACTCTAATCTATTTGCTGTCTTGATTTACATTAAAGAAAACTCCCAAAAATATTAAAATTTGAAATTTTGTACTTAGTTGAGTATCGTTAAATTTATACATATTTATGAATGGAATTGTTTAATTGTGCCTTCTTCATTTACAAACCTTGAAAGACATGAAAGTAACTTGAAGGCGAATCTTGAAATGAACCAAAAGCTAAATGTATAAAACCCATGACTTAAGGATGCTTAAGCTTTACTATTCATCCAAATATCTTTTTGTTTTACTCCAGTAGCTTGAATGAATCTAATAATCAGAGGACTTGCCTTCAGTCCACTTTTTGATCTTGTGCAAAGTTGAACAGAAAAGATTCAGTGAGGTTTCGATTCTTAGTTCTTTTCAAGCAATGACTGATTGACATCAAAAGAAAAGTCGAAGTTTCTTGTCCGTTATTCTATTACGACGTTGAAACTTTGAGCAAAAGACTTTAAGGAAGTTAGGAACCGAGCTGTATAAAAATCAGAGAAAGCATCTCTGACTTGGCGATTCAGCATAAAAAGAAGGTTCTTTTGAAGTTAACCTTTTTGTGATTCTGTTAACAAAATCCAACGGCAATAATTTACAGAAAAAGTATTGATAACATACAAAAGAGAGTGATTGAGGTTTTAAGTTAAATAAAAACAAATGAAAATTCAAATTTTTCATATTTTTACAAATACTGATAGAAAGGTTTTCAAAAGCTGACTAAACAAAAATGCACTAAATGTACTGATTGAGTAATATTTAATATTAGTTATCTTTCTTATTAGGAAAAAAATGGTGAAAAAAAATAATATTTTTTTATTATGTTTTATAAATTATTCTGTATAATGTTAAGTGTATCAATTATTGGAAAACTTACAATTATTGGAAAAGTTATCTTTTAAATAATAAGTAATTTTAGAACATAACTATTAAAGCTATCAATTTCACAAAGTACATCAAAGCATGATTACTTATTGTATGCTGGGCCCCCACAAAGGGAGGGTCAGTTGGTCCCTCATCACCGGGGCCCGGCCGTCAAAAGGGCCCGGGCTGGTCTTAACCGAAAGAAAAACTTATATGAATTAGCCTATCACTTCTAGGCGTTTTTTATAATTTAGTCTATATTTTATTTAAACTATTTTTCTACTTTAACCGTCTGCAAAGAGATATTTTGCATTGCAATGTTTGCACAGAGTGATTTTTTTTTTCGAATGTTTTTTAAACTTCGGGTAGAGCTGGAAAAAGTAGATGTTAATGATAAATTAATTAACTTTAAATTAATGCTAAAACTGCGTATGACAAGTTTAAAAGGGAGAAATATGAAATTGTGTGGTGTTTTGGTGATATTTTTAGCTAAGAATCCATAACATTGGATATGGGTAGGGCTGTCACTGCATTTGGTATCTGGACCCTGAATTTGATGTGGGGGGTCTGACTGTAAGACCACTTAAGGTTTTGAGACCCATAAGTAAAATGGTTGAGAAAAACTGAATAAGATCTAAACTAAATTCATTTAGAGTCAAATTTGATTAGTTTTAGTTAATTCATGTTGTAGAGGTTTTCAGTATAATATTAAGTATCCATACCAAAGCCAATGTAAACAATAAAAATATTACTGGGGATAAAGAAAAAGACGAGAAAAGATTAGTACATTATTCTTTGAATGACTTTCAGCAAGGCTTTTAAAATGCATTACGAAGCACTCCGAACTAGGTTCAGATCTAAGTAATTGACTTAATCTCCTCAATAAGAACATCAGAGACAGCATCTTTCTCACTTTTGTCTTTTGGAGAATGTGATATCACGATTGATCTAAAACCCTAAAAATCAGAAACGGATATTGAAACTGAATTGTAAATAATTTGTTTCTAAATCTGAACGATGTGAAGACGTATTCATGGCAGTCGAATGCAGGGTTGCAATTGATCTTCCCAACTTTCTTTTTGAGTAATATCTGGGCAAAGCCAATCATTAGAATCTTCTCTATTGAGTTTTAGTTTCCTAAAATTGAAAACATTTCAAAATTATCATAATTGCCTTCAAGTTACTAAGTAAAATTCCTAGTAAATTTAATGAAATTGCGTTTTATTTGTTTTATTATAAAAACTAATTAAATATTTGCAATCAAATTAAATTAGATTAACTTCATAAGTAAATTTTTCATTAATTTGGAAAAAAAGAATGTGCTAAACAAGAATATTTTGAAATATTATTGAAAAAAATATTCTTTATTATTTCTATTGTTGTTGATGTTAGATTTGAACGAATGGAAAATGGATGCTTGTTGAGATTCATTCATAACCAACAAAATGTGGATACTTGTTCCATAAGATTTCTCCCTATCTATATATACTCATTACCAAAAAAAACGACGTACCTTGAAGGAGTTGTCCGATTGTAATGAAATTTCGTATGCAAAGACATTGGGAACGCCCATGCAAATGATTAAACTATGGTGTCCAATGAATGAATAGTGAGAGCTACAGCGCATCTGAACTGCGCACTCAGCAGGTGTATATAAGAAGCGATTCTCAATCTGATGGTCAAACTTTCTGTTGCATTGCGAGTTAGGATACCTTTCAGTTAGGACTGAAAAAATGCCTCGCTGCAGGATTCGAGCTCATTACGTGCAACTGTCAGAGTTTGAAAGAAGTCGTATCATTGGATTGAAAGAGGCAGGTTGGGCAAATCGGAGAATCGCTCGTCATATGGGTCGAAGTGATGAGGCGATTAGAAGATGCTGGCAGGAATGGGTGGACAATGGCAGATTTCAGCGTCATGAAGGTAGTGGTCGCCCTAGGGCCACAGCAGACCGGGAGGATACAGTGATTGTCAGAGCTGTCACAGCGCCTGGATCATCGTTATCAACCATCAGACGTGCGACCTACACACGAGTGTCCACCATGACCATTCACAGACGACTGAGAGAGCGATATCTACGCTCGTACCGACCGCCACGCCACCTGCCACTCACGTCTGCACACATTCGGGCCAGATTACAGTGGTGCTTGGCTCGATCCGGTTGGAATGATGCTGACTCGGGATTTATAGTGTTTATCGACGTATCCCGCTTCCAACTGTGTCCTGACGATCGTCGCAGACGTGTCTGGAGACGCCCAGGGCAGCGTGCCGATCCTGCTTTCACTATTGCACGCCACACAGGCCCTCAACCAGGAGTTATGGTCTGGGGTGCCATTTTCCTTGATAGCCGGATCCCTTTGGTCGTCATTAGCGGCACACTTACAGCACAGCGGTACGTCGACGACATTCTGAGACCTGTTTTGCTACCCTTCCTTTTGCAGTACCCTGGCCTTATTTTTCAGCAAGATAATGGCAGACCACATACGGCCGTGTTGCTACGACCTGTCCTGCAGCTTGTGAAACACTTCCTTGGCCAGCCAGATCCCCAGATCTCTCTCCAATCGAGCATGTCTTGGATATGATGGGAAGGCGACTGCATCCACCAGGGAATGTTGATGACCTAGCCCGACAATTGGAGCAAATTTGGCAAGAAATACCGCAGGAGACCATCAGGGAGCTTTATCACTCTATGCCACGTCGTGTGGCAGCTTGCATTCAGGGTACAGGTGGGTCAACTCCTTATTGAGCTCGTTACTCTGTAACTCTGAAGTAAATCATTCAATTTGTCTGAAATTTTAATCATTTTCTATTCTGTACATAATCTTCCTCTCCACCAATTTTTGTCTCCATCGGCCAACTCCTTCTAGGTGCATCTTTTTTTTGTTAATGAGTGAATTTGATTTCGTTTTCATATTACTTTTTTCAACTAACATCGCTTTAGTCTTTTTTAACATTTATTTTAATTTTATTTTTAAACCCCATTTTTCCAATATTCTATGTAGCACTTGAAGCATTCTATTGCATTCTTTTTCTGAATATCCCATTGTTACTTCGTCATTTAATGCAATGTACCTTTTCCCATTTAGACTTAATTTTCCTATAGTCTTAGTCTTCATAATATGTATTACTTCCTCATTATAAGGTACATGGGCCAAATAAGGCCCATCCTTCGTTTAGTTTAGTAAGTTTAAGATTAGTTGTGTTTCAGACAGGTCCTGGCTTCTAGCGTCTACACCAAAAATTAGGTCCGTTGAAGTGGATAATTTCACCATGTTTGTTTCAGTTGAACAGTGAAAGTCGCCCGAAGCTTTTGTCGTTACTATTTCAACTTAATTTGATAAATCGTCTGCATTTTTGGCAACTTAACATACATAAACATGTTTTATGTCATTTTAAAGTGTGTAATGAGTAGAATAAGATATTTGATATTTTCCAATTGACGTGCATTTAAATAGGGGAGACCGGGTTCAATTGGCATAAGGGGCTAGTTGGCACAAAGCTTCTATTTCCTGCCATCGTGTAGCTAGAGCGCAGACATCTTGGTAGTGGGAAGTGTATGTAAAGGTGCACCATCCACCGTGACTTTAGTTTGCTTGGAAGCATCACGAAGGAAGTGATCCCTGTTTCATCGTTTTTCTGACTGGCGACTAAATTTTTTCATAGTAAATTTTTTTGTTCTGGTGAACATGTAGATCGAATTGAGGTGCTGCTGATGGCAGTGAGAGTGGAAAGAGTGGATAACTGTGGTTGCATTCATGTATCATAATCTTTTGTTTCTGATGTTTGGGATTGTGTGGTATCCATCTTGTTTTGAAAATCCCAGTGGGGCTGGTTGCCATAGTTAGGCAGAGATCAGTTGGCAAAGCTTTGACAAATGGTAAAAAAGGGGAAAAACTAGAGATGGCCAGACGAGGAAGACTCAATTTTGTATGACCAAACTAAAGTTCTGTGAAAATTGAACCCACCTGTTCAAACAAGCAACGCCCAACTCCTACATTTGTGTTTGATATCAAGCAATAACTGTAGATAGCTACGAATTCATTGTTTGTCCATACATTTAATTTAATTTATCATACAGTTGTTTTTTGTTCAAGTATTATTAAAATAAAATGTTGTTTCTCGAAAATTGCTGTGTTCTGCTCAAGTATCCCTATCCACACCATGTTATGCCAACTCGCCCCTAGGGGTATGGCAACTAGCCCGCACCCGGGGTTAGTTGGCATAGTTGCAAGCTTTTAGGAAAAGTGTTTTTGGGGTTACTTAAACAAGGATTTCATTAATGGGTCCTACATAATTTTGTAGTCAAAAAGATAAGCTATCCACCAATTTCACCAGAATCCCTCTAATTATTGCACAAAAAAATAGAAAAATCAAAAACCAAAATCTATGCCAACTAGCTCCGGTCTCCCCCTACTTTTTAGTAAAACAATGCATGAAAGCGTGGGTTAACAGAGGGCTCCAAATAAGGCACTCCACTGATGAACCAAATAATGCCCATCAATTATCATGTATATTTTCTTATTATTAGCCTCCTAAGCACATTCTATAACATAAAGTAATTATATACAATGAGAAAAAATATAAAAATAATCATCAAAGCTAGTTTTAAATTCATAATTTTATAAATTAATTACTAATTAATTATTAATTTCATTAAAAGGAGAGGACCTAGTGTTTTATTAGTGCAAAGCTCTATTCCCAAACAGCTGTTTCACGCTAATATGGCGATCATCAGTGGGAAGCAGAGCATAAAACCCCTAGGTCCCATTACGGAGGTGGATATAAGTTAAAGTAAGAACAAGAGTGGAACCTCCAAGATTAAAAGCAAGAAATAAAAAAACACATTAAAAAG
>JAFIDM010000001.1:2697146-2712243 GCA_023159025.1 Thereuonema tuberculata
ATTTTGGGGGATCCAGGGTTTTTAATAATGGCTTGATAATGAAAATTAGTAAGGAATTCAGAAACGTATGTAGCCATATTTATTAATGTTTTTTATCCATATTAATTTTAAAGTATCAATATAGTAGGCTTATTGCAATATACAATTAGGACACGTTAAACATTTTATTATTATTTAATTGATTTCTGCTTTTATTTTTCCTTATTTATTATTTATTTACATATGGGCCTTAATTGGGACAAGTAGTAGGCCTTATTTGGAACAGGCCCTTCAGTTAAATTTTCAAAACTGTGTTATTACAGAAAGAATTTTGAATGCCACTAATTCTAAATTCACTTTTCGTAACAACACCCTAAACTACCTTTCAGGCAGTTTTCAGAATTTTCACTCTTGCAGTAGAAATATAAATCATTAAACGTTAGGTGGGCCTTATTTGGCTTTCTCTTACATATTAAATAAATAAACCAAATTGATCCTCATCTAAGTATTCTTCCCTTTTCATTCTGTTTTTCACTCAATGTAAAAGTATTTTAGAGGTAGTGATAATAGCGATATTGTTCTATAATTGCAACAATCTAATGTACTTCCCTTTTTTTTGGCAATGTAATAATAGTTCTACTTTTCACAAAATCATCTGGTAATTCACCCGATTCATAATATTCATTGACTATATTAAATTGTTTTTTCGCTGTATACCCTGCATTTTTTAAAAGATCAGTAGATATCCTTTCAATATCTGATGCTTTTCCCATTTTCAAATTCTGAGCCTGTTTAAATTCTTCTACCATTATTGGTGGATCAAAATTATCTTTCCCAACTCTACAATTTATGCTTTCAATAAAATCATTGTCATTCATTATCGTTCTATTATCATACAATTCTTGTATATATTCTTTCCACCTGTCACAGATTTCGTCATTATTTATTAAAATTTTATCCTTTTTATATTGACCATAGCTGACGTCGTCTTTGTGTTGGGTCTTTTCACTTTATAATACACTTTATCTTGTCTTCCTTTCCTTATATCATCTTCAATTTCGTTAGTCATTGCTAAATAGTCCATTTCTCTTTTTGATCCCTGCATTTAATAATTATTTCATTTTTAATTAAACTTCCTATATCTTTCTTTTATTTATGTTCATTCCTTCTTAATGTTAATTATTTCCTGTCATCCAAGGCTTTTTTTTTCCGTATAAGTTTCATCTTTCCTAAAATTTCCTCTCATGCATTTCTTATTCCTCTCTTTATGTTTTCGCAGCCATTCAATGGAATCACTTATTAATTGGTAAGACCTTTTCTAATATTCTTTACTTATTTTTTCATCTTTGAATTTCTCTAAACCCACTTTTTACGTATCGTTTTCTTAGTTTTCTTAAACCAAGAGCATTAAAATCACTCATTATTATATTACCTTTCTCTTTTGTCATGTTTAATAATTCTTCTATTTTTTCGAACATTTTTCTTACTTCTTCATCATAGTCCTTTCTTGATGTAGGAAACTAAATGTGAAATAAATCAGTTGGTGTAGTGTTTATTTGTATCTCATCAATCTGTCATTCACATGATATGTGTTATTCACACATTGTGCCATGGCCTAATGGTCTGAGCGTCGACCATAAGGCAGATCTGTTGGAATTTGGGTTCCAATCGCGGCACAAGGATTGGATGTTTCTTTCTTGGATGTTTATTTATCTTCATAGGAGATAGAATTCTAACAGTCACCTTAGGGAACCTCTTGGATAATAATATCCAAATGACAGTAAAGCAAAAAAGATATGTTGACGAGGGGCTGCCGCACAGGAGCCGGAAACCTTCATGCTAAATATTTTAACTTTTTGTAAACCCAAAATTTTTATTTTGAAATTGTGTGCTGGCATTTTATTAATTTAATCATTTTATTTCACATACGTTAAAAAAATTAATTACAGTAATTGTTAATGTATTTCTGAAGACAATTAGATCACTTACACCTACCTTTACATTTTCCTGCAATGAAAGGTGGAAGTTTCAAGGAGACACTTGTTTACGAAGAGTTTGACTTCAGTGGGATCAAATCTAACTTTTTTTTTCATAGTTCTTTAAAGAACTATGAAGGAGGAGAGGATGCCACGACCGGGATTCGAACCCGGGTACCACCACAATGGCCGCAACGGCAGACCGCCGTCGCACGGTCACGCCGGCAGAATAGCGCCACATAGCAACCAGGTAGCGACAATGGGAACTAAACTATTGTTGTGCATAACAACACCCCATAGTAATCTGGTGGAAAAAACTGGATCTAAATTTTTTTTGAGCATAATTCTCTTCCGCATTCCTATTTGTTGTCAAAATTCTTGTCAAAATCAAAATCATATATCTGAGACAAATTTTCTATGTTTGGATCCTAAGAGGTGTAAACGGGAAGTGGCAGAGAATCTTTTTTTGAAGGGTCTGCGTATCTCCAAAACCGCTTTAGGCAGAGACTCGAAAGTTTTCGTGAGTGTTGCGTCAAAATTGATGAGATGCTTTTTCGATAGGTGTAAACGGCGTTAAACATAGGGGGAGGAGGAGAGGATGGGTAAACACTGTTGAAAGATACTCCTACGGGATTTTCGGGATAGATATAGATTTATAATGATCCCGTAATTGTTCACGAATTGGGCAAGGATTAAAGTAATATGGGTGTGGAAAATGACAGAAAGGGGTTGAAGGTCTTATACACTCATTAACAAAAAAAAAGACGACCTAGAAGGAGTTGTCCGATGGAGACAAAAATTGGTGGAGAGGAAGATTATGTGCAGAATAGAAAATGATTAAAATTTCAGACAAATTGAATGATTTATTTCAGAGTTACAGAGTAACGAGCTCAATAAGGAGTTGACCCACCTCTACCCTGAATGCAAGCTGCCACACGACGTGGCATAGAGTGATAAAGCTCCCTGATGGTCTCTTGCAGTATTTCTTGCCAAATTTGCTCCAATTGTCGGGCTGGGTGATCAACATTCCCTGGTGGATGCAGTCGCCTTCCCATCATATCCCGATTGGAAATGCTCGATTGGAGAGAGATCTGGGGATCTGGCTGGCCAAGGAAATGTTTCACAAGCTGCAAGACAGGTCATAGCAACACATGCCGTATGTGGTCTGGCATTTATCTTGCTGAAAAATAAGGCCAGGGTACAGCAAAAGGAAGGGTAGCAAAACAGGTCTCAGAATGTCGTCGACGTACCGCTGTGCTGTAAGTGTGCCGCTAATGACGACCAAAGGGGTCCGGCTATCAAGGGAAATGGCACCCCAGACCATAATTCCTGGTTGAGGGCCTGTGTGGCGTGCAATAGTGAAAGCAGGATCGGCACGCTGCCCTGGGCGTCTCCAGACACGTCTGCGACGATCGTCAGGACACAGTTAGAAGCGGGATTCATCGCTAAAAACTATACATCCCCAATCAGCATCATTCCAAGCGGATCGAGCCAAGCACCACTGTAATCTGGCCCGACAGTGTGCAGACGTGAGTGGCAGGTGATATAGCGTTTGGTAAGAGCGTAGATGTCGCTCTCTCAGCCGTCTGTGAATGGTGGACACTCGTGTGCAGGTCGCACGTCTGATGGTTGATAACGATGATTCAGGCGCTGTGACAGCTGATCTGACAATCACTCTATCCTCCCGCTCTGCTGTGGCCCTAAGTCGACCGCTACCTTCATGACGCTGAATTCTGTCACTGTCCACCCATTCCTGCCAGCATCTTCTAATCGCCGCATCACTTCGACCCATATGACGAGCGATTCTCCGATTTGCCCAACCTGCCTCTTTCAATCCAATGATACGACTTCTTTCAAACTCTGACAGTTGCACGTAATGAGCTCGAATCCTGCGGCGAGGCATTTTTTCAGTCGTTGAAAGGTATCCTAACTCGCAATGCTACAGAAATTTTGACCATCAGATTGAGAATCGCTTTTTATATACATCTGCTGAGTGCGCAGTTCCGATGCGCTGTAGCTCTCGCTATTCATTCATTGGACACCAAAGTTTAATTATTTGCATGAGCGGTCCCAATGTCTTTGCGTACGAAATTTCATTACAATCGGACAACTCTTTCTAGGTACGTTGTTTTTTTTTGGTAATGAGTGTATTCTGTGATCTCAATATTTATTTCATATCTAGGGATCTCAAGTTAGAGAATTCGAATGTAACGTTACTTGTACTTATCACGATACAGAATTTAAATAATTTAAAGATCACACTTACGAATAGTAATGGGAACATCGATTCATTTAATGTAGATTCAATCTAAAGTTTAGGTAAATCTGTCAATGTAAGAGCTATTGATGAGAATCTATATTACTAAAATCTTTTATTTCTCTGTCTGTCTGTCTGTCCGGCGCAATTTTCTGTACGAATGGAAAATAGAAATAATTTTTTCATATTTCCGCGACGGGAATTGAATCTGCAGTTTTCTGATCCGAAGTCGGATGTGTTATCCATTAGACCATAGGAACTACAACTCTGTTCATATTGTTTTTTGACTTATATCTCCGCAATTGTTGTGTTGTTGTTGTGCCCCAATGTTAGTGCAACAATGGAAAACGGTTTTTCATTTTTTATTGTCACGAGGAAGTCGACAAATTCAAAATGAGTATTATTGAACTTCAAAATAATGCGTTGACTGCTTTCTTTGGAATTGAGTTTTGTCAGATTATCTTAAATTTTATTTTCTTTTTATTATTATTATTACTTTTAATAACTGAATTGTACCTTATTAATATATTTTTGTAAAAACAACTAAACTTATTGATTCACGTGTTTTTGAAATTTGTTTAAGCTTCCAACTTTTTTGTTTTGTTATTTTTATTCCAATTTTATTATGCTTGAAAAAGAGATGGCTTGAAAAGAGTCTTCAAATTCGTCGCCAGGTGTATCGTATATAAGCTATGATCTTCATTTAACATCTATATCAACCAACGTTCATCTAAATAAATCTCTTCTTGAAATATCTATAACGAACAATCTGTACATAGGCCAGTCAATAAAAACATCCAACATCGCAAACGCGCATGTATCTACGATTTTTTTATATGTTGTTAGGACCCCTGAGGGTAGTTTATACCCAAGTTTGCAACCCTGAAAACCCTGTGCTACTCCCGTGGTGTTCGAAAAACTGCGGGATTTTGGCACTTGTTTCAGGTTTTGCGAAAAAACTACCGTAAGGAAGCGTTTTTCGGGTATCTTCACGCTATACTTTTGTAAAGCAAACTAAATTTGCTACAATTTGAGCCCAACCCGAGCTCTCGAGGTCCATTGGTTGCCGAGATACAGCCAGTCAAAAAGGGGCAATTATTTCCAAAAAGTGAAAAGTTATCGGGAGGGTCATTTTCCAAGACACGTACCGGCTAAACGAATGGTCATACAGACAAGTCATGAGAGAGGAATTTGTAGAGAATTGAATTAACTTCAAGATGATTCCAAAATGGTGCCCTTAGGCCTCATAGTTTCCTCAAAAACCAAAAAATAGTAAAACATCGGATTTTGGGAAAATGATGAAAACATGGTACTGAATAATGTTGGTATGGATTTCGTTAAAAAAAGTTAGCCAGTCAATATCGACACAAAAAAAGGCAAACATCGCAAACGCGCATGTCTCTACGATCTTTTAATATGTTGTTAGTACCCCTGAGAGTAGTTTTTACCCAAATTTGCAACCCTGAAACCCTGTGCTACTCCCGTGGTGCTCGAAAAACTGCGAAATTCTGGCACTTGTTCAGTTTATTCGAATTTAATGTTTGAGATGTAAAATATGGCTGCAACTAAACATAGATACAAAATCATACATTGAAATATAGAACAATACATGAATACATACAGAATACATAATAATCCCGGAATACAGATGAGTCCCGCTAAGGTACTGCACAAATCTAACGATAATATGGGCGAGTACCGCTACGGGTCTCCTTATTCTGTGGCTCTCGGAATTATTTGTAGCGTATAAGTGAGATCGAAAACTGTGTGCAATGCGTATGTGAAAAAGGGACAGCATGAAAAAGGTTACAAAATTTTTGTACTAGTGTCCTTCTATAGAAATCGTTTGTGCCAGGTCCCTGGCAGTCGGATCTATTGTTTAGTGAATAATAACCTCGGAAGCGGGAGGAGCACTAAATCAGAGGAACGCCTGCGACGCTCTGCTTCTCTCTCAAGCAACACCCATCAAAGTTCCCCAAGCAAAACTGCTCTCAAATGAATGTAACAAACGTCAACTGATCACCATGATGGGCAACCTATCAAATTCAGAGAGGCTGGGTATCGAGGTACATCAATCTCAAGAGGATGCCGATGCTGATATAGTGAGGACTGCCCTCTCCAAGAGCTCATCGTTCGACCAAGCTTTCATCATTGGGGAGGACGTCGATCTACTGGTCCTCCTGAACGGCTTAAGCTCTGAACAGACGAACGTGTACTTCCAGAAAGGCGGCAGAGGTGGGTCCAATATCCAGCAAATTCCTTCACGTGTGGAGAAATGCAGGGTCCAGGAGGGATGATTGTGTTCCTGCATGCCATCAGTGGGTGTGACACCACCTATGCCCTTTTCTGGCAAGGCAAGATGAAGTGGTGCAATGTCCTCAAACAAAACCCCCACTGGATAGACCTCGCCAGCATTTTCCTTAATCCAAACTCCGACCAGGAAGACGTAGGAAATGCTGGCGAGAAGATCTTGATGAACCTCTACGAAGGAGATGAGGAAACGCTGAACACCTTGCGATACTCAGCATTTGTAAAATCGGCAGCAACGGCCAAAGTCAACCTTGCCCGCCTCCACCCCCCCTCCCCGCCACAGAGGCAATATCATTCTTGGAGGACCTACCACCAGGTGCAAAAATGGTTGGGGGTCGACAAAAACCCATGTGACTGGGGATGAACCACCAGGGAACAAGATTTCATGCCGTCACAATTTGCGGAAAGCCCACTCCTCACACCCTGCTTAGCATGATGGCTTGCAAATGCAAGAAAGGGTGCTTAGGGTCGTGCACTTGCAGAAAGGCAGGGCTCAAGTGCTCTATCCTATGCTCCTTTTGCTAAGGGCGAAGTTGCACAATCGTCATCCCGATCGCCCTGGACGAGGAGGACGAGGTTGTGGACGACCCACACCATATGACGACCCGCCTCCACCTCCAGAAACGTCGTCCCTCCCTCTCTGATCCACACTGGATGATACGCGGCCTTTCCAAAAGGACGAAACTACTGCGGGTCTAAACTACTCCAAGTTCTAAACTAGTGCGGTGTTTATGTTTGACTGTGTAAATAGTATTTTCTTGTTTAAATTTTTGTTTACGTTGTTAATTTAATTTTACGTTTATTTGTTTACTGTATGTTTCTTTGAAGCCATATGTTACATCTACAATGTTAAATTCACATTCTTGCACGTTTTTTTAACGAAATCCATGCCAACATTATTCAGTAACATGTTTTCATCATTTTCCCAAAATCCGATGAAAACTATTTTTTGGTTTTTGAGGAAACTATGAGGCCTAAAGGTACCATTTTGGAATCAACTTAAAGTTAATTCAATTCTCTACACATTCCTCTCTCATGACTTTTCTGTAGGACCATTCGTTTAGCCTGTACGTGTCTTGGAAATTGATCCTCTCGATAACTTTTCACTTTTAGGAAATAATTGCCCTTTTTTGACTGGCTGTATCTCGTCAACCAATGGACCTTGAGAGCTCGGGTTGGGCTCAAATTGTAGCAAATTTAGTTTGCTTTACAAAAGTATAGCGTGAAGATACCCGAAAAACGCTTCCTTACGGTAGTTTTTTCGCAAAACCTGAAACAAGTGCCAAAATCCCGCAGTTTTTCGAACACCACGGGAGTAGCACAGGGTTTTCAGGGTTGCAAACTTGGGTATAAACTACCCTCAGGGGTCCTAACAACATATAAAAAAATCGTAGATACATGCGCGTTTGCGATGTTTGCCTTTTTTTATGTCGATATTGACTGGCCTAACACGGGAGATGGCCTAGTTAAAAATAAGATAACTTTAAAAATGGAGATTTATTCTGAAGTGTTTTAATCCAGCTCAGAAAAATAAATTCGAAGACCAACTTAAGAATGTTGAGTCTACTAGATCACACCTATTATGAACAGAAATCCAACTATTATTTTAACTGGAATCTCCGATAATTATCAAAGTAATGAAACAATGGATATATTGATTGAGAGCAATGTTGACCCTCATCAGAGTATAACTAAGGATACATTGACTAAAGGAATTAAAATATTAACGAGCAGGCAATGTCGTAATCCAAGTAAGCGAAATTGGATTATTTCGGTTGTACCGATTATTTTTAATTATTTTAAGAAGCGTGGTTATGTGTTGTGTGAATAGTTGAGAAGGAAATTGCAGTTCTTAGATGCTATAATTTTAACTAATTAGGGCATCTGGCAGCAAATTGAAAGAATTCACAAACACATACTAAGTGCGGTGGCAGCCATCGGTTTAGTGATTGTGACTCCTCTAGTTTAAGTTATTCTAACTGTACATCCTGAAATTAATTGGGTCTTTCAGAAATGTATCATCATGCTGACAGTAAAGCCTGTCCTTGTTATAAGAAAGCCTTTATGACAATTGAAAAACCTATTGTATATAAATGATTAAGTGAAAATATTTTATGTGTGTTTCTTAATATGAAAGAGTAAATTCTGGCCACCACACACAGTTCTAATTTAAATACATCAATAAAAGAACAATAAAATGAAATCCCTTTCAAGATGGTCTAAATCTCAAGCGGAATAATGAAAAACATGTTACAAAAATAAGGGGTGCGGGCCAATGGTCATGTGACTAGGACGGATACATTTAGGGTTCAGGGGTGTTGCGCAGAAGACGCATCAGCCGGAAGCTAAAACAAAGGTGAGGCGCGAAACAACAAGGGAAGTTTAAAAACAGCAAAATGAAACAGCGTAATAAAATTGAACTAAAATAAACAAAACCTGAATCAAAAATGCAAAATGAGAGATCAAAATTAGGTATAAACTTGACATAGAATTAAAATTTACAAAACTAGCAAAAACCTTACAAAGTTAATAAAGAATTAAAATTAACAAGAACCCTTTTGTTTAGGGAATACTAATTAATATTCCGTCATTTGGTCAGATCTATTCTAATTTATTTAGTGATTATGATTCAGAAAGACTTCAATCTTGTGCTGTTTACAATAATAAGAAATTCAGTCCTTTTTTAATAAGCAAGTTTTTAACCAGAGACATTATTGTCGCTGTTTTTCAATTCAATAACCTCTCCATTGCTACCGTCAACATCTATGCCCGCAAATATGAAAATTTTACTGCAATGTTTAACATTGTTGAGGCTGTTTTACGATCTTATTTTCATATTTTAGTTTTGGGCAATTTCAATGCTCGTCATAATGTTTGGGGTGACGCTATTAGTGAGGAGAGAGGGATTGAATTATTTAACTGGATAAACAGAATAATCTTGTTGCTTGGAATGAGAATGAGTCTAGTCCGACTTTCTGCTCTTCCAATGGCAGGATAGATCTCATTCTCGCTCTGGAGGACTCACAATTTCTAATTGGAGTGTATCGGAAGAATATTTTGGTAGTGACCATCGGATTATTAGTTTATCCGTGCCGGCTCCTATTCAAGGGTTTATTGCCTTACAGCTGTGCTTTTATTGCATTCCTCGAGGGACTGTTAATTTACATTAATAATTCAATTGAAATTTTGGATTGCGAAAATGCTGCATCTGTTTTTCAAATAGTTTGCAAAGAGGTCTGTGATTGTGCTATTATTCTCTTTCGTAAAATTATTTTTAAAAACAGGGTTGGACCTCGTCGGTGGTCTATTGAGTTGAGAGCCAAGGCTAGGACATGGTGGAAAAGGATTTTCAGATGTAGGAATGCACATGGGAAGCGTGCTACAGGAATGAAACGGATGGAGGCCAAGGCAAAGTATCGTAAGGTATTAAGGCAATCTAAATAGAGAAGTTATTGTGGAGAAGTTATTGTAGAGGAGTTATTGAGAGAAGGAAGCCAATAGAGATCCTTTTGGCTTTCCATTTAAAATATTGATTAATAGATTTAATACTCAAATACATTTAAAAATAGTCAAGGCAAATGGTTATAACTCTTCCACGGTTGAACCAAATGATGTTCTTCTTAAGAGAATTCCCTGACAATTTAGTTGAGGAACATGATTCTGTTTCCTCTACTATTAAGAATGATCAATACAATTTGTACGATATTGAAGTGGAGGAGTAGAAACTTGAATATCATGAATTACTCCAAATTTTAAGGAATTTGAATTTAGAATTTAGATGGTATTGACTTGATTCCTTCCCGAGCTCTTCCCTTTATCTTACAGACGTGTGGTTATTATTGGGTCAAACTTATTAATAGATTAATAAATGCGGATTTTTCCCGAAGGTCTGGAAAAAGGCCAAGGTTGTCCTTATTCCGAAAGGGGATGGTCTTTTACGACCTATTTGCATTTTACCTGTCATCCTTAAAAATGCCTATGATTTCATTATTGGCATTAACAGGGAACGTCTTCCTGATTCTTCGTCTGTTTTTCAGGCGTGGTTTTCCAGTCAATCAACGTGTGTCGAGACTTTTGGTCAAATAATGTTAACATTGCAGTTATTTCTCAGGCTGCCCAGACAACAATATCAAAGTGCTCTTAATCTAATGTTATGATTAGATATACTTTTTTTAATATTAGAGAACTGTCAGCTGGTGGTGCTGTGGTTCATTTATTTTGAGTTAAGGCATGTATTGGCCACCTCGAAAATGAAGAAGCTAATAGAGAGGTCAAACGGAGTTCTTTCTCTGAAAGAAATTACCTTTCCCTGCCCTGGGCCAAGGTGTGTCTCTCATCGATTAAAATGTAGTCATCATTTATGTATTTAGCAAAATCAATGGAATAAGGCCACTAATGCAGGCCAATTTATAGATTTTTTAAAAAGATCGTCAACTGTTCTTTTTTTCTGATTTTGTCGTCAACCAATTTTTAACGGGGCATGATAATTTTATCTATTATCTTTTTAGATTTTATTTAGGGGATGTTTCCCAATGCAGACTTTGTTTACTTTTGGATTATGATGGACCATCCCTTATGCGGTTGTCTGGATCCTAATCGTGTTAATGATTGGAATTTATTTAGATTATTCCTGATTAAAAGGGAATGTGACAGTTATGGAAATTTTTCGATTATTTTTTTAATGACGTTCGAACATTGTATTGCCCCTCCTAATCTATTAATTTTAATGGTTTTTAATTATGTGTTGGGATTAATTTTATAATTCTTTGTCATTGCCTAACTCACGACGCGCACTTGTCGTCTCGACGGGATCTCCATTAAGACGACTTTATTGTCAAAATGTCATGTAAACATGTAAGTCTTGCAAAATTTTACTGGCAATAAATTGAAATTGAAAAATTAATTATTAACTTATCGACTTATCATAAGTATTTTGGTTTTGATGTGTTTCGTTCTTCTATGTTTTTGTATCAGATACAGATTTTACATTTGGTGCAATAGCCTATATTTATATGAGGGTTTTTTTCAGACACTCGGTAGTGGCCTCCCAGCGCGAAGCCTTCTTCCTCTGTTCTGTTTTCAAATCGGGCCATGTGTCTGTATATTTTTGTTTTGTTTTTTAATTTTGATTTTGTTAAATTTAAAGATTGTTAGACACATAAAAATCAAGTAATATATATATTATATGATTTTTATGTGTCTTTTTTTTGGTTTTGACTTGTAGTTTTAAGAAGGAATTTTTCCTCTTTTTCCGAGCTGCTCTCTTGGGAGGTCAATGGGGAGAGTGGGACCTGATCTGTACCCGGTCTTATGGATTGAGCCTTTGGCGGTAGAAAGGGCTGTTCGGGGTGGGTCCCTGCTGACCATTCTTACTCTTCTTGGTTAATAGCTCGGAAAGTGCAAGTGTAGTTTGGTCTTTATATTTTATACTGTTTTTACAATGCATAAGTTTAACGTGCGTACAATTGCTTACATGAGAAATGAAAGAAAAACGCAGCAGACTAAGACTAAGAATTCACTAACCGGTATATGTGTTTTTAAAATTGGGATACCGGGAATGCAAGATGGACCAATTCTGGTTTCCTCACCATCGTCAGTTTTTGTGTAACCTAAAAAAAAAATGTTATCTCAAGAGTGGTTACACTAAAGAAGTATCTTACATCTCAGTGAACTCGGAAACATAAAAAAGAAAACAAAAGTAAACACCACATAGGCCTTCCAATTAAAAAAAAACAAACGTCAAAACTTCAATAAAGAATTAAAAGGTCAAAGAATAAAAAGGCAAAAAACAGATCAGGAACTCTTAGTCTTAGTCTGGTGCGTTTTTCTTTAATTTCTCATATATACTAGTTTTATTTATTTGTTTCTTTTACTATTTGCGGGAGATTAAAAATCTATTTGTAGATACCAGTCTCTGAGTCTTAAGTATCTATCATGTGATTTTGTAACTGGGATAATTTGGAAGTAATATCTCCATTACGTTCTCATCCACATCAAGACATCTTTTTTTTTTGTAACCCGTACGAATAACGGGTATTTCAGCTAGATTATTCTGAGGCAAACTTAAAAACGTATATTCTTGTGACGTGAATTATCATGAGATTCCTTCTTTTCTGTATCAAGTGGAAATATTATTTTTGAAAATTTCTTTGCTTGAAAATCTCGTTGTACCTCAATAATTTTGTAGCTGTTCTTATTCATTTGTCTGCAATGGCTGTCGATGGCAGAGTTTTTATTCATGCTAAACGAGAAAAAAAAAACAAGCTTTAAATTTAATCCCTCCATTTCACGTCTTCGCAGATCGATAACTCAGTGCTATTTCTTACTCTTTTTTTTTATCTCGAAGGCTTCGGTGGAATTTGATTGTGTGGAACTTCTTCGAACCTTGTAGTTAAGTGAATTTATGCTACGGGTGCTTTACTGAAGCTTTAATAGAGAATTACGCTGTTGATCCAATTCGCTTTTAAAACCCTCTACAATCTAAGATAATGCTTTCATTCAATAGCTCTGTTTTACTGAGAGAAAAAATAGACTCTTCCAATGCAAACATTTTACTTCATCGAATACATTCTTTATTTTCTTTTTTTCCTGCGTGAATGAACAACATACCTAAACAAAAAATGTTATCTCAAGAGTGATTACACTAAAGAACTGCCAACGAAAACTGATGCGACGAAACAATAATTTACGTGGTATAATAAGATTATTTCATTATTTACCTTCAAAATAACTAAAAGGCACTTGACTGGCTACAGCATGTTTCAGTATCAAATGTAAAAGCGTTTTAAGTTTAAAGTCAGCATATTTTCCAATACGTCTGAAAATATACAGGGTTCTGTAAAATTTTATGGAAGACAGGGAACACGAAGATAAACATTTTTTGTTAATAAAGGTAGGTCCGCTGACAGGCGGAATTGAACGACAAATGTTGACTATGTGCCCCAACGAACGGACTAAAGTCACAGTGTTTCATAATGCAATCACAACATTAAGAAGTACCGTAAGTAGTTGTTGCAATACATGGTCCTCTGGTCGCTTGGGCGCGTAATACATTGGTGTAGTTTGGTTAATCTGCTGCAAGTGGAAAAGAATACGGACGTCAGCATCTTTAAATTAGATACGTAATTTTTTAACATCGAACGTTTCTCGACTACCAAAATGGCTGACATGCATCTCTGAGGGATTATCTGAGCGACACGTTTGGAGACTGATGGATAGTCCGGGCTGGATCTGTCGCCTGGTCACCGAGGTCACCCGATTTAAGACGCCTCGATTTCTTCTGGAGTTACATGAAGAACATTCCGTATGAGACTCGAATTGACTCTAAGGAATTCGTGAATTCACAAATCACTAAGAATTCTTGTTGATATTTAAAAAGATAATTAACTTAACAGATACTTCGCTTATTGTAGTTATTATTTGCCAATAATAAACCACTCTCCCCATTGACCACCCAAGAGAGGAGCTCGGAAAAAGAGGAAAAATCCCTTTTTAAAATTACAAGTCAAAACAAAAAAAAAAGACATAAAAATCATATTAATATATATAAATATATATTATTTGATTTTTGTGTGTCTAACAATCTTTAAATTTAACAAAATCAAAAAAAAAAAACATACAGACATATGGCCCAATTTGAAAACAGAACAGAGGAAGAAGGCTTCGCGCTGGAAAAAAATCATATAAATGTACGCCATTTCCCAAATGTAAAATCTATATCTGATACAAAAACATAGAAGAACGATACACATCAAAACCAAAATACTTCTCTTAAGTCAATAAGTTAATAATTAATTTTTCAATTTCAATTTATTACCATTAAATTCAAACTTAATGTTTACATAACATTTTGACAACACAGTCGTCTTAAGGGAGATCCCGTCTTGAGTGGCTGTCATGAGTTAGGCAATAATAAAGAACTATAAAATTAATCCACAAAACATAATTAAAATCATTAAAATTAGTAATAATTAAAATAAAAATATATAGGAGATAAAAAATATTGGAGATGGATCTAAAAGCCGACAAATTGCAAAAAATTAGGGGGGGGGGCAATACAATGTTCGAACGTAATTAAAAAAAATAATCGAAAAATTTCCAAAACTCATTCCCTTTTAACCAGGAATAATCTAAATAAATTCCAATCATTCACATGGATCCAGACAACGCCATAAGGGATGGTCATCATATTCCAAAAGTAATGGATCTTTCGAGTTTCCTTCACGGAACTCATTGTTAACATACACAACTATGCACAAGGTAGTATATTATATTCATTGTTATACCCAATGTATTTGTATAAAATCGCCACTAATGAAATTCTGTTTATTGATTCGTTGATTTCTTCCTTGTTGCTATTGGTTCCCTATGCCCCTTGAATGAATCTTGATTAGTTGATTTCTTCCTTGTTGCTATTGGTTCCATATGCCCCTTGAATGAATCTTGATTAGTTGATTTCTATATAACTGTTCCATACCTCCTTCACAGGTTTTTTCTCCTGGTAAAATAGTCTTTTCTCCAAAGAGTTAGTAAAATAGGCTTGAGGAAGGGGGAACGATATTCCCTGAAAATTTGC
>JAFIDM010000001.1:2722557-2742489 GCA_023159025.1 Thereuonema tuberculata
AAACAGACTACCTCCACCGACACAATCAGGTAGCGTCGATCGTTCATCAACAACTAGCACACAAACATTCACTTATTAAGAGCACGGTCCCGTACTACAAGTACATACCACAAAGCGTATTAGAGTCACCCTCATATAAACTATACTGGGACCGCCCCATTCACACAGACAAAACCATACATCACAACAGACCAGACATCACACTTGTTGATAAGGTCAACAAACAGACCTATCTAATTGATATTGCAGTGCCTATCAGCAAGAACATGCAGAAAACTCACGCAGACAAGATCAGTAAATACACTGATCTAGCACACGAGCTCCAGAAGCAGTGGAAGCAGGATCGAGTACGTGTTGTACCCATCGTTCTGTCTGCCACTGGTCTGGTGCCTCACACATTGCACCACAGTCTCAGCACACTAGGACTTCACAAAATCACTTATGCACAACTGCAGAAGGCTGTGGTACTCAATACTACACGCATAGTTAGGAAATTTTTGGACACAAGCACACATCCCTAATCATTCTTGCACACATCTTTACACTTGGCAGTATGTGCTTTGGTCATTGACCCGCCATATTGTTTTTGCTGGGGAAACCCAAGGTTTGAAACATACAAACATAATAATAATAATAATAATGATAATAATAATAATAATAATAATAATAATAATAATACACGACGACAGATGCAGGAAATGCCACACTACACATGAGACGATCGACCACATAATATCAGGCTGTCCCCTTCTGTCCCAAACAAACTACCTCCACCGACACAGTCAGGTAGCGTCGATCGTTCATCAACAGCTAGCACAGAAACACTCACTTATTAAGAACACGGTCCCATACTACAAGTACACACCACAAAGCGTACTAGAGTCACCCTCACATAAGCTGTACTGGGACCGTCCCATTCACACAGACAAAACTATACATCACAACAGACCTGACATTACACTTGACATTACACTTGATAAGGTCAACAAACAGACCTATCTCATTGATATTGCAGTTCCCATCAGCAAGAACATGCAGAAAACTCACACTGACAATCTGTCCCTTCCCATATCAATAATATATCATCTACATATCTCCAATATGAATAATTTGTTTTGTTCCATTTTAATATGAATTCTTTTTCTAGCCAATTCAAATATATATTATACATTGACCCAGAAACTGGGCTACCCATATGAATACAATTTCATTCGGTTTATTTAAGAAAATTGTAAAAAGAAACAAACACATTAAATCTGTATTGAATTTAAATTAATTATGAGTGTAATAAGAATCCTAAATGGTATACGATTGTAATTCAAAAAAGTGAATGTATTATTTTAAAACAATTATTATGCAATTGTTTTCCGCCATAGATATCTACAGTTGATTGATACGAGGAGATGCTGTAGTGTTTTTATTTCTTTGTTTTATTTATATTGTAACTTTGTTATAATATATTTCTTTAATTTGAATTATTGTACTTCACTTCTGTTCGTTAAAAAATGGAAAAAAGATGTATTATTTTGTCCTGAAGAAAATACCCGTTGAGGGTGTAGAAATATAGAGATATGTTTAATACTGAAAGAAACGATATTTTTGATTTATTTATATATTAGAAGAAAAGAAGTAAGTTGTTATGAATTATTGAAGCCTTAAGGCATCGGAGGAAGAAGAATTGAAGTAAAACAGGTTTGAAGTTTACCATTATGAATTTCCTAAGAAATATAAGAATCAACTACGGTTACAAAACTTTTTATTGGATGAAAGAACATAGAAAATATGTTATTAATTTAGCGAAATGGGAAACACACCAAGAATTTTTGAATTTCAGTAAATATTGTAATATCATTCCAAGAACTATTGATAGGATAAAGATTCCAGTTTTGATAAAAAACAGTAAAACAGAGAACTTGATTAGGAATTTTAAATGGAACTTACTGATTTCACAATTGAACAACACCAAAAAGAAGATAGATATTCTCCAAAAAGAAGAATTAAAGTTGAACAAAAGATTAAAGTTCTCTTTACCAGATAATATTTATACAGACTTAATGAGTAGAGACAATATCAAATACACCAAAGATTATAAGAGACTGAGAGAGAAAAAAATCAAAAAAGTCAATAGGATAGTAAAGGAAAAAGATAAATTAAATTTTGAAACTTATTGTAAGAATTCGAATTATATTGTTAATTTGAGTAAAAAACCATTAAGTAAGAGTGAGAGCATTGCTCTTAAAAAAGGTTTGGAATTTAATTTGAATGTAGGTTTTAATGAGACAAAGGTAATTTCAGAGTTAGAAAGAAAATCAGGAATTATCCAGTACAATAAAGAAGTTCTATTCCAGATTTATAGAAACATGTATCAAAATGATGAATGTAAATTTAGAAATATTTCAGAAAGGGAATTAAAAAATATTAAAAATATCTTAAAAGATGAAACAAGAGTTTTATCGAAATCTGATAAAGGCAATAAGATTGTATTAATGGACATTGAAGATTACAAATCAAAAACTATTGGAATGTTAAATAGTGATGATTTTGAGGAAATCAAAGAAGATCCGACATACAAGCTGTACAAGAAATCTAAATTAATAATCCAAGACTTAAAACAGAAGAAAGTATTAAATTATTTTCAGTACATAGATATTACTAAAGATATGTTAAGGACACCTACCTTTGAGCCTAGGGTAGGCTCAAAACACACAAGGAAAACTACCCTTTAAGACCAGTGATAAATTCATTTGGTTTCCCCACTCCAAAACTTAGGTAAGTTTATAAATAAAATCATTCAAAAGATTCCTTTAGATGTTCCAGAGATAATTTTAAAAAACACCACAAATTTATTAGATTGTTTGAAAACATATAAAGAACAAAATATAAAAAAGAGACATAAGATAAGATTATTTTCTATGGATGTAGTATCAATGTATACTAATGTTCCAATATTAGAAACATTAGAGAAAATTGAAAGTAAGTGTGAAGAAAATGAAAATATACTAAAAGAACATAATTTCGATAAAGATACTTTCAAGGAGATTTTGAGCCTGATGTGTGATAACAAGTATTGTAAATTTAATGATAAAATGTATATAAAAAAATAGGGCTTTCCTATGGGTAGCCCAGTTTCTGGGTCAATGTGTAATATATATTTGAATTGGCTAGAAAAAGAATTCATATTAAAATGGAACAAAACAAATTATTCATATTGGAGATATGTAGATGATATATTATTGATATGGGAAGGGACAGATAGGCAATTTTCTCAATTTTTAATTATATTAATTCGATAAATGATAACATTAAATTTACCTATGAAAGAGAAAAAGAAAATGTATTGCATTATCCAGATGTATTGTTAATTAACAAAAATAACTCAATTTCGCATGAATTCTATCAGAAAGAATTCCAAAGCAACCATGTACTAAATTATGATTCAAATCATAAGATCTCCACAAAGAAAGAAATTATTTTCAATAATTTAAGAAGAATAACCTCGTATACAGGAGATAAAAAATTACGGAAGCATAAAATAAAGGATTTTAGTAATAAATTGAGAATGAATGGCTACCCGCAAAATTTTATAAATGTCAACATTAATAGATTTTTTAAGAGAAGAAATGTAACAAAGGTTAATGTCATTCCAAATCAAATTAGTAATTATAAATATGTTAAGTTTCCAGTTGGTTTTAAAATAGAAAAGTATGTAAGAGAGGTATTTACTGAAAATAGTATAAAAATCATCTATTACAAGGGTAACAGTTTGTTCAAAAAAAGGAAAGAGAAAGTAGAAAATATTCTTTATTGTTTGGGAGTTGTATATAAATTAGAATGTCGGACTTGTCATGAAATCTACATTGGAAATACAGGAAGAGCGGTAGGTGAACGCCTGACGGAACATATTAGAGCGTTCCAAAATAATCAGCCAGGATTGTCAGATTGGGCTAATCATGTTATAAATTTATCACATAATCCAGATCCGATAGTGGAAATTATTTGTAATGCAAAAGAAAAAAATGAAAGATATATGGTAGAATCGGGACTAATCAATATAGCAAATTGTTTCAATAGAGATAAATCATTAAGAATGAATACAATTTCATTCGGTTTATTTAAGAAAATTGTAAAAAGAAACAAACACATTAAATCTGTATTGAATTTAAATTCATTATGAGTGTAATAAGAATCATAAATGGTATACGATTGTAATTCAAAAAAATTAATGTATTATTTTAAAACAATTATTATGCAATTGTTTTCCTTCATAGATATCTACAGTTGATTGATACGAGGAGATGCTGTAGTGTTTTTATTTCTTTGTTTTATTTATATTGTAACTTTGTTGTAATATATATTTCTTTAATTTGAATTATTGTACTTCACTTCTGTTCGTTAAAAAATGGAAGAAAGATGTATTATTTTCTCCTGAAGAAAATACCCGTTGAGGGTGTAGAAATATAGAGATATGTTTAATACTGAAATAACATAACTGTCTGGGTTAGTTCCATTCTTTTCTATGGGAATAGAGATACAATTATCCAAGTTCAGTAACGAATATTTACATCTAATCACTTCTTGTATCTTAATAATGATCATGTGGCGCTTCGATACCTCTTACATTGTCTTTAAGCATTATATGTTATCTTTAAGCACTATATTTACTCTGTCTTTATGCTGCTGTTTGCACTGTATCTTTCTGCTGTATCGGTAACGCCTAGTCTCTGGTCTGTTAGTTCTTCTAATAAACTGTTTCGAACTGTTTTTAATTCAGAGAATTCCGCTTCAATTCTTCACTGAGAAAGTCGCTTAATTTAACGAAGATAACTCTAAATAAATTGAAAGCATTTAACTGTTGTCGTCCGTTCATTTCTGTGTTCAGAACACCTCTGCCGTCATCACAAAGCTCCGTCCGATGTGAAGTTCAGGAAATCAGGTATTAAATATCTAAAAGTTCATAGGAAGGGTTTTGTTCTGGTTCTTTTTTTTCTGTCTCTTTCCCCCCTCCCCCTCTTTTTGGAACTAAATTCAAGAATATTTCTTAAAAAATCAAAAGCAAGTATTCGCTCTGCCTCCTACGACTACACGAATCACTCCTAATTTCTTCAATCCCTGACTCTGCTGCAGTATTACGAAGACGAACTATTACATTTTTTATGGTGGGTCAATCTAAATAATGCAACACATGGATGTTCCACTTTATCTTAAAGGGGATAGCATTTACTTTATATAAAAGGCAGTAATGAAGGTGGCATTTTCGCAATGCAATAATATTTATGGGAATATCTTTACACACATCTTAGAGCATTTTTATCATTCGCCCACTTGGCGAAGAGAATTTACAGGAGAAATAGTTATCTTAGGCATCTTTTTTACACAGTTATCTTATGCGAGATCGCATACATCTATCCATGTAGAGTTGCTACTGTCACAATTCTCACGGTGCGGTGGGCAAACTACATATTAATAAAGATATTTAAATACAAGCGGCAAGTATCTATTTTGTCTACTTTCTGTAGATCCTACAGGAAATAATGGCAAATAATAAAGTAAAATTATAGTAGGATAAAGAATTAGGACAATTACAGATAAATTAATCAATATCAACAATATTGGTAATAAGCCAAAATTACAAAATTTATAATTTATAATTTTTGTAATTTATAATTTTTATAATTTGCAATTTAGCTGTTAGTTCGAATATTCATTGAAATGCAGAAACATTCTAAATACTGGGATCTTCCTGTAGAAAGAAACCCAATGTGGCAACTACCTCAAAACTGAAATTTTCAGCTATACAGCACTAATATACAAAGACACTTCAACAAAATCTAAAAGCATTAAAGATTCCACTAGACATTGACAGATCAACACAAAACACTGTTGTTTTGTTTTTTTGAAGATATGTAGATTATTGATCTGTTTTCAATATGGTCAGATTATACCATAAAGAAAGTAAAAACAAGTAAAGTTAAAACAAGTTTTTTACTTAAAATACATGCACTTGATCAAATCATCTTTTGTCTTCTAACTTCTTCTGCGAAATAATAATAATAATAATAATAATAATAATAAACACAGACAAAAGTATACATGACAACAGACCTGTCATCACACTTGTAGATAAAGTCAACAAACAGACCTATCTCATTGATATTGCAGTGCCTATCAGCAAGAACACGCAGAAAACTCACGCAGACAAGATAAGTAAATACACCGATCTAGCACATGAGTTCAGAAGCAATGGAGGCAGGACCGAGTACGTGTTGTACCCATCGTCCTGTCCACCACTGGTTTGGTGCCTCACACATTGCACCATAGCCTCAGCACACTAGGACTTCATAAAAACACTTATGCACAACTCCAGAAGGCTGTGATACTCAACATAATAGGCATAGTTAGGAAAGTTATGGGCACAACCATATCCCTATTTTTTTTTTTTTTTTTGCACAACTTTATTTACACTTGGCAATAAGTGCTTTGGTCCTTTACCCGCCATGTTGTCTTTGCTGGGGAAACCAATGGTTTGAATCTTTTATGATAATAATAATAGTAATAATAAACTTTTGAATTGAAATATGATCAAATTCGTGTTTTACTTTTCTACGTTATTTACAATGTATAATGACATTTTAGAGATCTTTTTCCCAAAATTTTGAAATTTGATACAAAATAGTATATTTTTATTGCTTAATGAGCATCTATTATTAATAATAAGAAACTATTTTATTTATCTAAAATATTGATTTTTCTAATGGAAAATAAATTCCCTTCTCTCTATTATAAAAAGAAAAAAATAATGAAAAAAATTGATATAAAAAGAAATAGTTACTATAAATAGTTCCCATTAGTTTCAATAATAAATAAGGAAATTAATAGGAATTAAAGAAACTCCTCAAACAGGAAAGCAAATTTGACGTTGATATTAGACTAGAAGACATCTTCAAAGATGAACATGGAAGAAGGCTTTTAATAAATGCATGTTTTGAACCGACTTCAGCTTCAATTCCTTCACCTTAAAAGCATTTCTCATTATTCATTGCTGGGCAGTCAATTTGATAAGTTCACCAGTAAGACTTGATTGAGTCTGGAGCCACGACAACCTCTTTATTGATAGAAATCCCAAGACGCAAAGGAAAGTGTCTAAATTTAAACCTCAAATCAATAAACGATGATCTCCTAATCATAAATTTTCTTCCACGAAGTGCATATTAAAGTCACGATTGGTACATTTATTAAATACAGAAAATTCGTGTTATAAAAAGAATCAGTTTTATTCAGATTCGTTATAAAAATGTGTCCTATTAAGAGAGTTTCTGTGTTTTAGGTGAACTCACATCTGAATCAGAAAAATCAATAAAGAATTAGTGGAACTCCTAAAATCCATTTTCATTGAGTTCGTGTCTGTTTCTTAAGTTCTATGTCTATTAGTAAAATGGAAATGTTCTTAGTTTTCTGTTCTAATACAAATACTTTTTACTTTTCTCTTTAATATTTGGTAAAAAAGATGTCACTTGTATTCAGAAAAGTAGATTAGAATATAAGATTTTTTAAAGTAAGGATACAGAAACTATCCTCCAGCATTGGCTGTGCTATTTGGATAATAATTCATTTATTTCTAAATTATATAATTGCCATTCAATCAAAATTTAAAATTCTGTCATCAAACCCTAAAAATTAAGAAAAGTTCTAAATGTCACTATTGAATTAAACCTATCCCTTGGTGTTGTATGAGATGAGGAAACCCATAATAACAATAAGCTTATTTCTCTTACAATAACAATAATTTAATTGAAGTAGTTCAAGATCAAGCAAAAAGTTTTTTCTTCAATCTTCTGATAGCTTCCTCCTGGAAATTGACATCACACGATCATGATTGACATCACTTGATCATGATTGACATCACATGGTCATGATTGACATCACATGATCAGAGACAGTTACAGAAATCTCTTCATCAATATAATTTATTTGTTGATTTCATTTCACAAGACTATCAGTTCATCTTTTCAAAAAGATCCAGAAAAAGAAGAAAAGTGTGTCCAGAAAAGGCATCCAAATATTTTCCATTAACATTGGTATCATTTGAAATATTGATAAATCTATTCATCAATTTACCAAACCCTTTTTTCTTCTTTCTTCTAAGACGCATTTGCCTGTTCTAGCATATTAATCATCTACATTAAGCCCTCCTTATATTTTTTTTATCCTTTTGATTTGGTTAATTTTGCTTTCTCATTTTCATTCCGTGTATTTGTTCCTTCATTTTTAACAGCTAATTCTGTTTGTTTGTTTGTAGTTTTTGTTTTTTCCATTTTGTATCTTTTAGTCTTAATTTTTTTCTTCAATCTAAACTATTTATTTTAAGTTGCTTGTACAGTCTCTTTAGAGATTTAGGATATTTCATTCGAGATGCTTCTGATTTTATTATCTATATAAATAAAAATTTAAATGTTCGTTTGTTCAAAATCCTAAACTTCTTCTTCACCGATTGCTTTGAAATTTTGATAAACGTTGCATTCGAATACGCGCATGTTTTTATATATCAATTTTATATGTAAGGTAGGTTGCCCAAATAAGGCCCACCTAACGTTTAAAGATTTTTTACATTTCAACTGCAAGAGTGAAAATTCTGAAAACTGTACTGAAAGGGAATTTAGAATTAGTGGCATTTGAAATTCGTTCTGTAATAGCACAGTTTTGAAAATATAACTGAAGGCCTTTTTAGGAGCCCCTGTTCCAAATAAGGCCCACTACTAATCCCAAATAAGGCCCATGTAAAAATAAATAATAAATAATGGAAAAAAAAAAGCAGAAATAAATTAAATTAGAATAATTATATTTAAACCAAAATAATTATACAATTAAATTTAAATCAAATAAAATAAAGTGTTTCAAAATTCGCTCGGGGATTCCTAAGGTCTGTAACTCACAGGCAAACTCGCCCACAGGGACAAGAGCTTGGCAGTGAAAACAGCCAATTTCCAACATTTAATTGTAACTAAATATTAAGCTACAAATTAATAATTAATTAGTAATTAATTTATAAAACAAGCTTTGATGATTTTAGTTATATTTTTTCTCATTATGTATAATTACTTTATGTTATAGAATGGAGGGCCTTAATTGAGCCCCCTGTTAACCTATGCTTTCATGCATTGATTTACTAAAAAGTATTTAAATGCACGTCAACTGGAAAATATCAAATACAGTATCTTATTCTACTCATTACACACTTTAAAATGACATAAAACATGTTTATATATATTAAGTTGCCAAAAAATGCAGACGATTTATCAAATTAAGTTGAAATAGTAACGACAAAAGCTTCGGGCGACTTTTACTGTTCAACTGAAACAAACATGGTGAAATTATCCACTTCAACGGACCTAATTTTTGGTGTAGCCGCTAGTAGCCAGGACCTGTCTGAAACATAACTAATCTTGGTAAATTGTCAACGTTCTATTAATAAAACGAAGGATGAGCCTTATTTGAAACCGGGCCTTATTTGGGCAACCTACCTTATACAAATGTCACACCTGGGACAGGTGAAAACATGCTCTTTGTGAAAACAGCGCCATCTGTTGGACGTAAAAGTAACACAGGGATGAAAATGAGTGAAATCCACACCAATATTGTTATTTGACAATTGGAACTAAACTATTGTTGAGGATAATAGCGACACATATGTACGGGATGGCGATAATGGGAACTGCAAAAATATCATGGTGCAACAACTGGAACTAAAATATTGTTGTGCATAATAGCGACGGGATTTCCAGATAGATATAGATTTGGAATAGTCCTAAGATTTTTTATGAACTTTGAATAGTTATTACCTTATATAAATTCGAGTTACAGAATTAGAATAACCTGGAATAGGAATGAAAACGGGAGAGAGACGGGGAGAAAGGGTGGGAAGTCTTATATTCTCCGATCTTAATATAAATTTCTTATCTAGGAATCTCAAGTTAGTAAATGCGAATAATGTGGAACTATAGATGTAGACTGGAGAGCGGTGAGTGGATGGGAAACAGTGTTGAAGGCTACTTCTGCGGGGTTTTCGGGATAGATGTATATTTGAAAGTTCTATCGAACGATATATCAGCAATTCACAAATGTTTCTGTGGCGCAACCCTAGACGTATGGCGCCAACTCGCAACACACCTGAGTTAAGCGAAGGCCACAACGGGCTTGGAAGTCGTACATTCTCCGATCTCAATATTAAGTTGCTAAATAAATAAGTTTTTTATTTTAATGCTATATATGCAAGGGCTCCGGAGTGAAGCGACGGTACCCAGCTAGCTATTTAATATTCGAATTAACACAAAAATGACGGAATTATTTTTTTGCATATTTTTTAATTGTCTATCTTTTTTTCATTGTTCGTTATGAACTGCCATATATTCTTGGAAAAGATTCCTTGTCTCTACCTTTTCTATTCATAAAAACTAGTAAAGCAAACCTAAATACTGAAACTTTGACACCTGATCAAAAACTTTATTATTAATAGATTTTTTACTTTTTGTTTTTGCTAGTAATATTTTAAATTTTTATCCATCAGATAATTGAAAAGTAAAGTGTTGGAAGTCTTCTGGAGTATTCTTTGATCATTCGCAAAGTTAATAGACATCTGATTGAGTGTTTCTACTAAGACTGACTTTTCCATTTTCTTATGACTTTTCCATTTCATTCTAAGAATAAACAAAAAGGCGAAAGATTACTTTAATAATAGTATTTGCATTATTCAGATTTTCATTTTCATATTATAAGATAAACTTTTTTTATGTTGCTTATGGGATGATTTGGATATTATTCTGAGGTTATATATTCCACTGTCATTTATTTTTACTTTATCAAAGTTTTATATGTACTTGATAAATAATTCATATTAAGTCACTCACTTTATTCACTTTGGATGGCGTTTTCACTTTCTACAGTTTCTGAAACCAAGTTGCTGTTTCAAAATTAATGCATCAGAAATATTTGAGAACTAATTTATTATATTTCTATACATTTTTCTACGTTACTATTTTTCTATGTAACCTTGTTTCTCTATAGAGGGTCATTTCATGAAACACGCAGCGACTCTTGTTAGCTTAGTCCATCTTCCCACCTTCGACTGGGTTATGATGCACCTAAGAACTTTCCATTGTAACAGTCTTCTTTTGAGACAGACAAATGTGTCCTGATCAACTTTTAGATAATTTCTATTATTCTGACTTGATGTCTTATCAATATCAAACCTTACAACTCCTTACAATCAATTCCTTACAATTAAATCGTAAAGGTGTGTTGAATATATTGCCATCGTAAAATGATATCCTCATATTCTCTTGGAATTCGTTTGAACTTCAATTGATTTTCCTGTCGATTCCAATGAGAAACAGGAACTGAGATTAGCAATATTACCTTTCTATAAAAAAACCTGTACTGAACTTTTCTTTACATTGTTAGAAAAAGTCAGATCGATCTTCTGTAACCTTAGACATCTACCTTCTTTTATATCGTTGCAATCAATCCGACCTTGTACGTCGCGAGTAGCCATCTGCATTTGAATGCCTTATGGATTCTTGTAGAATCTATATAAAGTTAGTGAAACGTACTTTCATGGTGTAAGCAGTTTATGTACTTAGAGTTTATGATGTTCCACTTGTCCAGTTAATGTCTTCATAATCGTCGAAGCTGTGCATACCTTACCGCTATTCGTTTTTGCTTGAGGGATTCATCCTCAGTTCTTTCGTTTCGTAGAGGAGTCAGGGAAGCCTGTGGTCATCTTTGAGATATGAACCGTTGTCATTTGATGATAGGTTTTATTCTTATTGATGACATTAGTATCAATTCATCTATGGAACAACGTTTTTGAATGAATGAATGAATGAACTTTGATTCGAAAAGATCACAAATAGATTCTTCCCAGAATGACTTCGTGACGTCATTTCTTCACATTTAATTAGCTGACTGCTTTCTAAACGTACGCAGTTAATCACAAGACTTACGTCATCTTTCAATCTACGTCGGCTATTGTTTAATGGAATGACCTACTGTTTCTTGTCTCCTTTCTTAAAATAACAAAAGTTTTTTTTTTCCATTTTCTTAGGGCTTATGTACTTTTCCAGCAATCGGGTAAAATGTGTTGTCTCCATGTAGGTAAGATTTTCCTTTGACTGATAATTCACAGGATTAAGAAATCAATCCACGCTGCCAAATGCTTCTTCCGTTTATTGAGAGATTGGGGTTCTTATCCCTTCATTTATCTTCAGAACTAACTTTTCCTGCTATCGAGTTTCCTATAAAATATTAGATGATTATTAAAATTTAAGTAATTAAGTAATATCTCATGTAAATACAGTATATCTCATTTTGGAATGACTGGCGAAGAGAGTTTCTCCGTTCCCAACTAGATCAAATTTTGTGAACGGTTTTCTTCAAAATCTACAGTAGCTAGAAATGATATATATAAATATATATATATATATAAGAGAGCCGGACAGTGAATTGTGATTTGAAAATTCCAATATCAAAAAAACAAATCACTGCTTTCGGAATGCCAATCAAAAAACAAATCACTGTTTCCATAGAAACATTCTTATATTATTCTTATATTCTATACTTTCTGAATTCTAAATTGCAAATGATTGATTGAAATCTTTGCTTTACGAAATTTGAAGACCACCAGCTTCAAGTTTTGTGTTTTGGATTTATATATATATATATATATATATATATATATATAATGCAAGAACATCCCAATTCCAAGGAACTTTATTTTGAGATAAATGAGAAAAACTGTCTGGATTCGTTACTTGGGATGTTATTGCTGTCACCTTGCGCAATGCCAGCCTCAGCAAGGCAATTGCAATGGACTTGAAACGTTGTTGCTCCATATAACGCTGCACTGATGCTTTAAAACAATTGAAACACTTTGACCTTGAATTTTCATATTTTTGGACTTGGAACGTTCTTGCACTGACCGACTATACATATATACATATATACACATATATATATTCATTAACAAAAAAAAACGACCCACCTAGAAGGAGTTGTCCGATGGAGACAAAAATTGGTGGAGAGGAATGGTGATTAAACTTTCAGACAAATTGAATGACTTATTTCAAAGTTACAGAGTTACAAAATAACGAGCTCAATAAGGTGTTGACCCACCTCTACCCTGAATGCAAGCTGCCACACGACGTGGCATAGTTTGATAAAGCTCCCTGATGGTCTCCTGCGGTATTTCTTGCCAAATTTGCTTCAATTGTCGGGCTAGGTCATCCACATTCCCTGGTGGATGCAGTCGCCTTCCCATCATATCCCAGACATGCTCGATTGGAGAGAGATCTGGGGATCTGGCTGGCCAAGGAAGTGTTTCACAAGCTGCAAGACAGGTCATAGCAACACGTGCCGTATGTGGTCTGGCATTATCTTGCTGAAAAATAAGGCCAGGGTACTGCAAAAGGAAGGGTAACAAAACAGGTCTGATAATGTCGTCAACGTACGACATTTAATGACGCTCAACAAAACAAATGGGATTTCATTGAAGAAGTTTTCTATTTCTTTAATTTCTGTTTTACTATAAGAGTTCCGATGGATCAATTGATAGAATTGTTTTTCCACAAAAAAAAACACGTTTTTCAGGCTTTAATTCTTTCAATTCCTATTCCTCGTTCATTGTTCACGTTTCGATTCATCCTTTGGGAATTGAAATAAATTATTAACTAATAAATAGCTGCAGGTAACATTTGTATGATTGGTGATAGCGATGTTCCACATTCAAAGTAAACACTCAAGAACATCCACGGTATGAAAGCGACTAAAATGTAGAACCAACTACGTCTTGCAGGTATTTAGTTACACGAGAGAGATTAAAAAAAATTTACGAAATTAATCACTATAATATGTTCTAATTACATTAATAATGCTTTTTAAATCACGTGATGATTCGTCCATTGTAATGTCAGATCACATGGCCTCCTTCGACTTGAAGTAAGTAGACCTCGATCGTCTTCAGACATCCTAAGTCAGGAGGAAGTGAGCTTTGGATTGTAGAGGAAATTAAAGAAAAAGTAAATATCAAATAAAACAAATATAAACAAAGATGTAGCAAATAGATAAAATATTTTGATGGAATTTGGTAATTCTAGACGGGATAATCTTAACTGGACCTATTCTTATTGAAATACGAATTTTGGATTTTTTTTTTCGAACAAACCGGAACAAAGGAACCAATTTCTCTATTTTTTTTATTTTTCTTTGTAATTTTTTTATTGTGACTTTGGGGTGGAGACGATGTTCACAGACATTGTGTGTAGATGGTTATGAAATGATTACTTGTAGGCGGTAATTATTTGAAACCAATTGATTTGAACAATCGAAAATAATGGTAACTTGAGTAATTGAATAGTTTTATGAGAGACTTCTTTCATTTTTGTGATTATGTGTTCTTACGATAATATGTGAAATCTTCAGCATTTCTTTTCTATTTCTTAATTTCCTTTAGTAATTTGTCGCCCCCTGCAAACATTTCCTTTCAGAAGAACCACATTTCAGTTGGTAATTGATGATTAAATGTGTATTCAGTAGGTTGCATGTTGAAACATGTTGCATTTAGCCTAATAATTCCAATGTAATATTGTTACAGTTCCTTCAAATTATTGACTTTCTTCCCTTGCACTTCTTAAGAAACTAATTACAACAATAATTGGAAATTTTATTAGTATCATAATTGCTTTGCATTTTGTAAACAAGAAACTGAACCTCTTAATTGAGATAGCTCTAGAACCATCCTCAAAAAGGAAATTCATTTATAAGTTCTAATGGAATCAATTTGATTTAATTTCCTCTCATTTTCTTGACTATTTTTTTTAAAATACTGAACTATTTCTAAGCTTTAATAACCTGTTTAGGGAGATTTTCTCTTCAGTCGCTCAAATGTAATTAGCGGATTTTCTGCGTAAACACTTTTTTTCTTATTTTGGGCTTATTAATTATTCTGTTTTTATTTAAATTTCCCGAAATGAGTTCCTAATCGAATTACTTGATAATGAGTTTCAAAGTATTTACCTCGTGATACAACGAATAAGAAGAACAGCAGGTCTTTCCGAAATTCTAGGAATAAAATCATATTTGAGAAAAAGGAGAAGAAAACTGTAGCCTATTGACAAAATCGATTTGGAATCGTTGAATAAAACAATAATTTCAATCACTACAAACGAAATTGATCAGAATTTTAATAATAAATTAGAACTATAACTTCATCTCAAATTATTGATAAAAAAATTAAACAATAAACAAAAGAAAATTAAAAAAGCTTTTTAGAATTAAAAATATACTAACAGCTTCAACTGACAAACAGCCACTGACTTTAGCAAATTGTCTTTAACAATAGTTTTTTTTTTCTAACAAAGAAATTATTTTTTCAAGTTAAATTTCAAATTTTTAGTTATATTCCTTTTGTTATTCTTTTTTTCTTCTAATAACCACTTTATTTCTCTCTATTTCGGAAATTTCTTACAAAAATGCTTCTTAGTGATAAATAATTTGACAACAAATTTAACGTGCGTTAATCATAATAAAGGCAGACACATAGTATTTCCAAACGGCCAGCGTTTCGTTGAGGAGTAAGAAAATATACAGTTAAAACTGGACTAAAGCGCAGTGCCAATCACAGTCATCGTAAGGAAACATTCGCGCAGGGATACATTGGGGTGCATATTGTTCTCTCCAGATCACAGTTAGCCTGATGAAGGTTAATTTTTTTTAGTAAATAAGCCATTATTTTTGTTAAAAAATAAACCATTTTTTAAATAAGCTTACCTGCAAACCTCATTTTACTTTTCACTAGTTAATTGAAAAGCTAAAATTCATACCTTAAAAGTAATGCCAAGGCGGTTATCTTGTCACAACTCGACCCCATCTAGCTAATTGCTATCTTGAGATAATAGTATGCACCATTACGTATCCCTGCTCGAATGTATCCTTACGAAGACTGTGATTGGCAGGTACCGTATTCTCCGGTTTAGCCCATCTTTTATTGTCCATTATTTTTACTCGTCAACGAAACACTGGTCGTTTGGAAAACTTGTATGTTTAATTGTATAAATTTTTAATTTTAATACTGTATGTTGGCTTTTTATTCCAATAATATGTTACACGCGTTAAATCGTATTATTTAAATCATAATAACATAACAATAAGAAAATCATAAATATATATCAATATCGATTCACTGTAGCTGTTTTTAGTATTTTTGATACCGGAAATCGAAGTACAGCTTTTTCTGGTTTCCTAACCATCATCAGTTGGATTCCACCAGTATCTAACAGCTCAGTGATCTCAAAAGACTTATAAAGAAAAAAAAAATCAACAAAACAACGTCACTCCATGTTACAAACAAAAATTAAGAAATGAAGAATAAAAAAAGGCCAATCAATCAATCCTCACTAGCAGACGCTTAGCTGATAAAGAATGGTTAGGAAACCATAAACAAATGTCCTGGATTTCTGGCATCAAAAATGTTAAAAACACTTCAGTGAATCACTTATTTATGTGTGTTTATGTTTTGTTTTGTTATGTTTCTCGTGATGTTTTTATGATTTACTCAAGTAAAATTTTTGATTTGTATATTTTTTTTAATTTAAGCCTTTATCAGCTAAGCATACTTGATTTGTTTTTTGTTTTTTTCTTTTTCCTTTCTTTTCTGTTTCTTGTCTCACTTTACTTTTTATTCCTTGATTACCTTTCTTTCCAAGATTTCTTTATTTATTCTTTGATTGAAAAAGGTAAGTATATCTTTTCTTTGAAGTTTAATGTTTCCAGTTGATTTGAGGATGAGAATAATTATATCGTCACGTGATGTCTTAATCAATCGCTTCACAACTTGTCTCTATTGAAGACAAGATACAACTTCAGTTTTGTATGTTTATGTTACAATTATCAGAAGCCTTACAACCCCGCTTTGTCCGTCTGTCTGTGCACAAGTATCATTAAAATACCATTAAATTATCATTAGCAACAATCACAACAATCGCAACTATTGCGTTTTTTTGCATTCGCAGCAATCAGATCGTATCAGACGCCGTTGCGAAGCATTGTGATTGGTTTACTGTCACTACCTTATTAGTAAATGTCAGTAATGGTAGTCTTCGCTGCATTTCTATAAGAGACTGAAGAGCAATTTATCTTCAATTAAAATTATATCTATTTAAATACGTAATCTACTAACCAGAGTTTGTAAAACGTAAACTTAAAAAAGTTTACTATTTAAAAAGTTTCTACTATTTTTAGGGTTATTTTTAAGCCACTTCAATTCTAAAAAGATTATTATTTAGGGTTAAGAAGTTGAAGTTTCTCAAAACGTCAGTTCTTTCTCTAAAATTCTCTACTTTTTATTATTGGACGCTTGAATTATAATTTAATAATTTGACTTTATTAATTACTGTTATGAAATCTGCAAATTTTAAATATTATCAATCGAAAACAGAAGATGGATTTTCATGAAATTTGGAATTCTTTGTATCAGAAGTAATCAGAGAGGAATTCTATGAGGTTCTTTATCTTTTTCAATTTTAAAGTGAACCTGAAAAAGGTCAACAATTGGCTTCAACAGCATCTGTTGAAAGAAAATGAGTTTTCTATATACCAGTAAAACCCCTTTATTACGCTCCTGCTTAAAGCACTTTCCCGTTCTTTACGCTCCTTTCATACGGTCCCTGGAATTTTCTATATAAATCTGTATATTTTTACCCTCTTATAACGCTTCAAATCCCGCTTGTAGCGCTTTTTTTTATATCGGAAATTTTGTACCGAACAGCAATGTAACACTAAGATTCTTTTCTGTCCTTGGTAGGATGGAATCTTTGAACTCTTTGAAGTGCGGGTCTGTGATATAGTTGTGCAAAATGTGTAAGCGGAAATCCCTTTCTATAAGTGAAAAATTGCAAATTCTCCATAAGTACGACGAGAATTCTACACTAAGTCAGAAGGATTTCGCAGAATCTCTGGGAGTTCCCTCATCCAGTCTGAGAACAATAATAAAAAATAAGAATGGAATTACCAATGCAGCGAAAGGTGGTTGCAAACGTAAAAAAGTAGTGTGGAAAATATGAAGATGCCCAGGAAATTTAATTGAATGATTCATCAGTCCCGTGAAGCATCAGTGCTATTAAGTGGCCCAATCATTCAAGAAAAGGCGCTTGAAATTGCGGGCAGTGCTCTAAATCTGCTCCGAAAATATGTTAGTGTTGCTCCTAGTGGTGTATCAATTGATGTTAATAGTTACTTGAACCGCATTGAAAATGTCATAATCCATAACAGTAGCGCACATACACACGGCAAACCACAATCAAAGATCTTTTTAACAGGAAATCTACCTTATATAATTGGCTAAGTTCGTCTGTCTGTCCGTAACTCGATAGAATCCCAATCATACAGCAGCGTTGGAACAAGTCACGCATGACGTCATGCCCATCGAAAAACATGGCGCCCAAATAAATTGCCGTCGATTGAAATTCACGGACACCAATTACTGACAGAATTACATATATTTCTGAAATTCCTTCACGCAGAAAGAAAGTTTATATGTAAATGCATTAAGTTATTGCGGTAGAATTTTACACAGCGTTGGATAAACCTCGGTACCAGGAAGGGAGTGAGCCGATCCTGGAGGTAATGCAATACCAGGCCAACTCGTGGTGAGGCAAACCACCTCAGCGGTCCTCAAAAATCTTAAACCTTAAACATTCTGGATCCACAATGGAGATCGAATCAGGGTTTAATCTGATTAGAACAGATTAGTTTATATTGTGAAGTAGATACTTCTTAAATTCTTTATTGGGAAGGAGAAAAATGAATATATTGAAATATGAAGGGGGAGACCCGCAGTCCCTGCCGAGCGGCTAAGGCTGGGGCAGGTGAAGCAGATCGCTTCTCAACAGAGGGTTTAAGGGAGAGAGATTTTAAAGATTAATCCGGAAACTGGCGGTCGACGTCATGCCCATGGAAAACCATCGCGCCCAAATAAATTGCCGTCGATTGAAATTTACGGACAGCGATTACAGACAGAATCAACTTATATAATTGGCTAAGTTCGTGTGTCTGTCTGTCTGTCTATCCGTAACTCGATATAATTTTGTAACCACTTCACCGATTTTAATGAAATTTTGCATTCTTACTCAGTTTTTTACGCTGATTTCAAAACCATTTTTGCCTTAGAAGCTTCGTTCACAAGTTAGCGCAGTATTTAGATTACATTCACTTTATATTTGAGAGTTGATAATAAAATGATTTTTCAGATTTTTTTTTATGCCTGTCGTCCGACAGGCTTTATTGCTAGTATGGTCATATTTGCACTAGATCTATTGCAGAATCAAGTATGTTTCCTGTAAAATGGTGTCTAAATGTTTCCCCACCTCCTAAATCATTTCCCGTCTACAGCGCTATCCCGCTTATTACGCTTGTAGGTCATGGTCCCTTGACGAGCGTAATAACGGGATTTTACTGTATATAAAAATGAATGTTTCTTTCTTTCTTTCTTTCTTTCTTTCTTTGTCCTTTATATACTCTCAGGCCCTTTGACCTATCTGGACAAAACTTTGCAGAATTACTCTTTAGGACCCTGCGCAAAAGATTGGCTACCTTAGAACCGGGACCCCTCCCCCCAAGGGGTTGAAAAGGGGTGAAATAGCTAAATATGCACCTGGTGGTGACAATGAGAACTAAAACCATTCATATATCCCGTACGCATTCTTATACGTTCATCAGATTGCGATGAAACTTTGGGGAGTTATTGTGCGCACGTCCACGAAGCTTTCTGAATTAGTAGAACACCGGGCCCTTATATTTGGGGCCCCTTCTCGGGCCCACAAGTCTAATGCAAAAAGTGAAAAAAACCAATCCCCTATGGGGAGCTTGGGTGGGGGAAGGCGACACAAG
>JAFIDM010000001.1:2742499-2772801 GCA_023159025.1 Thereuonema tuberculata
GGGGATAAGTGTCCCACCCCCGACCGACACCGGGACCTTATATTTAGCGACCCTTCTGCGGCCCACAAGTCTATTGCAAAAAGTGAAAAAAACCAATCCCCTAGGGGGAGCAGCGACACCACACTTGGGTGGGGGGAAGGGACACAAGGGGATAAGTGTCCCACCCCCGACCGACACCAGGACCTTTCTTTCTTTGAAAGAAAAAACGCATGGCGGGTACAGCTAGTTCTTTATAAAAAGATAACTTTTGTGTCACATCTTAATAAGTCTTGGTCAGTGAATGGGTAATCTTGGAAATTGGTAGATCTTTGAAATAAACTTTGTCAAGTGTTTTGTTGCAAAAATCCAACTAATGAAATTACAAGATAAGACAAAAATCTTAATGCCACATTTATTTTTGATTTTTTCTTTCTTTGTTTTTTTTTTATACTACCACACAGTATGTTTGTCACTAATTTATCACTTTATTTTCATACGGTAGGTCTTAAGGATATTTTGGGAAATTGTTATTTTGTTAGCCAACATTCTGAAGAAAAAAAATTGATGTTTAAATTTACGAGTGCACAAATTCAATATGATAAATTTTGTCTGAGTAAGGAAAGAAGAAGGTGTAAACTTCAACTTCTGTCACAAATATTTTCTTCAAAAATTAGATTTAAAGAAATGGCAGAAGTTATTTTCTTTTACATTTTATGTAAAATCGCAACAAACGATAACTGAAAAAATTAAAATAATTAATTATCTAATAATAATTATAATTAGTAAATGAAGTTAATTGTAGATGAAATGTTTGGAAGTGATAAATGCACTCATATCTTTAAATTCTTTTAGAAAGTATTCTTTTAAAGTAAATAATGATGTTTGCAACAAAATTGATTTCGAAAAGTATTTGATAATTCAATAAATTTTATGAAGTTCTTTGTAAAAATCAGTTTTCAACCAAAACCACATTCCATTAATTTGTTTAAAATTTAAAAATAAACTTCAGTCTATTTTATTAATTTCAATAGCTGAAGAAAGGGGAATTTCCTTCAGTTGTTAAGAACCAAAACAGCTTCCTTTTGCTAGAGTTAGTTTCAGTATAATTAAAAATTCCTATTAAGATTACTATTTTAACTTCATCCTTTTAAAAAAAGAAAATAATAACGATAAGACTTAAAACAAAGAAAACAAGTAAAATTCAGTTGATGAATCAATATTCCATTTGGAACATCATTTTATTTCAACCTATGTTGTATATGGGATGTTCCATAATTATTTATTAATCTAATTTCCTTCATAATGATCCATTGGGTATCCGTGGAACAATCACTAACATAAGGCCCTTAGAATAAACAGATTCTGAGTTATTGTCTGATCACAAATGGACAAGTTGGTCTATAAGGGGTTGGCATTTTTTTCTTCTTCTCAGATGTATTTAAGTGATATTGCAGAATAAAACTAATATCATTTGAGATATTTGCTTCGTGGAAAAAGCGTCTGACTTCTTCTTTGCTGTTTGAATGAGTCGCAGGCACTTAGACCGATCCACTGCATCCGAATATTAGGGAAGAAAAGGATGAACTAACTGCAAAGACTCTCCAGGGAACTCAAATATAAACTTTGCTATCAAGAGATAAGCCTAAGGGAAATTTAGCTTAGGGAAGGAAAAAAAAGACCCCTTAAGGAGAAGAAGTCTATTGGATGGAATTGTTTCAACATGTCAGACCCATTCAAAAGAGAGACTGGAAAAGAAAAAGTAAATAAGGCGATTTAGAAAAAAAGATGTTCAAAATTTCTTATAAAGATGATTTAGAAATAATTAATTACAAAAAATACTTTTTTTTCTGACTATACCACGATTTTAAAACGGACTAAAAAGTATAAAATATTTTTTCCCAGCCCCATACAGATTCCTAACCCATACAGATAGTCTTGAAAATTTGTGATTGTACAGTTTTAATAGCTATAAAAATACTTATAAGATTTAAAACGAAAAACGTGGGTCGCATGCAATAGATAATTGAGATTGTATGGATGGAGTGTATATTATTTTTCAGTAGACAATTGAGATGGTATGGATGTAGTGAATATTGTCTTGCAATAGATAATAATTGAGATGGTATGGATGGAGTGTATATTATCTTGCGTCCCACGTTTTTCGTTTTAAATCTTACAAGTATGTTGAATGTCAATATGCTGATAATAATTGCGTAATCGCGTTCCGTCGCGGTGAAGTGGGACGAAAAGTAGAGACGCCATGGTTACATGTTGGCGTGACGTCACGCCTAACGTGTTTCAACGCTGCACTGTGATTGGTTGTGTCGCCGACTCTGCTTACAAATTTAAAATATCCGTACAACCGTACACGTTTTGCATATTAATAGTATGATTAATAAATATTCTAATAATTATTACTTAAGCATTAAAACTATAAAAAAAACCAATGACAATAGTATTCTCAATTTGTAAATAGTGGAATATTCATTTTTACGATAATCTACTAACTTGAATTGATATTATAAAGTATTAAATATTATATATTCTTCTAATTATTACTTAACCATTAAACCTAAAAAACCCTGAACGTCGCCATTTCTTTCTACCGGCAAAAATGTTAACTACACTATTCATTGTTAAAGCTAATGACGCTAATTATCGAAAAGCGACAATCCTACAATCCTATGCGAGAGTGACAAAGCTTGAATAAGAAATGGAAATTCTCTTTAAAAAGTTGACATCTGCATATTCTGACATATACAATTAATGTATTTCAGTAGAAATATTGTTTATTTTCGAAAGATAACCTTCGATTCAGTCGAAGCGAGGGACAAAATGGCGCTGGTGGTCAATGATAAGATCGCCTATTGTTTCTATATCTCTGGCATCTACCGGCAAAAATTTTAACTACATTATTTTTGTTACAAGTAATGACGCTTCAGGACTTTTATTACTGTAGATTTATAAGGAAATTGTTTTTAAAAATGTCCATTTAAGTAGACAAGGATAGATGAAGGATTAATATTGCATTGTCATCCAGTTCTGAGCTATGTTTAAAGTTTCAAGTCTCTAGCTCATCAGGAAGTTTATAACCAATTGCAAAATTTGTACCGAAGAAACAAACAAATAAGACAGACAGACAGACAGACAAGAAAGCGAATAAATAAATGATTATATTGAGCAAATTATAGTAATTAATTTTTTATTTTCTCGCTATAAAAAATGGTATTATATTTCAGCATCCACAGAAATTCTGGATACACAATCTCGTTGGACTGTAACTTCTACAACACAGTAACAAAATTTTATGCATAGTTCTATTTAGTATATGTATAATGGAAAAATAATATGGAAACTTTGTTTATACACTGGAAGACAAGTTGTAAACTGGCTTTCTATGTTTTGTTTTTTTTCGTTTTAAAAATAACGAATAAATAATCTAATAAATTTTCAGAAACAGTTATTTGTATTAGCTGATTCTGCAAATAAAGTTGAAAATTTATTTCAGGAGATGAGGTATTATGATATACTTATGCTCGATAATCGTTAAAGATAGTCAAAAACACTCTTCATAGGTCAATTTTTAAACTGCATCCACTGTGTGAACAATGCAATATTCAAAACATAACCTCTATAACAAATGTAGTGATGAACAACAAGAAAGGAAAGAACGGGTTAAACAACTTGGAATGACATCAGCTACGATCGTCTTTATATAGAAAACAAGTTACAGATTGTTTGCGAAACTATAAACAGAAACCATGTAAATAAAACAGGAAAAGAGACAAAAATAAAATTCTATTAAGTATTTGCTTCTAATACGTTACTACAAGAAAGTTCAAATGTGAGTAACAAAGACAAGAAAAACAAGAAAATTCCTTCGACAGATAAAAGATGGACGAGAATTGATCGAAAAAGAAACCAAAAGAAAGGGAAGGAGTTAAAAATGTCTAATAAAAAATTAAAAAGACTACATTGCGAAATGGCGAGAACATCGAGACACACGATTACCAAAACAAGTGTGAAAGTTCTTGTTAAATGAAGGCGGAACAAAGGATTCAGTGCAGCAGAAGAAGAAGAAGTCGTGGTTACCAAAATATGCAAATCGCAAGTTTTTATAAAGTTTTGCTGCTAGAGATATGATTATCTTTCTGCTTCAGAACTTTCATTACAAATCCTGGACTAGTCAATTCTTCTTATGGAATAAGAAATAGATAGTATAGCTGCTTCTTTAATGTGGAATTCGTTCGATGAGATGATCCTGAATCAAAGTTGAATGTTTCAAGAATAGTAGTATCGTGGCTTTTAAACCGTTTTGGGATATATGGATATCACTAAGTAGCTCGTTGAAGGTTATTGAAATTATGAATTTATCTCCAGAAATGTTATTCTCAGACTTTATTTGAATATTCTAGTTTTGTTAACACAACAAGACTTCTGGATATTCATAAAGTGAATTCATCAGAGCACGGATTTAATGTTACTTTCGAAAGGAAAATAAAAGTCGATGTTATTTCTTTTCTGAATTTGTTGCTGAAAAAAAAAGCATTTACTGTATTTTAAATAATGAGAAGGTATCAATCTCAGAATTTAGAAAATGCTATCTTGAAATTGAAATTTTTTGTATGGATTTAATTAGAATGTTTTATTATTGACTTAAACGCTTTGAAAATTTTTAAAAGTCCTTTGATTCAGGACCATTGTAGACACATTACACAAGAACTCCCATTATAACTGAATCTAAGCACTTGTTTCTTTACGCCATTTTGAAATCGAAAAACCTTAAATTTTTAAACAAATTAAAAAAAAAATTAAGAAAAAACTTATAATCAGCTCATGAATATTTTTCTATACTTTTGGATAGATCAGGAAAAAGTAGTTGTTAGTCTTAAATTAATTTGCTCTAAAGTAATGCTAATAACTGTGTTCAAAGGGAGAAATATAAAATCGTGTGATACCTTCGCGATAATTTGCCAAAGAATCTATGATTTGACCAAAACTTGGGGTTGGGGGGGGGGTTATTGCATTAGGTGTCTGGGCCCTAAATTTGATGCGAGGGGCCTATTATCAGCAGCTACTGAATGACAGGATGGCTTAATATTCAGTAAATGAACTTGATCCAATGTTATGATCCATCCAATGTTATGGAGCTAACAAAACATGCATTTGACAATCAGGATGTATTCCCAGACATATCCTGATAGATGGCATTCATCAGCAATGATGCGAATCATTCCGAAGATTCCGGGAGATAGAAAGTGTTATCCCATCATGTGCTGCTAATCCCCATACAAGCAGCAGTACAACAATTAGGAACATCTCACTAATTAGTCATCCGTGTTTTCCGAGCTCACCAGTCTCATTCATACACAAACGTTGTCGTCAAAGCTCGGAATTATCAAAGCAGGATTATCCAGCTCTGATATAGTTTACAATTGGATATGAGAGACATATGATGAACATCCCGAAATAATATCGATTATTCTGTTGACTGATGAACTCCAATTCACAAGAGATGAGGTGGTGAATCTCCAAAACGTTCATTACTGGAACCACGATGACCTGGAGACAAAGAGGCAGTGGCAGTTAATGTATGACTGGGATTTTTGGAATCCAGATTGTCGGACCTACATTCTACGATGGTATACTGAATGGTCAGAGTTATGTGGATCTAGTGCTTTGGTCTCTAGTAGATCAGTACTTAGATAGGGTGTGCTTGGCAACATTCAGGGAAATCTGGTTCATCACGATGAAACGGCAGCTCATTATGCATCACGTAGTCGAAGATTTCAAGTTGAACACTTTTGGAACAGTTGGGTAAGTAGTACAGGGTCCGTACAGTAGTTCGCGAGATCACCAATTCTCACTTCTTGTAAATGTAGGGCAATATGAAAGATCATATATCTCACACCAATAGTAAGCTACAGAGTTGCAACAACTCATGATGCTACGCTGCAATGAAATCAGCGAAACTGTGCTGACATCAGTTCTTAGATCTATTAACACACGTGCACAATTGTGTATTGGCATGAACGGACACTATTCTGAACATATTTTCTGAAAGCTTTTAAAATTCTGTTGAATTTGTTTATTTTCGACCTTCAGCTAAGTGTTGAAACTGTTTCTTTCTGGATTCAAAGAAAAACATTCATTTCTGTAATTGTTTTTTATTTGATAACAATAAAATAAATCTTAGCACGATTTTGTTTAGAATCTGGAATCAAAGTCTTCGTCATTCCCAAATAAGTAGAAATCTACGATGTAATACTTATCTGGACCTTGCTACATATTGTATGTAGAAAGAAGGTCCAAAATATGGGCTACCTTACGAGGATAATTAAAATTAGAGTAATTAAATTGTACCAAGTTACTTAATATTTAAAATGAGTCCATTTTATGATAAAAGTTTGAAATTAACCGAAATACAAAAGCAAATGTTTCAATTTTTTTTATTAAAAAAAAGTTACAAAAAACTTATTTTTGAAATTGTGGTCCAAATATGGGCTACCAACAAAAATTTACTATAATTTTCAATCGTTTTTTAAAAAAAGATTGGAAATACTGCTGCAACAAGTAAATTAAATGTTAGTTGTCTATTTGCAAAAGTCACATAAACATCCAACATCGGCACCGGCACAGTCACTATGGGCCCACATAAAACACTGAATATATTCAACCCATTTTTCTCAAGTTTCCCCTGGAATCTTCAGAAAAAAGCCATTCACAAAACATGCAAGAAGTATTTTGGTCATCTGGATAGTCTCCTTGCTGAATTTCTAGGTTACTATCATCTTCAAATTGGTTCAGAGGTGCAGCATTGTCACGACTGTCCTTTCGTGCCAGGCGCTTTCGCTTATCCTCTCGCCTGCATTCCTTCTGTGTAATATTTCTGTAATATTTATATATATATATATATATATATATATATATATATATCTTTTAGTAGCATAATGACGAGCCGTACACCTGTTTAAAGATGATAGACAATTTTTAATAAATAAGAGTAAAACAAAACTAGTTTCGCTCCCGAGAGAGGACCTTTTCAAGTGTGACAAAAATCGAAACACAAGTTAATTTATACAGAACAGCTACTACAGGAAACAGCACGAAACAGAGCTCTTCCGTTACAGCTGCTTGATGGGTACGGTGATGATTACGCTCCGGAAAGAGTTGCAGGCTGTGATAGGAAGATGAATGAGTCTCTAATAGAGGAAGTGACGCCCTTAGATAACCAGGATGTCAAATTCCATTCATTCATTGACAACCATGTTCAATAAATAAGCTATGCTAGAACAATCAGAAATTTTACGTGCATTGTGGAAAATCCAAAAAATTTTTTTGGATTAAGGCTAGAACAAGTTTAGAATCTAAGTAGTGTCATGCATTTTAGAATTCAGCTTTTGGTTCACAGAATTTGGTTAAGAAAATAACAAAACTTATCTATGAAATGTTTCAAGGCCGTGAAATAGTTTGATTGAAACTTATCATCACCTCTGAACAATTTGACTGTAGTTGTTCCCCTCATTTCTCTTTGCAATTAGATACATTTTCATTTTATTTCCAGTGCGTGGCAGTTCCTTCCATACCAGAATACTTCAAGTGGTCCATATATAGACCCTAGCCTATATTCGGACCTTCTCCTCTATAATAAAGCATCATGTTGTTTGTTTTCTTATAGAATTTTCTTGGAATTTCCTCTTAAAGTAGAAAACTAAAACGTCACACTGATTGCTTAAGATTTTTTTGGGTAAAAATTCGTCTTTACATGAGACTGCTGGAGAAGTTGTAAAGAAAATCTTAAAAAAAAACCCCATTAGATGGGAAATGCTTTGACAATCCTGTAAGAAGTTGATAATCCCTTTATTATTTATTTTAAATGGTAAATTCCAAGAATCACTCATTTTAATCATCTCAGTTGTTTTACAAAAAACAGAAAGAATTTACAAAGCGGTAAGTTATAAGAAAAGCCATTTTAACAAAATAAAATAAATAATAGTTGAAAATAAATAATTCTTTATTAGTTTTGCGAGGGAAATGCTAGTCTTAGTAAATTGCGAAGACGGAGAAACTTAATGCACTTCCTAGGAGACGAGTGAAGTAGTTCTCCATTTGGATCTATCACGAGCTGTTGTTGTATAGGCGAAAGTAATAAGCTCTGAATGTCTGTCTGTGTTTATGAAATTCCATAGCTCAGGATCAAATCCCTAGTCATCAGGTGAAAATAAGAGAACCACGAAATTGAATACTTCGTTATTAACTGTTGATAACTTAAGTCATTTGTGTTTAATAGAAAACTCCTTCATCATTTTTCTATAGTACTCACAGAGGAAGAAGAATGATCACAAAAGAAAAAAAAAGTTTTACTTAATTCATCCTGGAACTTACTGCAATATGACGGCGACATAAGAACAGGTTGCTGTAAGGTTTTCACAGCCAAGCTAGAAGTATAATTTGGAACTGTTTCACTAGTTTAAGAGTCAGGATGATAGAATATGTATTTCTGAATTATTAAAAAGATCGGATATTGCTACAAATGTGGCCCATTTGAACGATGAAGAGAATTGTCAACAAGCGAAAATGGATGGGAGCCGCAGTTCATTTCCCTCGACCGAGCATTTCATTTTTACTCATTCAAAGCCATCTTTGCATATATATGATATTTATAAAAAAAAAACGTGAATAATACAATAATAATAACAGTGTAGGTACGTTAAAGATACAAAGATTAAAAAAAAATCGACAAACTTATTCTCTTCTATTTTGCAGAAAAAAAGAAATTAGTTACGATAGTTTGCGATAGATGTCACCCAGAATACATGGAAATATTAATCCATAACCCACGGTTTACTTACGATAGTTTGCGATAGATGTCACCCAGAATATATGGAAATACTAATCCATAACCCGTGGTTTACTTACGATAGTTTGCGATAGATGTCACCCAGAATTCATGGAAGTACTAATCCATAACCCATGGTTTTCTTCTTTTCCCAACCGTTGTATAATTTCCTAGACAAATATCAATAAGTAATTGTTTTTCAATTTGATTTTTTGAATATAAGTAAGTTGAATTATATATATAATGTAAAGCATGGTATAATTATAAATTATTATAATTATAAAATTCTCAGGATATGAACAGAATATATGAGAATTATTTCTGCTTGAAAACCTTTAGCTCATCTAGAGTAGAATAACATTAGAGTTTATATTTTCATAATACTTAATAGTACTTGGAAAATGTGGTACTTCGATAACACAACAAAATCTCTTTCTCTCTCTATTCTAACTATTTAGGCTAACCAAAACTAAACAAAAGTTACTCCTCATCAGGGCTGGTTTTTTTAATAGTTAATACACCACTATAGAAGTTATTCTTACACTTATATTCATTAAATTTTAGTAAACTAATTACGAAAACAGAGGAAAATAAGAGATTTGAACTGTTTCAAAAAAAAAAAAAAAATATTAGGAACTGTGCTAAACTTATGTTTTTTTCATTATTTCGAAAAATAATTTTATAAAATTAAATACAAGATTTTTTATTATAAAGAAATTCATGCTCAGTTGATACAGTATCATAAACGCAGACCACAAATGCAATTGTATACGAATGGCATTATTTGAGTATTTGCATTTGGTTTTGTGTAGGGTTCTAAGGATATAATATTTTCTTTAATACAAGCCAAGAATTGGAAGTGTCATATTATTATGAAGTTGTAATGTAAATTTTACATTTTCGTCTAACGAATTAAACTTAACGAATTAAAATTTCCAGTAGATGGCAGGATTCCAACAAGGACTTGTTGTCATCTTTGATATGAATAACGTGTCTTCGTGGCGAAGATAGAGGCTCAATCAGAAGCTGAATAACTAATGGAATCATATGATTGGCTGTATAATGGTTTTCGAAAATGTATATATGTTTGAACCTTTGTAGGAATATTGTGTTGATGAGGAGCGTCCGCGTAGGAGCCCGTAAGGCTCCACGTGCTAAGTTTTTTATTAAATGTTTTTTTTAAAATGCTTTTAAAATCAATTTGTGTTTTGTTTTTAATTCAATAACATTTCTTTATTATTACAAATACTAGACAATCAACAAAAGAAGTAGCAAGACAATAAATTCAGAATTTATTATCTTGTTTATTATCGCTGTCAGCTTTATATAATCGGAGAAAGTGATTCAGAAACAATCGAAAGTAAAAAAGAGTTGTAAATTTAAGGTGGTATCACGAATTCGTTGAATACATACAACATCATAAGAAGACCTATAGGTTCTGTGGATTTCGTATTACATATTTTTTATTTCCTTTGTGTTTATTCAGAGTCAATTCTTTTGGATTCTACTAAATTGAGTCTGTTTAAGTAGACTTTCCTTCCTACAGCTGGATTTTTAACCTTTCGGGAGATAATCCTCAGAGCAATTACTGAAAATAATGTGGATTCATTTGGTAATAGTAGCGAAATCATCGATTTCAATTCTTTTAAATTTCTTCTTAGACTTCTCTGATTTATTTTATTTCATGTGAAATCTCCAAAAAAAATATTTCTCTATTTTTCTGTAAGTTATAACAAGTTGCTCGTGAAGTTGTCATAGCATCACACAACAAGCTCTGACTTTTCTATCCTGTGCTGTCTATGTATAATTTTTAAGGGTATTACTAAATAAAAATTTGGGATTTATATCAGTGCTTGTCAATTGAACAGACATTGAATTGATTGAAAGACCCAATAATCTCTTCTTGTATAACTAATGTTAATATTAATAAACTTCAGTATCAAAAAACAGAAGACAACTTCAACATACCGATATTTCGTCCCTTATAATTATGAAAAGACTTTTTCAAGGTTTTCCAACTTACATAAAAATAAAATAAAATAAGGAGAAACGATAACTTCTTCTCTCATACAGAATAGAATATAACAATAAAAAAGATAACAATAAACAACATATTAAATGAACGAGATAAACAATAAAATACAAACAACATTAACGACATTGTTTTCGATATAGCCATGATTCTGATCCTATAGTAGATATGTAATAAGAAACTCCGGAAGAATCGAAAAGGTTGATTTTAGAATCATGTACAATGAATTATAGTATATGTATGAATAAGGACAGATCCTTAAGAGTTATTGAGATTTCATTAAGAATCTTTAGAAATTTTTTAAATAAAAATGGTAAGATTGAAAAAAATGTTAAAATTAATGTGAGTCTGTCGTTAATATTGTTTCTATTTTATTGTTTATCTCATTCATTTAATATGCTTTTTATTGTTATGTTTTTTATTGTTATATTCTATTCTGTATGAGAGAAGAAATTATCTTTTATCATTATTTTCTTTTCTTTTTATGTAAGGTTGGAATACCTTGCAAAAGTCTTTTTGATATAAAGAACGAAATATCGGTATGTTGAAGTTGTCTTCTGTTTTCTGATATTGAAGTTGATTGAAAGATCATTCAAACCAGCGGCCTATAACGTTTTTTATTATTGTTATTATTTATTTTATTAACAATTAGTCATAAAAAGTACAATTTCAGTCCTACTAGGTTGTTTGAAAAAAACAACCTGTGTTGTAGATGCTGAGATTTATAATAAATATAAGTTACAGAGTTAAAAACATAAACAATTTAGAAACTTAATACAACATAAAATAAACTAATGAGAACAAATTTAGATAAATCTTTCCAAAAACAAGATGATCTGTGAAAAATAATAATTTTTTTTTCAAATGATTTTAACCAACCCATTTGATTTGTCCCAGTATTATTTTTTCATAAATTATTTTTTTTAAAGTAGACATTTTTTCAATTTTTTTCATTACTAATTAAAATTGATCAAAAATTTTGTTTAATTTAGCAATTTTTTTATTCTCATCGATTGAAGAGAAAGCAATATTGGTCATGTTTTTCCAAATAGAATAGAAACTAGATGTGACAGCGAAATCCCAAAAGCCAATAGATTTACCTGTATGTTGTTGTTAATCCTGTTAATTTCATTTGCAAACAAGGATCAATTAACATTTCCCAATTAATGAATCTCGCATTCATGTTTATTCTGATTCCAACAGATTGTTAGAGACTATTAATTCAATATGTTATTGATTATTCAGCATCATCAGATAAAAGAGATATCCATCAAGGTGAACCCTTGATGATGAAATTTATTTTAAACTGTCTTCCGACTACATTGAAGGCAACTAAAAGGGAAAAACAAGAGATACAAGTGTTTTCTGGAAGGTTGTCTTCACAATCTTTAACAAACAATCACTTGTTCGCCTTAGAAACAAATATTCATAAATCGGAAGCAAATATTTACCACTGGGAAAAGCACTGAAAAACGTTATTTAATAAAATAACGAAATGTTGCACTTTTGATTAACAACAAAAATATGCAACGAAATTTTCCACTATAATCAAAAACATAACGAAAAAGAAAAAATAAATTTCGTTTTTCGTTGAACGCTAATACTTTGTTTCTATTTTTGTGGCAACATTTCAAAGAAACGTAGGTGAATCCCTTCCTTGTGAGTTTATCACGTTTCATGAAATGTACACAGAGGGAGGGGATCTTTTTCAATGGAAAAAGAAACCCCAAAAGTTTTTTTATTTCAGGAAATTTAAAAAATAATTAAAAATCGCCAACATTAAATGAATCGAAGTAATATTATTCCAGGCTGCGCGGTTGGCGATGTCGCTACGACACTGGCCTCTCACCCACTGGTCCCGGGTTCGGTTCTCATGTGGGTTTCGTTGATGGTAACGATCCGTGCTGGACAGGTTTTCCCGGGGTTCTCCCATTTCCCTTGCATTTCTCTCACCCTCCTTTCTCAGTCTTTCTCTCCGTCTGTCCTTGTTTCCGTGGGATAGTACAAACGATCTTTCAGGTCGACATGCTCGGCAGTCATGCCACCCACTTTCAATTAATCTTATCAAATCTAATATTATTCCAATTATAACATTCATGGGAATAAATATTATTTACATAAGGTTTTAAAATATTTTTGCATTCCCCTCAAACTTCGGATGTACTTCTGTCAAATAGTTACATAATCTCTAAAAAAGAATAAGAAAACTTCTTGATAATAATTATTATAAATAATAAATAAGTTATAGAAGCATGTATATATTGGGTTGTATAATAAATTCCCGCATTTTTGGCTTATAAGATTTATTGAATAAGACAATAATTATAACAACGAATTAATCAGTAATATTTTCTCCAGCATTATTTACGACCTGTCTCCACCTATCGACCAAGTTGTTGATGCCGTTTCGCTAAAAAAATTTTGATTGTATGTTGAAGAAGTGGAAGAATCAGTTTTTGAGGGATTCATCGTTGGCGAAGGCTATGCCCCTTACTTGGTTCGACATGGAGCGGAAAAGGTGATAATCCTTTGGCGCAAGGTCCGGAGAGTATGGCGGATGCAGTAAAACCTCCCTTTCGAGGTGATTCAGTGCCTCCTTGACGATGTTTGCGGTGCATTGTCGTGAAGAAGGTTGACTTGACCACGTCGATCGGCCCTTTTCTGCTGAATTGCTTCGTTAACGCGATGAAGTTGGGCGAGATGTCGTTCCTTATCGAAAGTCTTCTTCTTCTCCAGCATTTCCCAGTAGATAAAACCTTCACAGTCCCACCAGACGCAGATCATTGTCTTCTTGGGATGGAGATCTTGCTTGATTCTCGGCTGTGGTGTGTCGCCCACTCTTTTCTTTGCTGCATATTAATGTAAAGACACCACTTCTCATCCTCGGTGACAATGTGTATTACTAAAATCTTTTATTTCTCTGTCTGTCTATATGTCTGTCCGTCTGTCTGTCTGTCTGGTGCAATTTCCTGAGCGAATGGAAAATAAAAATAATTTTTACAATGAAACATCCGCGACAGGAATCGAACCTACAACCTTCTGATCCGACGTCAGACATCTTATCCATTAGACCAAGGTGACTATTACTCACTTTATATTGTTTTTTGACTTATGTGTCCTTTCTCCTTTCCCCCATCAATAAGAAATGCATTCAACCTTTTTTTTTTTTTTTTTGGAATCTCAAGATTTTTTATTTATTTCCGATCCGTCTGTTTACTTTTAATTCGAAAATGACAATTAGAACTATAATTGCCGAAATATTGGAATATTTTAACTATAATATTCTTACTTATTCTATGTGATATTGAAAAACAAGCACATGTACACGGGAGATGTTTGAATTAAAAAAAGATTCAAGAAAGAAAGAAGCACTATTTCTATTAGATAGAATACTGAAAAATCACTATTTGTAACTCAAAAACCATTACTATTTGTAACTCAATAACTACTGAAAGATACCAATTGTAATTAAAAAAAGAGTTTCAAAGAGACAGAAGCACTATTTCTATTAGGTAGAATACTGAAAAATCACTATTTGTTACTCAAAAACCATCACTATTTATAACTTAAAAACCACTGTAAAGTATCAATTGAAATAAAAAAAAAAGAGAGTCAAGAAAGAAGCACTATTTCTATTAGGTAGAATACTGAAAAATCACTATTTGTAACTCAAAAACGACTGAAAAGTATATCTATATGTTACGAAAATCGTTTATTTCTCAGTCTGTCTGGTGCAATTGTTGTAATTTGTGAAAATAGAAATGATTTCTGCAAGTTCGCTACAGGAATCGAACATGCAACCTTCTGCTCCAAAGTTAGACGTCTTAGCCATTAGACCACGAGGACTACATTCTGATCTCTATAAAAAAATATATATACATATATCAAAGATATATGAACTTCAAACGCTGGTTATAAAAGCAGTCGTAGATGGAGAGAATATGGACATCAAAAATTAAATTTAAAAAAAAATGAAATTTTAGTTTTAGTTTACTTGATGTAATTTGTGTGTGTGTGTTTTTTTAATAAATAAAAAGTTGCTTTCAGTTACATATGCGAGGCTTCCGGAGCGAAGCGACGGGTAGCCGAGTAGTTATGTGTAAAAATCGTTGCTTGTGACCACATGTTGCACGATGTTGGCCGAGATGTTGAGCAACAATTTTTTCGCAACGATTTTCCTTGTTGCCATCACTCAAGTTGTGTGGCATCCAAACTCCAACTTTTTGAGTAAAGCCCGTCTTTTGGAGTGGAGATGGTTAGCAATGGTCTTGAAGGTACAGCCCATCTTTTTGGCCAACTCTCGTGGTATTTGACGACCACGATCTTGAGGTTATCTTTGTCGTAGTGGGTAGTCGGCCGGAGCAAGGTGCATCGCCAAGATCGAAATTGCCATTTTTGAACCTGGAAAACCAATTTTGAGCGGTCCTCGGAGCTATAACATCTACTCCATACATGTTACAAATGTCGCGATCTGATTCCGTAGCTTTTTGACCACGACGAAAGGCGAAATAGAGCAGATGTCGAAAACGCATTTTTTTGCCTCCATTTCACTTCAATTTCAAAAGCCTGAAAATTGATTAAAATTAATTAATTCGAAAAACTGAAGCAGATAGGTTTGTAGAGCAAGAAAAAGACTTGCGAATACATATATGTATATATATACACACACACACACACGCAAACACAAATATGTAGATATTTATTACATATATATACTTTACGTAACTAAACACAAAAATGCGGGAAAAAAATAAAATAAAATAAAACGCGGTAATTTATTGCACAACCCAATATTTACATTTATATATTGGGTTGTGTAATTTATTTATATGAGGGGCGTTCAAAAAGAAACGAGCCGGAGTGTGTAATGGGCAAACCGGTGACAGAAGGATAATATCGTTGCATGTGTAACCAAGATTGGTTCGGACACGAGTGAGTGCGGAAGTTCACAGCCCGCCGCTAGAGGGTCACGGGTGCAAGTCACGTGACTAAAAGCTAGCAGAAGCATACGTCAATCGTCCAACGAGGTCATTCACGTTGTAAGCAGTGAAACAGTGCAATGGAGGCGTCTAAAGAAGAGCAAAGAGATGTTGTTCGTTTTCTGATAGCAGAAGGAGTAGGGGGAACGGACATTCATCGAAGAATGTCACAAGTGTACGGTGAACACTGCATGTCCCTTGCAAGGGTCAAAGCGTGGCACAAGCGCTTCAGGGAAGGACGGGTGTCGTTAGCCGATGATGCACGGCCTGGAATTACCGATGACATCGTCCAGCTGATTGATGGACTCGTCACCCAGGACCGCCGAGTTACAGTGAAACATATCGCCGACGAGGTCGGATTGAGCATCGGAAGTCTTCACACCATCATTACAAAAAGATTGAACTGGCGCAAAGTGTGCGCTCAATGGGTGCTCCACAGTCTTCAACCTCAACAGAAAGCATGTCGAATGGCCCACTGTATTGATCATCTGCAGCGCTATGCCAGAGAAGGGAATGAGTTCCTGGCACGAGTGGAGGCTGGAGATGAGTCTTGGTGTCATCACTTCGAACCAGAATCGAAACGACAAAGTCTCCAGTGGAAGCATCCAGGGTCACCACCACCAAAAAATTCCAAGGCCATCCACACAAGTGCAGGAAAGATTATGCTGATGTTCTTCTTTGACTAAGACGGCCCACTTCTGATAGACTTCCTGCAGCACGGGATAACAGTGAATGCCCAGCGTTACTCGCAAACCTTAACCACCCTTCGTCAAGGGATCAAATCGAAACGACCAGGCAAGCTCACCCGTAGGGTCATTCTGCTCCACGACAATGCAAGGCCCCATACAGCCAACACAATCATGGCACTCTTGCAGAAATTCAAGTGGGAGGTTCTCGATCACCCTCCTTACAGTCCAGACCTCTCTCCCTGCGATTACGCCATTTTTGGTCCCCTAAAAAAGGCTCTGAGGGGCAAACGATTCACCTCGGACGACGTCAAGCATTATGTGCGGAACTGGTTCACAACGCAGCCCCGGGAATTTTACGAGACAGCCATTCATCGCCTTGTATCGCAGTGGGACAAGTGTCTCAACAGCCAGGGCCAATACTTCTGACATACCTGTACTAGTTTCTGTTTCTCGGTCTCCGGCTCGTTTCTTTTTGAATGCCCCTTATATATAAATAAGCCGTGCCGGCTTGGCTGAGCGTTCTAGACGGCGGTCTGCCGTGTGTGGCCAGTGTGCCGGTACCTGTTCGAATCCCAGTCGTGGCATGGATTTTTCTTTCTTCTTCTGTGTTTCGTTCGTTTCCCCCTGCGACTTACTATCTCAGTGGGAACTAAATTCTCGTTTCTAATTTCCTAACCTTGTCTTGACGTTGTTAGGGGGGGGCTAGCGCGTGGTCCGTTGGAGCCCATTTGCGGGTAGTAGTATATAAATAAATAAATGTAAATATGTTTTGTAATATAAGTTTCTTGATGTTAAAATGTATAATAATAATTAAATACCTATTATTTATTTATAAGTTAAAAATAACAAGAAGTAAACATATTAATAAGTAAATTTATTAACAAGTAAACATCGATTATTGAACTTATTCTATTCTGATCCCACAAAAATGTACCCATCCTTATACTGAAATAGTCTGGAAACTATTTCTAAAATCAAGGACATTTTCCATGAAATACATTGCAGCGGAACACTAAAATCCGGGATTGTTCCGCACATCCTTGACGTCTGGTCACCCTATATTTACCCTTTTGGGGAATAAACAAGCGATAGAAACTGAGCTATTTGGCTGAAGAATCGTTGTTCAGGGTAGAAATAGTTCCCTAGAAATAGACGAAACACAGAAGAGAAAAACATATCCATGTCGGCTCTGGGATTTGAACTCAAGTTCCTAGGTATCAGCCTCATGGGAGGCTGAGCACAAGGCTACGCCTGAACGGCATTTAAGCTTTTATTGAACATCATTATTATGACTATTCATGTTTAGAGAGAACATATCTATTTTAAGTTATAGAATATAAAAAGTAATAAAAATAATATATTCGTTAGGTATATTTGCGTATTGGGTAAATTATTGAAATAAAATAAATTAACAAAACCCTGTCTTATTCATTGCTTCATTATTTTATTACAAAGTAATCATTTTTCATTCCGTGTCCAAGCTCTGTTTCAGATGACAGTTACGTGTCGTCTTCTAAATAGATTAAAAAAATCTATTTTTGTAAATAAAACCAGAGAAAAAGTGAACTATAAGCAAAGGCATTAGAATGTCCCGAATGATTTTAATTCAAATTTTAGAATTAATATCCCGCTATTTAGAAGTTTTCACTGAACTGAATGACACCGACTTTTTGGTCGACTTAATGTTCCGAAGAAGAAGACAAACGATTTCTGTTTTTCACTAAAACATTCGAGGGGATGATAATCATTGCCTTGTCTTTCATTTCGTTTTTTTTTTTGTATTTAATTTGGACACCCGAGAACTCTTTTTAGCGAACCTGCAGGGAGGAGCTAATAGGAATACAGTAGGTTGTTTTACCATAAACCCGAAGTCGTAGACCTGTAAATAATAATTGGTTGGACTCCCCATGGCCACTTTCAGTTTTAGCGGTCACTGATTTGGTCAGTAAAATTAGTAAAGAAAATGAAACATCTTGCAGGATTGCTGTTGTTTATTGAAAATGAGACAGCTATTAGCATACCCTGAGACATGTTGATGATTACCTGTTCAATAGGTGAAATAAACCCATAGTATCTAGAGTTTTTACTGATGTAGATACTGCAATGGCTGTGTGTGGACTTGCGTTATCTTGCTGATTAAAGATTCCGTTCTGGAAAAGAAATGACTTCAAAATTCGATAAAATATCGTTAGACAGTTAGAAATGCCCTTACGATGACCAGCTCTGATTGAGATATCCGACAAATAGCATCCAAATCATTACAACAGGAGCTGAACTATGTAACATCACTGGGTTGCATTTCCTTCTTCTGGAAGGCTGCGGAAACGTTATTTGCTGTCGTGGTGACCAAGAGGAAAATGAGCATCATAAATACGATAGATGATACGTATTCGTTCCAGTTCTGTGCTTGTAAATGGACAGATATGAGAAGTAAACGAAAGATAGGAAGAGAAGATACAATGAAAACTGTATACGCCTATTGTTTACTACAGGTAGGTGTTCAAGCTATTACCTGTTACCAGTCGTATACTGGTTATAGTAGGTGCATTGAAGTTTCGAATCAGTCACGCATGCCATGCTGTCGCCACTATAGTCGTACTTGGTCTTCCCAATCCTTGTGCTGGATCTTTCTGATCCTTTGGCATCATTTGTTTGCGATTGTGCTGGGATTGCCACCAACACGGAGGATTACATCTCTGTAAGATAAACGTTTTAAGATAAGATTTTGTAAGGGCGACGTTTGCGAAGAGTCTCTTCAGTAGTTTAGGCCAATAATCTGGACAAAATCTGGTCAACCAGGAAACTTTGATAGCATTTATCTGTTTCACTTCAGTCAGATGGTTCCAGTCCAATTGCTTGAACCAGATTCAAACTTAATCATTTGCATGCACTTGTACATACTAGCGTTTCCCTGTTTTCATAAAATTTGCATAACTTCTTTTACGTGTTGAGTTTTTTCCCCTTTTAGTGTATAATAAGTGGGGTCTACCTGCACTGAAACGACTATCCGAGAACGAATATAATGCCTCGATCCAATGTGATCACTTCCAATTTAAGACGACAACTGATCACTGCCCGAATAGACTAAAATAATCAAAATCTTTAACAAAACAAAATGAAAAATCCACAGCAGCACCAGAATAAATAAATTGCCTTTCTAATTGGATTATCGGGAACGAATCGGGAACGACCGTTTCGTCCTACTCGTCAGGGTACTTGTCAGCCCGATCTCCACGGATGAGTCCCCTGTAGAACGAAACGGCCGTTCTCGATTCCTTTCCGATAATCAAATCAGAAAGGTCATTTATTTATTTTGGTGCTGCTCTGGGTTTTTCATTTTGTTTTGTTAGAATTTTTCACAGTACATTAATTTTTCCAAGATTAATCAAAATCTTTGTTAATGGGTAATTTTTTGTTGTTTCCATGTAACATTGAATATCTTTTTATAATAATGCTCCAAGTTATAGGATATCATTCAGCGACATCGTATCTCAATGTGTAAATCAACTAATTTTGTATAATGGAAACAGCGATCAGGGATTCTTCGTAAAGAAGTTAGTCTTCGATATAAATGTAACATATATGTAAATATAAATTCGTAAAGATGAAATTTTTAGTATTTAAAAAAGGCGCCCTTTTCGATTAAATTACGAATAATTTCACTCACCTTTCCAATTCTGAACCGTTCTACAGATCCATCCATCTCATTTGTTTGTATTAATCTCCGCTGCGTTTAATTGTCCCCAATGTCTTTCTCTTATTAAAAGCAAAACAGTCGATTTTAACAAATATAGTTTCCAAAACGATAATCTTAATCTTAATCAATTAATAATACAACGAAAATTCTTCTTAACATTCCCTTCTATATTCACAATAGAAAAGAATAGAAAACTTCTTCAGATCATTTGAGGATAAGAAAACTTTCTTCTTCCTCCATAATTCGTTACTACACATTCAAAATTAATAATATTTCTCATACAATAAGATATGGACCTTCCGTCCGTGCAATCCAACATGTTCTAACAATCTGTGGACTTTCCGTCTCTGCGACAATATGCTTGCATTCATAATCAAATTAGATTAATTTATATAATCAATTTACATTAATTTACATTGATTATATAATCAATTTACACAAAACAATATATGTACAGTTTACAAATAATTTGATGATATTTCATATTTTCTAATTAATTTGTTTGTAATATACTTTAAATTTATATACAATTTGTAATTTAATCAATTTCTAAGAATCGTTCATTATTTTTTTAAAAAAATGAGAAAAACTCCTATTATTTAAGCAAGATGTAGGCCTAATAGTGAAAAATACACAAGAGTTAATAAAACACATTAAAGATGAAAAAGGAATAAAAATTAAAATAAAACTCTACTCAAAGGACAAAGTACACGAATGTATTATATTGAATGTAATCTTATGTAAACTGGGCAATTTTCTATGTACACGAATGTATCACTAGAGGAAACGTTAAAGATAGTAGACACTTTATGTGAAGATAATAAAAACATTCTGGATGAATTTCACATGGATAAAGAAATAATGATGAAAATTTTGAAGTTGATATATGGTGACAGCAACTTTAAATTTAAAGAAAAATTGTTTAAGTAAATAAAAGGCTTTCCAATGGGAAGTCTCATATCAGGGTCACTATGTGCTATATATGTGAATTGGCTGTAGTATAACAAAATTTTAATATGGAACAAATCTCAATATAAATATTTAAGATATGCAGATGATATTTTAATATTATGGAGAGGTACTGTTCCTTTTCGTTTATGAGAGCGCTTCAGCGCTTTTGCGCATGCGTCAGGTCGCCTTCGATTTCTTCCAAATAGGGGCGAGGAAGATGGGATGTTTACTTTTTATTGTGTTAGTTTACTAATAGCTTGGTTCTATTTGCGCTTTTCGGGAAAGAATTATGGAAAGAATAAATACTATTGCAAAAATAACAGATACTAAAAGAAAAACAGGTCTTAAGAAAGTGCCCAACTCAGCGTATCACTCCTTTGTGGGGTAGAATCGTCTGTGTTGTTGTGATTCTCGCTTTTCGAAACGGACAGTACAAAAAGGCAGTTTACAAAATTCTATAATTATTTAAATTCTTAGAAAAACAGTTAAAATTCACAATGGAAGAAGAAATTAATGGAAAATTTTCTTTTTTAGATATATTATAAGTAAATAATAATAATAATAATACAACTTATGAACAGTATGAAAAGAATCTTTAAAGCAATCACATTCTGAATTTTCATTCAGGAAACAGTATATGTACTAAAAAAGCTATTGTAAGAAATTATATTAAAAGAATAGTAGATAATACAGAAAATAAGAAATTTTGGATAAGTAAAAGTAACACAATCAAAAAAAATATTTGAGAGGAATGACTACCCCACGAATTTTATTAATAAGATAATAAGTAGATTCTTCAAAGAAAGACTAAAAGAAAAAACAAGAAAAGAAAGTAAAAACAATAAAGTAATGAAATTAACATTAGAAATTCAGATTAATAAATCAGTTAAAGAAACATGTAAAGATAAGATTAGTATATTATAGAGCAAATAAATTAATAAAGAAAAACAAAGATGTAATTAAAGATAATAAATAGTTTATAAACTCAAATGTGGGGATAGTCGTAAAATTTATTATGATAGCACCCTTAATGGAGAACCCTTAAAGAATGGGTATTAGAAGAGCTTTCAAAAATGATCAAGCCAAAAGTACCAGATTGGGCTGATCATTTTAAAGATTTGAATCATAAACCGGACCCAATAGTAGAAATTTTATATCATACACAAGAAGAAAAAGAAAGATTAATAATAGAACCATATATCATTAATCAGTTTCCCCGAATAAATAAAGATAAATTTTTGAAAGTTAGCGATATAACATTTGGATGTTTAAAAAATTATTTTAAAAATAAAGAATGATTCTTATAAATTGATTATAAATTACAAATTGTATATAATTTTAAAGTATTTTACAAACAAATTAATTAGATTTGAGTTGACGGAAAATATGAAATGTTTTCAAATTGTTAGTAAACAATTTTTTTGAAAAGAAAAAAATATTTCCATATTGGATCATGAAATAGTTAAAATCCAGTCTATTTTCTTAGTTTGCTTTTAATAAAAAGTTAAAAGGTAATTTCAAATTACATTTTATGTGTTAGTTGATTTTAATAAAATTAATAACATTCTCTGTTCACTAGCTACTATATGATTTTAACTATGTTCTATTGATACGTCAACCTTACATTTTTAACTCTATCCGTTCTTACAAATTCTGTAATTTACGTTCGTTTAATGTTCATTTTCATTTGCTTTCAAACTATCGCTGTTCTTTATTCAACCTTTTCCTTCAATTTGTATAGAGACGTCCTCCATCTCATGAATGGTCTTCCAACTGATCTTTCGCTTTAGGTCTTGTAATTTATTGTTTGTTTGCTATGTCTATTATTATTCAATGTGTTTCATTATTCTTTCAATGTGTTGTTGCCATTTAATTCTTTAATTTTGTTTATGAGGTAAAGCGAGGAGAGATGATGCAGGTAGGAGAGTTGACGTGGTCTGCAATTTCCATTTCTAACACAGCGTGGTATTTACCCTCAGTCGAGTCTGTACAGTGGTGTTAAGTGTACGTTGTCAAATTCTTCTACATTTTTGTGAATATTTGTCGATTCTGCAAGGGAATTTCTACATCTACTAGTGTCTGAACTTTCATGTAATTGTTTTAATATTTTCATACAGCATACTTATTGCAGCGATAAAGGATTTTCTGCTGTTGTTAGTTGAAACTGGATTTTTGGCGGGATTGCATTCGCAATGCTTTAGTGTTCGGCCATGTTTGTTGGGGTCATGTTAGGTGCATCGTCTCTTCTACCGTTTTAGGAGAGATAACTCCTGATAATGTGAGAAGAGATGACACCGTTTTGATTTTTCAAAATCAAGAACAACAATAAAGATGAGACCCCTAAAAGGTCTACATGAACACAGCCCGATTGCAGCAATGAATCCAGTTCTCTTGACATCACCATAACTGCTTCAAATGAAGCATCATCTTCTCCACTTCCTGCTGAAGCCGTTTCTCCACAGCCATGTTGCAGCATAACGCTGAGTCCAAAGAAAGCTTTAAGATGTGTTTGGCCTATTCCGTCCAGCCTCAAACCCTCGAATTTGAAGAGAAAGCAATCAGATGTAAATATTACAGATCCGGCCTACACAGAAGAAACCAAAATAAAGAACTCTCACCTAAAACAGAAGAAAGAAAACAAGAAGTCTCAATGCGGAAAGACATAAAAAGCAAAGACTGCTACAAAACGAAACCAGAATGTTTCAAAGAAATTTCAATCGTCTTCATCATCATCTGAAGAAGATGAAGAAATAGTTCTCTTGTCTGATAAATTGTCAGGTGAAGAATATGATGAAAATGAATGTGTGAAATATCTGGATCTCTATACGTCCGACTGGTTTCAGTGTGTGTTCTGCAAAAGATGGCTACATGAAACTTGTTCGCTGTATTCAGAGCTATGTTCTTTATGTGGAAGATTGGCGAGAAAAAAACTAAAGAAATCTCATTAATCAGAGACAATTCGAGATAATAATTTTCTCCTTTTAGCATCAAACTATATTAATGCATTCTGATTAATTGATGTCAAATACATCAAATTCTATTCTTTTCAATTACCTGTAAAAAAGAAGGAAAATACATTAATAATGTTTCAAAGCTTTAATTTGTGTCTTTTCTATTTACTATACTTTAATTAATAATAAGGCTTCTCTCCTACCCATATAATGAGAGATGGCAAAATATAGTATTTTTATAAAACGTAATTTTTTATATATTTCAATGATGCAATGTAAACTAGTATTTTTTTTAGGCAAATAATGTCAATAGAATGACCTGGCCTAATTCATTCTCGATTGAATTCCAAAATTTTGGAAATATAAATTATTATCGAAATGCGCGTCATCTCTCCTCGCTTTATTTAATTTAAGTTTTTTTATATTAATTTTTTTCTACATAATTAAATGCCTTTAATTCTGCAAGTATTTCATTCTTTCTTTTGTGATCAAATAAGGAAATCCTGTGGTTTATCTTATGTATCTTATTTCGGTTGATGTACTTCGTTGATCTTTGTTTTTTTCATTGTCCATGCTTCGTGACCACATGAATACACACGTTTTGTATATTCAAACTCGGATATGTTTCTGAAATTATGAAGGTTTGAAAATTTGGTTTATTATGCTAAAGGCTCTATTAAACTTAGTAAAAACTTAGTAATATTATTCAAAATATTACTATAATGAATATATGTTTAATTTTTTTTCGGTTAGGAAAAATAATAACCTAGGAACTTGAAAATATTGATCATATGTCATATTATTTAGAAATATTTTACTTGTTTTTACTTTAACCGGCTTTTTTCCTTCCCCTTATGCCTGTCCCTCTGGTTTTACGGTACCAATCCTACCACTGGCTGACTACACTTTGGCCAGCAACCACACTCAGTAGGACATTTCATGTTTTCAACGCAAACGGAATATAACTTCCAACAACCCAACACATAAACCAACATCAAACATTGCCGAGGATACGAGATGGGAAAAGAAAAACACTTTAAGAATAAAAAATAAATTTATAAGCAAGTTTATTATTAAACTCATGTTGAGAAAATAAAACAGTTTCCTGATATTAAAAACTTTTTTATTTACCAGACTCTTCCACTATTCTTCAAAATATTTCGAAAAACTAATCGTTTTTCTTTATCAAGTGATAAATAAAAAAGAAAAAAAAGTTTCAAAAGAATAGTTAAAATTGATAAAATAGATAAAAGTATTTATTGATAGATATTTCAAAAACTCAATAAAGAAGTGTTACAATAACATTCAACAGTCAAAAAAAAATAACTAACTTGACTTTGCTCATGTTCGTAGCCATTGTGGGAACATGGGCAATGAAAGGGCTGATTTGTTGGCCAAACAGGCTACGCGAAGCGATATTTCTCTGGATTTGACCCTACCTCCTTCCCATTGGAAGCTCCTTCAGAGCCGTAAAACCATCATGAGCTGGACTGCTGAGTACGTGCATTCTAGAAAGGCTCAGTGGACTAAGAAGTTTTTCCCCACTATTCCGCTTGGGCTACAAAATAAACATTTTATCTCAAATTTTAAAATGACTCAGTTTCTTAGCCGTGAAAATTTCCATGACCAGTATCTGCTTCGTTTTGGCCTTGCCTCTTGTGGATCATGTTCGTGTGGTTATTAAAGTTTTCTCCCTGCAGAGATTGTCATTGCAAAATAAACTAAGATCTCAATCGATAAATTGGCCACCAATTCTATCAAAACTGGTGAAAAGCAAAAAGTATTTATAGAACTTAAAAATTTTATTTCAGAATGTGTGGTTTAGTTTTTCTTGTCTTTTGTATATAATTATGTATATTTGTATATATTTATTAAGTTAACGTACTGTGCCATTGTCTTTGTTCTTTGGTATTGCTGTAGTCAAATATGATTTCCTTCTCTTTTTACCCTTTCTATTTGTTGTAGAATTTAATGATTATTTTTCCTTTTTTTAACTTTTATATTATATGTTCACTTCAACTTACTTCTGTAAGCCTTGTGGAATACTTGTGGAACACAAGGTATACCTTTCGATATGTAAATAAAAAAATAAAAAAAAACAAAAAAACAAAACAATTTGTATCTATTGACTACCATCCATGTTTATTTTCCAAGTAAATATGTGTGTAGTCAAACATTGTATCACTTCACCGGCTAATAGTACCATCGCCATTACACTAAAACCCCCTAACAAGATTCAAAATCGTGTAGCAAAGGGTTTAGCTTATGCTTTACTCTGTAAAAATAATAGTTGTATTTATATAGGGGAGACGCGCCGTACCTTATGCCAGCGCCTATCGGACCATCGTAGGGCACTAATCAACTGTAATGCAGAATATTTGACAGTCAGACACGCACTGAGCATCAGCATGCCTTGTCATTTGAGGATGCTATAATCTTAATAAAATGTATTGACCATTTCCAAAGAAAATGTTTGGAAACTTAGATTCTCAGTTCATCTAAAGCGTATAATGACTACCTTACGATACCTACGATAGCAGAGTATGGTTTGAAGAGCCATGAAGAAAAAGGAAGGAGGAAAAAAAAAGAAAAATGAACTTTGAGTTCATTGCAACTAGGCAGCCTTTATTTTTTGTATAGGTATTTTGGTCATATCGAATTCCAATTCCTTAATTTAAATCATAAATTATTATTAATTTTTTTTTTTTTTTTTTTTTTTTTTTTTAAAAAGTTGGCTTTCTTTAAATTTGGCTTTTAATGTCCCCCCAAAAAATGTTTTTAGGCATTTGAAATGCATTATTAAGCATTATAAATTGTCTAAGTTGTCAAATTTTAAGTTATTAAGTTTTATTTTACTTTACTTGATTTTAAAGAAATTTTATATTTGCACTCATACGACGGTTTAAGTTTTAGATGTTCCGTTTGTTTCCATAGGGATCCAGGCAGAAGCACATGGTTTCGTTGCTAATCATGGATGCCGACGATCATCACCAGATGGCCTCATAGTCCAAAGCGAATTCAAGAACTGGGGAATTTCCATTAGGCATGTCAACATTGACTATTTAAAAGTCTGAACCCATGACCATAGACACCAATATAAAAACAAAATAAACTTTAAAAACATAATTGGAGTAACATGTTTCGAAGAAATTACATCTTCGTCATCAGACAAGAAATATAAGCAAAATAGTCTTTTAACGGACCTTAGAATACATCGTATTTTAACAATCAGGTTACGTAATAATAAACCTCACTGACATCTTGTTTCAAAGTTAAAAGAAAACTGCATTACCTTAACAATAGAACACGTGATTTACAAATCATAATCCAATACATTTTTAATAGAAACTTCATTATTATAATAACTTTTAGTTTTAATAATGACGGATTCAAAGATTATTCCGCAAATAATCATCCTTCTGTTGGCCAAAAACAATTGGTTTATCCGTCATTATTACATTTCCGGTATTCCTGTGATGTAAATAAGTTAGGTACGTACAATCTCCTTTTTTAACAGCTCTGAAATGCTCCCTCATAAGGGTATCCGTTTTTCGCATCGTCTCTCCAATGTATCTACACCCAACACCCCCATTTTGACTATTAATACCATAAATGGTATCCAAATTATCAATATGTCTCTTATTAATTGTATTATTAATAAAAGTAAGTGGATAATTATCAGCCTTATAAATATTACGGATATTATCAAGCTCTTGAATCAAAAGTCTACCTTCAGTACAGACACTAACAGCTCTGTTGATCACCCAACGGAGCGAATTAAATTTGTACCTTCACGGCGCCGCTGTTAAAAAGTTTAAAGTAATAGCAGCATAAACCGTAGTTTATAGATGATCATCATTTCTCATTACCAATACAAGCAGGAATGGATTTACAGTTCATTTCACTTTCCATGGTAAATTGGATATCATTATGAACACTATTAAAGATAACTAATACATCTTTAACCTTATGTTTGTTGACAATGATAAAAGTGTCATCAACATACCTACACATATAACTAATGTTGGATTTAACAACACCCTTTTTCCATAGTTCATCCTCGATGAAATGCATAGCAATTTCCGCTAATATTGCCGAAATGGGCAGTCCCATGAATAAACCGACAGACTGTGAAAATACCTCATTATTAAATTTGAACCACTGTAATTTAAATATATCTTAAATTAATCTAATTAAAATATCCAAATTCATTAAACCTTTGCTATTAACATTACTATCCAAACTGTAAACAAATTTAATGGCATCTTTAATTAAAGGTAAGGATAGAGATGTACACAAAGCAACAACATCGTAAGAAACCATCAAGGAATCAATCGTAAGTTGAATCTTACTAAGCTCTTTGATGAAACTGATATTATTAAAGATAGAAAACTGAGATCTAAAGTTTAACTTATTTATCTCCTTAACAATGAATTTAGATAGTGCCATAATAGAAGAACTGCAACAAGCTACTATGGATCGTATTTTAATGAAACCATTATCCTTAGGTTTGTGAACTGTAGGAAGGCCACATTTTGTATCTGTTAATATTATCCATTTCTTCTGTAGTAATAACACCATCCTTATTAAGTTTCATTATAACCTTGGCCATTCTGAAAACATTGATATCTTCGGAATTCTTAGTCCTATTTAGACCTATGTTATGTTATGTTATGTAATGAATGTGGGTGACAGAGAAGTCAAGCACTGCGACCGGAGGTCTATTCTACTAACCCACGGAAATATGTACAGATGGAGAGAAAGACTGAGAAAGTATGATGGGAGAAGTGTAGGGGAAAAGGGAGAACCCCGAGAAAACCTGCCCAGCGCGGATCGTCCACCATCACGAAACCCACATGAGAACCGAACCCGGGACTCAGAGGTGAGAGTATTTAGACCTATACAGCACCTAATTGCTTTCTTACATTCTTGTTTACCTTCTTATCATCCAAAAACCTAACTTGTGACACCAATTTTGTGGTAATGCTCGGATATCAATTCTTTCCATTCCAATGTTGAAGTTAGCATCTTTGTTCAACAAATTGATTTGGTCTTCAGTAAAATAGTAGGAACTAGTGTTAATAAACCTACGTATAGGCTAGTTAGAATCCTGTTTTGAGGGAATCCATTTTTTAACACTAACCTTAGCTAGCTTAACGCAATGCTTACTTTTTATTAGATGAAAGGCGGAAAAACCAATCCTAGCTACGGTTGTTAAGATGGACAAAAATATGTCATCGTTGGTAAAGCAACGGACCTTATTAGTTTCCTACTTGAATTTTGTAGACAGCTAATTTATTTTGTTGGAGTTCTGGTGTACGCTTTCTCTAAGGATCAGCAACTTTAACTTTTCGATGCAACGATCATTTGTACGTATGTTTATAAAGTTCATTTTATTTTTATACTGGCGTCTATGGTCCTGGGTTCTTATTTATTGTTTTATACATACAATAAATGCTAATTTAAAAGTCTGAATTTGTTATCTCATTGAGCACTTGTGAAAGACTGGCGTAAAGTCGAAACCCGGTCGTGTTTATTGTCATTTTAGTTTCTATTAAATTTATTTGGCAAGGCAGATGTGCATGCTTCAATTTTTAACAACAAAGATATGCACAGCGCACGTAAAAGTTCTCAATGTATTTTCAAATTTAAAAGAATATTTATTTATTTAAAATTGTTTTGAAGTTGTTTATTATGCATGGGTTGTGTAACGTATATGACACACTGTGTCATGTTTGTTATGATTCCTGATTGCTAAATTTAATTTTCATTCCAAAATATGTTTTCAGAAAGAAATGATGTATTTCCTTTTATTTTTTATTTATCACTTGATAAAGAAAATTATTAGTTTTTCGAAATATTGTGTATATAAAGTAGATTTTAATATCAAGCAAGTTTATTATTGATTACCATTTAATCACTTATTGGCTGTGAACCTTGTGCTGATCAGACACATTTATGGCAATCTTTATGTTTAAAATAAAAAGGAATTTCCCATTCTTTGTCTATTACATATTATAAAGTAATTAGGTTTTTTCCTGTTTATTATTTTGCAGATAGATTCTCCATGAGTTCCAATACAACTTTGAACAGGGATTTTGCTAATCCTTGCATTTGGATCTCCCAGAATAATAGTCCTAAATATAAAAGAGACCATAACACACATATCTTCAATAACAAAAATA
>JAFIDM010000001.1:2777563-2789424 GCA_023159025.1 Thereuonema tuberculata
CATACAACGAGTAGATAACTTATAATACATACAACGAGTAGATAACTAAAGAAAATAATAAAGAAAAGAAGATTCGTCCGAAGCCATGGCGTTAGCAGTAAATATGAGGACATAAACAGAAAGTTAGATGTGATGATGAAATTGCATTCGAGTAATGACTTCCAAAAAGCTAAAGCAGAGTAAGTGGACAATGCAGAGTAAGAATTGTAAAAGATAAAGGACTAGAAATATAAGAAATACTTGCCTACATAGAGGAACTTGAATACAAAATGACATATTCATAAATTACAATGTTGCGAAAAAGAGATAAGTTGAACTCAGTATAATAGCTGACATTGTAAGAAAAAAAATTATGTTAAAATATATTTGTTATGTTCTTTATTGTATAGTTTTATTGTTACTTTAAACTTACTTCATCATTTGAATATTCTATCTTATGTTTACTATGTTCTTAAACTTCTGCTACCAAATACTAAGTAATAACTTTATTAAGGATGATAGATGATTTTTTTTTATCATAGTGTAATTAAATTCCTTTTATTTTTACTAAAGTAATCTCCTTATAAATTGCTACTACACTTCATATGATTAATAGAAAATATCTGATTTTAATGGTAAACAGAATATGTTTTCAATATAACAAAATGAAAAATCTACAATTCGCATAATTGCTTCGGCCGTTGCTGTGCAAAGATTATTCCTTTCTTGAGTCATTATTTCCAAGAATAAAGTTGCTTCTTTGCTGGTGAAATGATAGTGTGGTGTTTTTTCCAAATCACTCCAAATCATTAATTTTGTGAAATTCTTTTCCAAACATACTTTTCGATGTACGAAGAATGTTTCTATTATATTTCTATTATACTAAAAAATTTACGTGTGCTGATAAGTATAGTTCAAAGTTCAGCCTGCACACAAGCGTAAAAAGTTAAAAACACTAAAAAAATGTAAAACATTAGAGGTCCAAAGCTTTCGCCTCCCTTCAGATGAGGCTTCTTCAGTGGAAGTGATCCAAGTAGCTGTCGATTCTTCTATTTAACGAGAAGAGGACCAATGAACTGCTTGGATTGCCCATTGGTGAATTGGAGGATGAATCAGGAAGGAATGACATCCAGGTGGTGCCCGCTAGTGGAGATCGCATGAACCTAGATGGCAAGAGATCGGAGCACATGGGAAAGTTTACAAACAAACGGAGCACATGGGAAAGTTTACAAACAATGGGACAACTAAAGAAGGGAACGGTAATAGGGAGGAAGCGGAAAGATGGAAAATTAAAATTAAAAAGAGATGGAAAAAAGAAAAACGAAAAATGCAAAAAACGAAGGAACGGGGGGATATGAGGGAAGAGGGCTTTTGAATATGTAAAAGGAGGGAAGGAGGAGGGGAGAGGGGGGTTCAAGTTGGTGAAGAAGGGCGGAATGGAGGAAGTTGTGAAGGCTTTTTCTTTTTGAGTTTTGGTTTTAGGGTATATTGGCTGATGCTGTGTATGGAAATGCCGTTATTTCAGCAGCCCTGTGTGGTGGAGATAAACACGGATTCCATGCATTTCCTTAAAAAAAGGTTCTCGGAACTTCCAAGTTGGTTCAATCCAGTTCGTCTCTAATTATAATTTTTTTTGTTGCCCGTTGTTAAATTCCCTCCTATTTACTAATGTGAAGTCCTCATTAAATGTTATCATGATGGCCTGAAAAAACAAACAAACAAACAAGTAGCTGATGACGTAAGAGGCAAACTACTAACAACAACGATGCGAAGCTTTCTAATGGAAGATCCCTGAATGTGATTGGTTAGAAATCGACAAAAGGGGTGTGACAACCTTTGGAATGGACTCTATTTTAAAAATAAAGTTAACAAATGTTATTTCTTTGTAATCTGAAGAAGGGAACTGGTCCCCGAAACTAGTTATTATTTTTAATGTGTATTAAATTTTTCTAATTCCATTAATTGTGGAGGCGGTCGCAACAGATTCGAATATTCTAAAATAGTTTTTCTTGATTTAGGAAATACTTGTGTTTCAGAATAATGTTTTATTGCCATAGTAGATAGGCCTAATGCATTAGTTGTAGCTTTCTATAATGATATCGTGTGTAAAAAGGAAGTTCGTCAAAATTGAACTTGACCTGTTCAAGGATTCATTAGAAGCTGTTTGTTATCAATGATTGATTCTCTTTCTGAAATATTTTAATTCTTTCTGAAATATTTTTTGTTATGTTAAAACTACAAGATTTTTTTCAATATTACATGAAATTCAAATTGAGAAAATAAATAGATAACTATTAAATGTGATTATATTAAAATATTAGTTAAAATTTAGTATATGAGTAATCACACCATGTGAATGACCTGGAATATTCTACAGAATTGTGTTCGATGACGAGGGTTAACATCTGTTGGTTTCCAATGTTCCTTACTATTTATTTAAAACATTGATTAAAACGTTGCTTTCTATGAAATTCTTTCCAATTGACTATTTCCGTCATCAGTAGAAAGGCAAATACTTCCTGAATCACGTGTTCTGTTAATATTTTCCCAGTTTGCCATTAGCAATGTTTGAAAGAATTTTTTCGTGATTCTTTTATTAGGATCACAGACGGATCCTAAATGGTTATGTTCCAAGTGGGTTGTTCTCTAGATTCCTTGTCTCTGTGGCCACGAAACGATAGAAGCCACATCTCCTGGGACCCCTTGGGAAATCTCGGCCTCCTGGAGGTTCTTCTAACTTTATTATTTTCTCTTTCATTCCATGGATGTTTTTATTGTTTTGTAATTATTTAGGAAGTTCACGGTTGCTTTTATTCAAAGACCCCTGATTTGGCTCCTACTCAGGCTACGTGAATAAGTTCTACATTTTTTTCAAGATGAAGCTTCGCATCGTCAGAATTAATTGAGTTCGTCTGTTTACATGTAGATCTTTTTGTCGTAATTCTTCCAAGGTCTTGTATTATTACGACCATGAAATTGAATCCTTTTGAAACTAACATGGTTGAGGTATGGAACAATGCACAGAAAAACTTGTAATTATAACGATTTCTGCTAATAATAGTTAAAAAAAATAACATATTTCGATGACTGAATAGTAGTTGAATTAGCAACTACTAATTCTTGAACTATGTTCACTCCATGTATTCAATATTAGTAAACTTAGATGTTATAGATCATCAATCGCTAAATGTTGTGTTTTTGTAATAGTAGAGCAATGGTAAGCTAGAGTTCCTCGTTTTAATTTTTGGTCTCCAACTGCCCAAATTTGTCTTTAGATTTTAAAACTTAATGTTTTTAATGTGCATTCTTTGGAGAATTTCAGACTATTTTGTTGATGACTCTCATAATTCTTTTTTTCTGGTTTTTGTCTTTATTGATCCAAGAGGGTCATTTAAATGAGGCTGTCTCCTAATTGGTTCCTCTTCTATAAGTTCAGCGGATACAGATATAAACGAGGTTTTACTTTGATAATTAATTCAAGAACGAAATAAGTAATTTTCTAGGAATATGTTTCAATTGCCTGTCCTTAGGATTATTTTAGCTAAATAAAAACAACTGAATCCGACATTTTCAGGAGAAAAGAATCTTATTTTGATGTTTTCCTAAGAAGTCAATTAGTTATCATAATATTTGAGTTGGTTTGTCGTAGAAACAAAAATAATAAAAGTTCATTATTGAACCAAATCTGGTCTCGAAGTGGCTTTCTTGTGTTCAGACAACAAAAATACAATTACCTACAAAGGAAATAAACAACAGGGATTTTATAAAATGAAGCGGATGTTGTTACAATAGAGGAAAATATTAAGATCAGTCTTTGAACAACATTCCTTCTTCTTATGGCAACTAAATCTCTTTAATAATTACCTTATTTAATTAGTGATTCAGAAAAAAATAACAAACTAAGAAAAGAGAGACTCAAATCCATCAACTATTTTTATTTATTTTTCATTATTTTCGAGGATCATAATTTGGTCTATTTTAATTTAATTTGCGAAAGAAGCCTTTTTCTTAAATTGTAACGTTTCTTAAATGATAAGTAGCCATTGTGCACTATTTTTAGTATCATTTCAACAATTGTAAGATCAATCTTTTCAATTTAGTTTTGTCAATTATTAGCAATGAATTCGTTCCTTCCGTTTCTGTATATATCTGTTGGGTTTGTTTGGCTAGTGCGGAATATTTTTCTTAAGTAATAGTTAAATGTGTACCGTTCCTGCATAGCCGAGCGGTCTAGACGGCGGTCTGCCGTGTGGCTGTTGTCTTGGAACCTGGGTTCGAATCCCGGCGTGGGCATGGCTGTTTCTTCTTCTTCTGTGTTTCGTCTGTTTCTCCCCTGGGACTTACTATCTCAGGGTTATTCTTGGCGAGATGTGAATCTTGTCCCCCTTCTTGAATTTCCTAGCCTCACCCTGACATTGTCAGGTTGGGCTAGCCCGTGGTCCATAGTTGGCCAAAGTCGATGAAAGGAAGTTAAATGTGTAAAAACGTATTCCATGAGGAAATGTAGAGTCACAGAACTGGTGAACGTCTAAAAAAATTCAAAGTAGTCCAGTTGGTATATTTGGACTTGTTTGAGATAGTAAAATCTTATTTAATACGAACATATAATGTCAAATTATCACTACTTATTGTGTAGCCATCACCCTCAGCCTATTGAAACACATGATGAAATGCATATTTAATACTCACTGACTTTATTTTGCACTCGTTTCTTTATGTTTCAACACTACACACTGACGCCCTCTGGCGAACAAAGAAGTCCCCAGAAGCGTTATGCAAAGCTTATGCTACTTAACAGGACTTCTTATTTAGTTCTTAAACTTTTTACCATTTGAGCTTAATCTGTGTAATATATTTTTAATTAGTAAATGCATTAAATAAGATGCCTAAAACATTTTCTGATTTAATAAAGACTAATTTAATATTGAAGGATTTGTTTTTTTTTTTCTTAATCAGAGGGAGGGAGGGGTTCCTTCACTGTTCAAAATGATTCCCTCCCTACCCAACATTTGATAGAATAACTACGGAGAATTGAAATATTTCAAAATGGTTATTATCATACGTACCAACGGCTGTTATATATCTTGATATTCTCTTATTAATTAAGGCTCAGTAAAATAAATATTTGTGAATTATTTTATTACTTTCAGTTCATTTTACTCGACGATTAGTAATAGCCAATGTTTTTCTATTTCAGAGAACTTAATGGTTCTTTAAAGACACACAGTTGTGTTTATGCAAAGCCCAGAGAAACGATTTTATGAATTGAATAAAGTATTTTGAAATAAAAAAAGTAGCTTCTTTGAAAAAACCATCCTGAGGTACATAGAAACCTTCGAAGGTTTTACCATCTTATCTTCCAGTCCATCTTTTACCTGAAGTCCATTCGAGTAGATGAACCGACTTCATGTATTGCTTTCTCTTCGAAACTCCATCGTGTATTTTCAAATAACATCTGAGCAATGAAAAGCATCTTTTCAAACTATAGAAGATATTTATCACAAAGTAAGAAAGAGAGTGATTCTGAGATTTTCACTAGATACACTAATTGTTCCGTGTTTTTTTTTTAATTTTAAAGAATTTGATTGAATTAATAAAAATGAAATTTTAAAAATCGTGGAAATTTTCAACTATACGTTTTTATTTATCTTTAAAGATAATCCTTTAATTGTTTTACAAAATGAAAACCACAATTTAATATGTTTCAAACATAATTTAATAATCAATATTTTAGTCTGAAATTATTGTTTTATTGCAGGTAGTGACAGTGAGGAAACTTATATCTATTTTAATGTATTGATGCTGATCAGTGGCTCAGTCCGGAGACTGGTTGGGATGAGCTCCATGTCATGTTCCTCCATCTTTTCCTATCCTCCGCCATCCTCTTCAACTCCACAAAGCTTCTTATTCCCAAATCCTTGCATGCTTGTGTTATAAAATTATTGCGAGGTCTTCCTCTACCCTCGCTTGGGATCTTCCCCTCTAGAGCTCTCAGTACCGGATTATCGTGTCTCAAAACATATCCCAACCATTTTAGTCGTCATCTTTTAATTATACTAATAATTTTCTTTTCTTCATCCACCATTTCTAATATCTCGCTATTTGTTTTTCTTTCAGTCCAGCTGAATTTTTTCATTCTACGGTAGCACCACATCTCAAAAGCTTTCAAATATTTCTTTTCTTTAGTGTTCAATGTCCATGTTTCCGAATTGTATAATGAAACCGCCCAAATATGAGTTGTTAATATCTTTTTCCTTAGGTTAATATCAATTTTGTTACATGTTAATAAGTTTTGTTTTGTTCTAAATGCCGTCTTAGCCATTGCTATTCTAGTTTTTATTGCCATGGTACATCCGCAGTCTTGTGTGATAATTTGACCCAGATAACAGAAACTTTTTACTTGTTCAATTCTTTGGTTATTGATGGTTAAATTTATTTGTTTTTCTCTTTTTGATATTACCATAACTTTGGTTTTCTTACTGTTTATTGTAGCTTTTGTAGCTTGTTTCTTATAGCTAAGAATACAACTTTTTTTAGCGTAAAATAATTGAAGAATTTTATTTTCTGTTTTCGCAATTCCAAACGTCAAAATCGCAGTGGTGCCGTAAAAGCTAAAATAAAGAATAAAAAACACACTAATGAAATATTAGTGAGAAAATTCCTGTGCCAGCAGTCTACCGACCTCAATGAATTTCGTCAATGCATTTAAAATTCAATCTGCTCATTGAAATATAAATGAAAAACAATGGGTGAGACCAAACTATTTACCAAGTGATATCCTCGTAAGCATCTGATTATTTAAATTAAAAAAAAAATCATATATTGTTCCCAGGAACAAAAGATTATAGATAAATTTATAACACTAACATAAAATTATGAATAACATCAATTAATAAATACAAGCCTCATATTGAACATTTAACTTCTGTCATTGAAGCTTATTTTCTACACATTAAGTAGTTTTATTTAAAAACAATACTTTCAAAAACATTGTTATTGTTCGGTAATTCCGTAAATTTCCTGGAAGCTTCCAGAAGGTATAGATGTGATTCTAAACTGAGCATAATCATTGATAATGAGACCAATTCCTGTAGACACTTGATGCTTAACTTTTATTTTTTTTCATTATTTATTGTTTTCGTGACATTTTGTTTTTCCTTTTTTTTTAAATTGCTCAAATTACCTACAAAAGCAGTTTGTCTTTATCGTCATGTATTGAAATACGATTCTTTGCATTTATTCAGTGAAATTACAATGAAATATTAACATCGTTTTAAGCCTCTGTAGAATTTTAATACACTTTTAAGCTTAATGGAATATTTGGTTAGTTTTTAATCCATTCAAACATTCCTAAGTAAAGAATGCTTATGTCCGCTTTTAGGGTTTTACTTTTACGGTTTTCGACAAAAATAGTCCTTATAAAATGACTCACAATGAAAGGACAACAAAAGCTCATCAGAACGAGCTTTGAAAAGTACTATTCATTAAAAGTACGATTTCATTTCAATACATCAACACTCTGTTGTTGCCACAATATTTGGAGACTAGTATTCAGCGTCACGAGATTTCATATTCTAATTCAAAACCAAAACAATCACAACACTAATTTACTTGGGAAGCTGATCGTCAAAAACAGCTAACAAGGGATATGCGTGACCTCGAACGCTGAGAACCGCATGAAAATGTGCTTAGAAAATGCCAGTGATATGAGTCATTCTCATGCAAAACTGCACGTCTTAGCATGAGAGACATTTGAATGATCAACTATTGAAGGTCCAAGAGAGGAACGCGAAGAAACAAAATATCGATATAATAGGACCAAAAACACACATATTTCAATGTCGTTTTGTTTTATTTTAAAGTTTGTAATTGAGACAGTCTGTTTCCCTTGAAGTGAGCTCGATCTCGCCTTTTGCTATCGATATTTTGTTTCTTCGCGTTAGAAAGTTCCTCTCTTGGACCTTCAATAGGTAATCATTCAAATGTCTCTCAATTTTGCATCAGAATTACTCATACCACTGTTTTTGGTATGAGCGATTTATATTCTAAGCACATTTTCGTGCGGTTCTCAGCATTCAAGGACACGCACTTCCCTTGTAAGTACTTTTTATTTATTATTTTTTTATTGTTTCTGAATAAAAAAGAAGAAGACAAAAACCAAAACCATCGCTATGATATAGAATTAAGTGAATGGCTCTTTCTCTTTTTTGTATCCTGGATGGCTAAACTCATTTCACAGCTGTGAAAAGTTTATTTCCGTTCCTATGTGGGATTCCTTTCTCTTTCAGAAGCTAGCTGACATTGATTAAATGATAAATTTGATTTCTTGAAAAATATTACTGAAACAATTTATAAAACTGCAGAATAGAAAGGCTTAGTCCTTCGTCAATAATCTAAAATTTAATAAATGAAATGATCCCATAAGTGATGAAGTCGTTGATTTTCCATGTGGAGATGCTGTAACAACCACTTGTACAGTTTGGTAATGATGCCACAACTATAAGAGGGACAAAGACAAAACAAATTGGACCTTCGTTTCGGTTCAGTCCACCCAACTCCAGTGCCGTTCAATAATAATCGTATTATGAAACACTATTGAAACGTAGATCGCACTAAATTTTATTCCGAAGAGATTTCAAATTGTCAGAGGACTACTTTCTAGATGTCTTCTCACCTTAATCCGATGATTAATATTGGCAACATATCTTACGGGGACTGCTATCATCAAGAACTAAGCTATAAAGTATCTATGCTGTGAAAGAAAGGATAGTGTGGGGTTTTCTTGTGCATTGCCATAGGCTACATTCTGTGGAAATAAAATGTACAAAACAATCGGCAACACTGGTCAGTGTGTTTCTGCAGGAAGAATGCTACTGATTCTGTAGTGGGTGTCCTTCCAGACAATAACTTGAATGAATGAACACCAGTGAAGGTCCTCCCACACCGTCCGTCCAAATCTGTCTTGATCTTCAAAACAAGCACTGCATGCTTTTTCAACACCTCTAAACAAAATGATTTAAAACATTAACCAAGTTAGTGCCTTTTAATAAATTATTTTGTGCCTTAGAGATAATTCTGGAACAAATAAAAAAGCATTTTCCACTTTGGATAAAAAAGCTTTTCTAAAAAATTTCAGTGAGTTTTCCCTAGTTATATTCGAAGGAAATATTGAAAAGGATCTTGCTAAAAAGTTTTAAGAAATCAAAATATTTGTCAATATGACCTTGTGGATTTTTATCGTATTTCAAAGCTGTTTTGATGTCCAACATCTGAGAATAACCTGTTGATACTATATCGATTTTACCAACAAGATTTCTCGTTTTTTTCTAGTTTGTTGGAAGCAACTTCTTTTAAATCTAAGATGACGATACAAAAGAGAAACTGTTTTTTTAAAGTTCTTATTTCTAGTCCAGTTTTGTTTAAGATTTTCTGCAAAAGTTTTTATTTTAATTATTTCACGGAAAACAGGAAATAAAAAAAATAAGAAAAAGCTTCTTATAAGTAAACAGGGAAAAGTAAAGACAGAAGTAATAGAAAAAAAATGAAAAACTTACTTTCTTAAAATGTTTTCCTTTTTTTCTTTCGTTTTCTTTTAAAACAACAGAAAATGTAGATTGAAATAGAAATAGAATCACATTTTCATTTTCAAAGATATAATTAAATCCACTAATATTGGAATGAATTAAATCTAAAGCAAATAACAGTGAATGGGTCAAAGAATCGATGGTTGGACATCAATAGAACTTCATTCTTTGGATTTTAAGGCTTTTTTTTTTGGTTATTTTCACTAGGAAGTGTCTTAAAGGAACGGAGATAATATAAAATATTAAAATAGGATTTTCTCTTGTTTACCAACAGTAAATGTTTTACTGATTGAGAAGTTATTAGAAGGAATACGTACACACAAACATTCACACCCAAACTAGAACTGAAACTTTTATAACATTCTGTGAAATTCCTAACTTGTTTTTGTTATCTGAATCAATATCTAAGTTTTAAGCAACAGTGATTGCTTAGTTAAATGGTTAAGATTCAGTTATTTAATGCCATTTACACTAAAGACAATCAAGTCATGAATGCGCACATGGTTCGATAGCTTCACTTATCGATACAACTAGACCATTAGGACTGTTTCGAGTGTTCATTCTCTAGTTTTTCTCTCTAGTTCTTCTAATTCTCTCCAGTTTTTTGTAGAAACATTACGAATCATTGGTCTATCATTTTATCAAGTATTCTTCTAAATTAATACCTTTCAAGCAATATTCTATAAATGTCCATTACAAAGATTTTATCTTTTCAAACTAAATACTGCTAAAGTTTTTTAAATTAAATTCCATTTTTGTTTTTCTTTCTATCTTTCTTTACATAAACTGAATTGCATAATCTTATTTATAATTTTATTAAATTATCCGATCTAAAGATATATTTTGTAATATTATGGATTAATATCCCATTATTAAGAATTTCTTATTTGTTATTATTTCTAAGGATGTGTTTCTACTAATCAGATTAATTAACAAATAAACGGATCCATTTTGCTTCTAAAGGTTGTCGCGATAATAAAATCTTCGCTCCACGTGATTCTATAGTTTTTTCCATCGCTCCCTCATCGATTGATCTGCTCACTGTTTAAGATGAAATAATTTTTGCTTACTTTTTTTTTTTTATCATTTTACTTAACTTTCATTTGCAATTTTGTTTTCAATCCTTTATTCCATATATACACAAATGAAAAGTCTCACTTTTTCCATCATCTGAAATTTTGCTTTCAAAATTCCATTGTTGTTGTTGCTATCTTTTATTCCATACAGAAACAAATAAACAGTGATTTTTCTTAGTAAAACCGTTTAAAAAATGTCAATGAGCACCAGCAGAACCTTTACAGTTCATGTTTCCAGTCTTTCATTTAAATTGGTCTACTCCATACTATTAATACTTAATGAATTAGTTAATAGCAGCTACTTCCTAACTGTTATGATATGAGTTGATGGGGTTTTGATAATTTAAAATTTCATGATTCTTTGCTTTGTCAAATCCCATTCTATTGGGTATCAAATGTGGACTTTGGCACATTAATTTCCTAACGAAAACTCTTGAGCTTTTGGAACTTCCTAATAAGCAGTAACCAACTGCTAACAACTACGGTTTCCGGTAAACTAATCAACTATTGGGAGCCTTGTTTTGCTACTGGATTGCGAGCGCTGTAATGGCTATTGCTGCCGGCGTCTAATTGCCTTCGTTTACGAAGCACCAGAAAACAGGTGAGAAAGAGTGAAAGGAAAACAAGACATCCAACAAATAACGGTGCTGGTTTTACACCGTTTAGCTTCTAAGAAGCAGTTTCAGTTAGTGTAGATCATCTACCGTTTTCTCTTATATTTTCAGTTTAACTTTAACTCAAACATTTCCGCTTTTGATCATTCTAACCTCATAACTATTTATTTTCGGAAGCTTAAAATTTAAACGGACCACTTAGCCTTTTCCAGAAAGATTTTTTTTTTTTTTGCTTAAAACCAGTGAAGAAGTTATGTTACGGGTAAAGTCAGACATGTGGTTAATGTCGAGATTACCCGAATAATAACAACTTTATCAAAGTATAGAGGGTAAATGAAATAAAAAGTAATTTACCTCGTAATTATTGTCTTTATCTGGATAATCTCGTCATTACGCAGTGAGGTCTGGATAGCATTGAATATGTGTAAAATTAAGCTAGCATGTTCTTAAGTAAAAAATACTTTATTTCCAGAAAATGCAATATTGAATACAAAATTATTATACATGCGTAATATTAAATAAAATATTTTATCGAAAAATTAAACAACAAAAAATTATTCGAAGAATTAAGCAAGTAGACGAGGCACAACGCTATAAGAAAGGATTCG
>JAFIDM010000001.1:2789434-2810513 GCA_023159025.1 Thereuonema tuberculata
CAACATTATCTATATATTTTGAATAACGTCAACATTATCCGGATAATACCGATATTATCCAAAGTCGGACTTTACCCGTAACATATGAAAGTGAACAAGATTAGTGAGAATGGAAAAACTCATTTCCTTGGCTCTTATAAAATTGAATCTAATTGAATGAATGAATCATAAAATCATAATAAGTTATTTATTTTAAACAAGCTAATAATCATAACCACTTCGTAAAAAGATGGCTTCCTCTGCTTCTTCAGGCGATATTATGAATTTGAACATGAAAACGGATATTACATAGATTTAAAGTGAAATTATAAAATATTGTTTTTAACAAAGAAGGAATCTAATTATTAACAATGATAATACATTAATAGTGGTAATATATTATTGAAACATAGTAATTTCTCCACAATACTTTTTGAAGTTTTCTACTACAAATTTATTAATTTCTAAACCTTTCTATTTATTAATACATTCGAAATTTTTGTTAACCACGCTTCTAATATGAATTTGGAAGTTGTATTCGCTTCTTGATATAAAGAATGCACTTCTGGGTCAGGATTGTATGGTTGTATAAACAATGTTCGGCTCAATCTGAAACTTTAGAATGGTTACTCCGGAAAGCTCTTATGTGTTCGTTGACTCTCTCTTTTAATGTTCTGCTTGTGTTCCCGAAATATATTTTACTACACGTTCTACATTTTCGTTTATAAACAATTCCATTTCTCTTTATTCATCGTATTTTTTGTAATTTCATCAATATTATTCCTAATAATAGTTTATTTGACTTAAAAGCTAGGAGCAGAAAGGAAATTGATCATGATCTTACTTTGATTCTTTTTTACATAATATTCATTCTAAAGGTAGATTTATTGATTAGCATAATCTAACTTTATCTTCTTCTTCAAACTTGAATTCTTTTATGAATAGAATTCACGTATCCAAGAAATAAATCAAATTGCCTATAAGACCCATTCCTTAAAAATAGAACATCATCTGCCTAAAATAAATATACAAATGCTTCGCATTTAGTATTTATTCGTACTCCATTTTATTTATAAATGTTGCCTAAGCAACCAGAAATAGGGTTTCCCATAGGGAATCCTATTATTTGTTTATACATATTCCCTTGAAATTTGAAAAAACAAAACAATTTTTACATTCCAAAGCTTAAAAACATCTATAAAAACATAATCTTTCATATTTACGTCTTTTAAAATTTTTTTGTTCATATTTAATTATATCAAGGGTATCAGGAACCGGCACTGAATCATAGAGTTCTACGTAGAATTAATGTTTAAACAATATGTTCTTATTTTAAACTTATTAAGATACTTGAAGATACTTGGCCACCTTAATTTGAATATTTTTTTTTCATGATTATGCTATTCACTAAAAAAAAAAAAAAATGTGTAGACAAGAACTTTGGCTCTTTAGGCGTATGTAAAAACATATTTCAAGATTTTTTTTAAAACCCAAAGGTTCTGTTTTTCAATCTTTGAAAAAGCTTGCACTGTGCAGATAATATGCCCTTCTGAAGGTAATGTAACCAAATTCAAAAACATCTCTTTATTTTAGGAAAAAAAGTTTTTTTAATGATTAATAATTTTGGGTTGAAAGTAAATGTGTCTTGACTTCATTAAAATTTTCATACAGATAATTATTAACTTTCCAGGGGCCTACAACATAAATTATTTCAAAGTTACAATTTAGATCATGTGTGTATCCACAGTGTTAGAAAAAAAAAATCATTAAATGATCAAAGCTTATAGAATATAAAAAATATCAATCATGGGTATATGTGTAGCAAATAAATACAGATTTATCGTCTGTGATGAGTCCAATACATTCCTCGTTTTGGTAATATGACCTACTGCGGCCATTTTACCTGATTCCAGCCCATCTCGAAAAATCTCTTAATTATCAGTTTAATTAAAGAAGCATTGGGTGACTGGAACGAGCTTAGAATAACTACAGCAAGTGATATATGAGCAATAATCACGAATTGCATTCAAGGAAATAAAAGACAACAACAACAATAATATTATAATAACAACAATATTATAACAAATTCTCGATTTGTTGTCAGAACGCAAATGACGGGGTTCCCTGGGCTCTGTGAATACATTATCCTGCAAACTATGGTAGCCATGTACACTTTCTATTTCATAGTTTCATATTCAAGCGTTATCTTTTGGATACCTTTTCAATTAATGGCAGGTTGGCAATGTGGCCATATTAGCAGCATTGGTCAAATTTTCATCAACTACCTTATTATCATTAAAATTTTGAATTCTTTCAATCACATCTTTAGAGTTCTTAAATAAGTTACTTTCATTTTATAAAGGTAATTTGTTAGGGTTTCATGAAGGAATTCAACAGCTCTTTGGTAGGTGAGCAGAATGACTGAAATCTCATAGTTACACTATTTTTATGGATTTTTTTGTCTAGGTTGGAAAAGTATTATGTTGTAAATCATCTTTATCATCTTTCAATTGACTTACTTTTTTCTTAATACATTTATAAAGTTGTGATTTCAGTATTATCGAATGAATCTAATAGACAACTTGATTTATTTCTTGGATATGTTAATTCTATTGATAAAAGAATTCAATTCAAGTTTCAAAACAATATTTTAATTTTATGATGATAAAAATTTAACGTGTGGGAATACAGTTATGGATGAATTTAAAAAAGCTAACATACATGCTTAAAAAGTTTTCTTTAAACTTTTTAAAAAACTAAGAAATCTTTGTGTTTTATAAATTAATAGCCAGCATTCCATTATTTGATAATAGTGTGTCGGTTACAACGCCATCGAAAATTGCGAGGGCTATTTTACTGCGCTTTCCGACACCAAATTTAAAATTTCTGCGATTATAAACATATACAAAATCCTGAGTTTGCATTTTTCGAAAGAAGAGTTGAACAACCTATTGAATAAAACAAGAAAAAATCAAACAACGGCAACTTTGGACGAATCAGGTCCTTCGAGGCAGAAACCCGTCCCTCGTTAAACTTCGGTTGCAAAATTTTAATGATAATTTTAGATTTTCAAATAGTACTTCCTCTTGATATTTGACAAAATAGATTCACACTTATTTATATATCCTTTTAGTGGAGCTTTGATGCAGACTACAGAATTATTTATCCTGGGGACCTAAAATTTTAAGGCAAGTTGGACTGTGGGAATTGATATTTTTATCATTGATTGATCCATAAAATGAGACATGCAGTTTAATGCATAAATGTATCAGATGACTATACAGAGGGTTGTTTACAATCTATGGTAACGATTTGGATTCGGGTCTATTTCCCAGAAATTCCCTTTCTCCACCAACGATCATGCTCTATTTGATGGCCATGAGATACTGCTATCGCTCTGCAGGGCAGTTTCCATTGCAGGAGACTACTGCGAAGAACGCGAAGACTTATACGTTGCCACTCCTGCTGACAACATTTCCAGAGTCCATCCAATGAACGAGGACGTCGTCTTCCCAAGGCTCGTTTTAATAGTCCAAATGCGCAAAAAATCCATGGGCGATGCGTCTGGAGACTTCACTGGTATCTCGGTAAACGGTATAGCCTGGATTCCGGTTTGCTGTTCCGTTCGTGTCAGAAAATTCTGGGTCGGTTTGGACGTATGGCTGGACGCCTTGTCTTGGTGGAGACGGACCTCGGAAACGTCGTTTCCGTAAAGAGCAGGTAGTTCCTGTGTATAAATTGGTGTCAGTACGTGATCCTGATAGTACGCAGAATTCATCTTTACATTTTGAGCCACCCTCCGTATCTGTAGCTTGCCTTGATAGGAATAACCCGCAACGATCATGAATCCCTTCGAAAAAGTTTCACGACATTCTCTGTACCAATTTGGAAACGATTTGGCTCTCACTGGGCGATAGAAAATCGCCCTTGGTTTATTGCAGTCGGACAGATAAACATATCCTTCGTCTAATGTGGCCACATACTTCCGTTTATCCCCAGCGAGATGTCGTTCATACAGTTTTCTGCAATTTGTCTTACGTTCTGAAATGTGCTTTGGTAAGAGCTTGTGAACCTTGCTTTTTTGTCTCTTTTGAAGTCCCAAATCTTTATGGATAATCTTGTTTACGGTACGAAGAGATGTTCCTACCTTCGCACCAATGGTCCTTTGGGTCGCTGGATTGTTCCCCGTCACCATTTTCTTGACTTTCTGAATGACAGTCTTTGTGCGACTTATAGGTGTCCTTGGATTTGCTTGCTTTTCAGTCCCGGAAATCTGTCCTGTACGGGCCAAACCAACACCAGCCAACACATTATGAACTCCTTTCTTCGAAATGGTGAAACCTCTTTTTCTACATGCCGTAATTATTGCGGAATAACTAAATTTCGCGTCGGAAACGGCTGTAACGTACCCTTCCCAAAACTGTGACCTTTTCGGCGGCATTTCTCCGAACAAACTAACCCGCACCCCTCCACACTAATCTTTTCTCACCTATACGTTTGCATAAATTTGCATACCTACTGTGATTGGTTGCGTCGTCACGCGCCATGCAAATCGTTACCATAGATTGTGAAAAACCCTCCATAGAATTTGTTATTTCTGTTTGTTTTATTTTTTTTTTGACGGGGGGGGGGGGAAACTAAACCTAAAAATATGTAGATGATGTATTTCTTTTCAAAATGTACGATTTGATCTTTTGAAACTCCCACGCAATCTTGACAGGATTCCTTAATTTAAAAGAAACTCAGACATCTTTCTTTTGTAGGTTTTCTTTTTATTCTTCATGAATTAAATATCTCACTCGATATTCAGTGAGAATCCTAAGTAAAACAGATTCTTCTAAGAATTTCATTGAAAGAAAACTTTAATGAGAGAAGAAAGAAAGTGGTTCATCCGGAAATAGAGCGCGGTCTTTGGAAATTGAAATTTAGTTCAATGGAAAACGAAAGTTCTATAAATGTTACCTTAACATAAGGATATCGTGTAAATAGAAAGAAAACAATAGACGATAAAATATTAACTTCATTATAATACAAAATGCAGCTTCTTTTTGATTGTTTTTTCTTTTAATTGTTAAAACTTAAAAGGCAGACAAGATGTTGGAGAATGCATTATACGTAATGTCCTGTATTGCTCATTTAATATTTCCTTAATTATTTCTTATATTTATTTATTAAAATCATTAACGAAAAACAACGAACTACAGTCATCCCTCAACTTACGTCCGCTCGAGTTACGTCCGTTCGAAGATACGTGTGTGATCTTAAAAGGGAGTAAAGAACATCTTCGAACACGAAGGGCTTAAAAAATAATATATCTATTTGGCAACAATATATCAGGCCGTGGTAATAGCGCATTCAGCGGCAACCTCTCTCAAAAATCGGGAGTTGTCTTCAATAGTTCTTCTATTGATTGAATGTTTGAGAAGTAGATTATTTGAGTATTTATTGTTAAATATTTATAATTAAAGTTCACCTATTCAACGCACTCTACAGCAAAAACTACTGATCGGAATGGCATCAAATTTGCAGTTCGTCGTAATGACGCAACGGGAAGGACAGTCTTTGAAAAAAAAAATTCAACAGAGGGCGTTTATAGGCGTGCATGGTATTAAAAATTCAAATTTCCGGTAGCACGTCATCCCTCGTATCGCTATTTAAGCAACAACCTCACATGCATTTTTCATTAGCAAGGTCAAAATGACGTTCAGTTTACGAGAATGGGAGTTACTTATTACTTGTGTGTTACCAAAACGAGAATTCTGCATCCAGAAGCTTGGCAGAGTCTTAGGTTGTTACAACGTCTTTTACGAGGTCCAATGACTGCGAAAGGGTTACGAAAAATGATCCTCAACTTTGAAGAAACAGGGTTGTTGAATGTGAAAGCCGGAAGTTCACGATCTAACGATTAAAGGGGAGGAGGATAGGATATCAAACGTCAGGGCCAGAGTCAGTGTTCGGCGTATTCGTTGGGCCAGCCTGTTGCCACGGTCCAGAAAATCGTTCGGAGTATTACGCACTCCTATCCTTACAAAATTTCTCCCGTTCAACAACTGCAGTCACCGGATCTCAGCCATTTTCGGGGTATCTTAAAGATATGGTTTATCATGACAACGTAGTAACCTTGGCAGATCTTCATATGACGTCACATGCTCAATATTTTCAGGGAAACCTTGTGTTCAACAGTTGAACATGCGATTCTGCGATTTCAGATGGTAGCAGGTAGTGCTGGTTAACTTAATGAACATGTTATGACTGTAACTGTATCAGTGCTGTGCTGCGTTGTCATGGTCAACAAGCACGCCCACATTTTGAAACTAATTTTTTTTCATAGATTGTCCTTTCCATGGCGTCATTACGACATACTGCGTATTTGGTACCATTGTCTTAAGTAGTTTTGCTGTCGAGTGCGTGGAAAAAGTGAACTTTAATTATAGACACCCGTATTTAGCGATATTTTGTGCAACATAACTTACACGCTCAATCAAAAAACCTAGTGAAGAATCACAGAAAAAGAGGCGAGCAATTGATCTTGAAATGAAGTTGCAAGTTATAAAGGAAGATGAAGTCCTGTGATCACTCATGACTTCGGATGGTCTCATTCTAGTGACGACCATTTTGAAAAATAAGGATAAAATCGTAGAGGCTGTGAAAGTATCTGCTTCCATTAAATCGACGTTAGTAACAGAATAACGACAAGGTCCTTTTTTAATCTACAAAGTTCAGCAACAGTCTTGGTGAATATTATGGTCTCTTCTTCTGTCTTTCATCCTTACTAATGTTTTTGCTTTTTATCAATAATAATTGTTAACAATCCAATGAAAGTGAAATATAGTGTTTGGGACATCATAGTAATTACGGTTACTATAACTCTGTTGATTTACTGTCGTTCAACTTACGTCCTGTCGTATGGAACGGAACCCCGGCGTAAGCAGAGCCCCCACAAGGGTGGGGTCAGCTGGTCCCTCAGTACCTGGGTCCGGCCGTCAAGGGCTGTAGTCTTAATCGAAAAAAAAAATATATGAATTAGCCTATCACTTGTAGACTTTTTATAATTAAGTCTACATTTTATAAAAACTACTTTTCTGCTTTATGCATCTGCATGGAGCTATTCTGCATTACAATGTTTGCTTAGAGCGAATTTTTGTCCAAACTTTATGTCTAAATTTTTGAGTGGAGGTGGAAAAAGCAGATATTGGTGTTAAATTAATTTACTCTAAAAATAGCGCTAATAACTGTGTGTTAAAGTTAAAGTTAAAGTTGCGATCAGGCCCAGAGGACCACGCAATGCAGCTGGAGGGTAGGCTCCAGTGTTCAGAAACCTACGGGACAAAGTTGAGGACGGGGGGTCGGCCCGTCGCTCGCCCGCCCGCCTTTAACTCCCGGGAAAGAAACCCGGTACCCATTCTATAGAGACCCTAGGGCCCGTTTGGAGGAGAAAGAAGCGTGGAAAAATTCCCATCCTCCGCCGAGGCCGGGAATCGAACCCGCTACCTCCAACCCGCAGCCAAGCGCCCTTACCCACTCGGCTACCGGGCCCACAATAACTGTGTGTAGCATGCTTAAAAGGGAGAAATTTGAAATTGTGTCGTGTTTTCGCGATATTTTTGGCTAAAAATCTGATTTTAATCATAAAGTGAGTGAGGGTCCGTTACTGCATTTGGTACCTGGGCCCTAAATTTGATGTGGGGGCCATGGACGTAAGTCGAGGGATGACTACATTTACATCTCACAATTTAAAATGAATCGAAGTTTGTGTATAACACTAATCCCCATCACAGCCTTTTTGCTTAAAATTGGTAGGATTTAGCTCATGTAATTTGTTTGTTTGCTTTTTTAGACGCTTAAAAAAAGAATGTAGCTATTGCTTTATTTGAAGGAAGTCTAGTGGAGTTCTACATCTAAATCGTTTCTGTAGTTACATTTTTGTATAATCAGTAAATTTTTTTATATAATCTAGAATCAGTTTTCCTTAATTATTAGGTCGCATCGTATTCTTCTGCTAAAATCTTATATTTTTAAAGTCATTCAGATCCATTTTGAAGGCTAATTCCATTTCTACAAAAGAGATTTCCAGTACTAACAAATTTCATCTAACAAATTTAAATTAGATAAAGAAGAGATTCGGGCAAATAAAGAAAACAAATTTTAAGAAAATCTCATATTTTTCTTAAGAAAACAAAAAGAATAATTTAGTAAAAAAAAAGAAGAAAAAAACCTTCTGAGTTTCTTCGTTACAATTTGTTTGTTGGAACATTTTGTTGAATATTTTAAAGAGTTCAAATATAAAGCAGTGGATAATTTATTTTATGGAATTTTAGAATTTGTAAGAAATCGGCTTACTTCATTGTCTAAATGAGGTTTTCACTTCTTATTCAAATACCTTTAAACTATGGATGAATGCAAACATTTAGGATATTTTGCTGACAAGATTCCTACTGTATGCAAAGAAACTTGAAGAACATCGGACAATACAAAGTTAGTTAATTACAAAAATATATGTGTTGATATTTATTTTTAGGCGCTTTATTTAATTGCGCAAATAAAAATTCATGGAGGCTGGTGGAGGATACCATATGAATTTTCTATATTTTATTTTTAATGTGTATGTTTTGTTTTAAGTTTAAGTATTGGAGATACCATATTACTGTCGACTATATTCTGTTCACCTCCGTATTGAGACCTTGTTGTTTTACTGGTGCTTATTCTCAGCTGATAATCGCTACTGAGCATAAAATAGCTCAGTATTCTGGGATATCACTTAGTCTCAGCCTTTGATAGAATTATTGCCTTTTAATTACAGTCTGTTTTATTCATTTTCTCAAGCCTCGTTAAGCAACCAAAATTGTTCTGATTAAAAACTGACGAATTTAAATTAAAATTGTAGAATGTTTTTGTTTTCTTTCTGTTCGAGATGTTACATGAAGGGTTTGGAATGAATTAATCATTAAGGGTTTTAGAAAAATACCTATCGGGAAAGACAATTAGTCCTTTTCAAATTCTTCAATTCACAGTATTTATTGATACTATGTTACTTTTTATTTATTCATTTTTATGGCGCAATAGCATCTTTGGCTAAATTGCTCCAAGAAGATAAAACAGTAAAAGATGAACTAAAATGAATAGGAACTGATTCAGGCTGGGATTAAGATAAGTAACAATCCTTTTCATTCATTATTACCAAACAAATGAATCACTTATCACATCATCACGATAATTTCATAATCTTCAAAATATAAAGTACTGAAATAAACCACTTCTCTATCATATCTTCAGAAACATCAAATCTATATTTCAATCCAATGACGGGCCTTCTTCAGGATAAAATATAAATACAAAATACAGTAAAGATAAAGAGAAAAGAAAATACATCTTCTTTCCCTTTCAAATCATAATCGAATATAAAGTAATAATCATAAAGATACAATGCAAATTCTAATAATTACAAAAAACGTACCAACTGACATATATCGTCTAATAATCATAACAATAACATAATAAAAACATTAATTCTAGCCAAAAAACAATCAGTAACAAAACAAAACAATATAAAGTGAATGAACCAGATAAGGATTATTTTAAAATCAAAAATTCTCTAATTTTCTTGTTGTGTAATAACGATTTTTTGAAAATATTTAATGATACCGCATTTACTTTAAGAGATTTATCTCTGTTGATACATTCACAATTATTAATTAGACAAGATTCCAATTTGAATCGCTTAACCTCGTCTTTAACATTGAATACGATGTGTACGATGGGGTCAGGACAATGGTTGTTCCTCATACAGTGTCCTGCCCATTCCGAAATGAAAAATCGTTATTACACAACAAGAAAATTAGAGAATTTTTGATTTTAAAATAATCCTTATCTGATTCATTCACTTTATATTGTTTTGTTTTGTTACTGATTGTTTTTTGGCTAGAATTTATGTTTTTATTATGTTATTGTTATGATTATTAGACGATATATGTCAGTTGGTATGTTTTTTGTAATTATTAGAATTTGCATTGTATCTTTATGATTATTACTTTATATTCGATCATGTTTTGAAAGGGAAAGAAGATGTATTTTCTCTTTTCTCTTTCTCTTTACTGTATTTATATTTTATCCTGAAGAAGGCCCGTCATTGGATTGAAATATAGATTTGATGTTTCTGAAGATATGATAGAGAAGTGGTTTATTTCAGTACTTTATATTTTGAAAATGAATCACTTATTATTTCAAAATAAAAATAGGCAAAGAATGTTGGTTACATTATTAACTGCTTTTTTCAACAAGTATTCCTTCCACTAATTGAAATCATCGAAGGAACTGATTTCAATTTTCTTGGTGTTAAACGAGTTTTTTACTTCAAAAAAAAAAAAAGAAAAGAATTAAATTTCGCAAATTTTTACATTAGAGTAAATTTTTACGAAGATTGCTATTAACGTATTTTATTTCTGTAGCAGGAAGGAGCGATCAGTGCAAACCCAACCTAATTTTTAATCAGTTGCAGCAGAACTAATTTCCTATGGTTAATGTTCCGGAAAATGAGTTCATTCCACGAATTTTGCAAAGAATAAATTTGACATTAATTAATGCCAGAGCTGAAGAGTCTTCACTTCCGTCAAAAACAAGTTGACGCTTCACTAGGAAAAACTAACTGCGAAAAATATATCGTAAATGAAATCATCTAACGAACGTCCATTGTTTCTTTGATTTATTCCCAAATCCTTTAAGACACAAGGGCTTTGTTTTAGGATTTTCTCCAATTAATTGGAAGTTTTATTTTGACTGGGAGTCTCAATTGCTGTTTATTTCACTGAAAAGAAAAACAACAGAACAGAATATTTCAAGCGAACCCTGTCAATAAAATGATATTATGGAATTTCATTTGAAAATACGAAATGAATGGAAGAAAGACAAAAGGTTATTTCTTAATAATACAGTGAATAATATTAGAGACAAACCTCTTCATAAAACAGCAATAGATTCTCTTGTCATTGTAGAAGATCATAAATTCTAGAACTTGTTAGAAACTTAAATCTACAAGGTGATCGTAGATAAACTTGGCCTCTTCACAGCACTCTGTAGCTGTAACCAATATACGGATTGACACCAAAATTTCTATACAGACTATTGAATGGATGCAGAAAGGATTATGCAAAAAAAAGTTCAAAAAAGTTTCCTTAGGGGGGGGGGGGGGCGCTTTACAGCAAATACAAAAAAAAAGCACGATAAACTCTCAAAATCAACATAAAATAAAATTTTAAACTTTTAATTTTGCATTTATCAACATTACGAATGAACTTAGTGAAACCAAAGGCATGTTTGACGCTGCAATCAATGAAAACGCAATCTCATTTCCATAAGCACCCGCATTGCAGCACAGTTCTGAGTAGAAAATTAATTACAACTAGTGAATGCCATTCTTATCAGCTATGATGGCTATCACTTCATCAGAACGTACTTTTATTCTGAAGCTTTTTTAGAAAACCAGGGCACAGGGAGTAAATCTATCACTGAAGAAGTCATTGAAGATATTGCGAAAGCTGTTCATCGGACTATTCTTCTTCGAAAAACATTGCTCCTATTAGCCCTGTGGCATGTTCTGTAACGGCTCTGAGATATCATGACATACTTCTTAATTTTGTCGTTTCCCAACTTCAATAGCGACGATGCCTTCCGCTAATAACTTTAATGGGCCCCACGACTTACCGTACAGCATTTTTTGCGCCAACGTTTCACCGATCGCCGGATGATTTGTCTTTCATTCCCTAAGCTTGGCCATCACATTTTCCGGATCTGAATCCACATAATTTCTGGTTGTGGAGACATTTAAAGAACACGATTTAATTAAAGGATCGTATGAAGCAAGTTTGAAGAAGAAAGATTTTACAACAACACTTTTCTTTTTTTTTGATTCCACTTAAAAAAAATTCCAATATATATTTAAATTTAAGAATAGATAAGTAAATTTAGGACATCGTTTTTTAAACATAAATATTTAAGCTCTAAAGAAGATAAGTTTACAACCGTATTAACCTTATTAACATTTTTTTCAGTAGATTCTCGTAATCGAATCATTCTACTATGATCGCCAAGGGTTAGAATTCAAATCCAGACGAAGGCATGAGAGTTTCTATCCTTTCGTTCTTATTTTTTTGTTTCCAGTCTTCAATTCGAACTTTCTTCACAGCTGCCCAAGAAAGGAAACCATTGTAGTGTGCGCTTTGTTCACTTCACGAAATGTCCTAAACAGCAGCCAAACGAAACTAAAGCTTTAAAGATTCCACAAAGACTCCCTACAAAAGCAAAAATCTTCACCAGATCTTCTCCTATAGAGTTCATTGAAACCGATCTTTTCGTCAGTAGAGAAGACATCCAATCTCCTAATCTGATCTAAGCAAATAATGGAAGTTTGAAGTTTTACAAGGTTAATTAAGTTACAGAAACCCATGAAAAAGCTACTTAACTATTTCAGTTTATTTTGTTTTGAAATTAGTTAAATTCAACAAGAAAAAGAAATTAATAAAAGTCAAGTTCTTCTAGTCTGCAGTTTTCTCTTCTTATTCGATTCATTTTCTCTGCTGGTAAAAGCGATAATGTTTCTGAATTTCTCAAGTTTACGTTTTGATTCCTTAATAAGAAAAAAAAAAGTAATTTTCAAAAACAACTTGTTCTTACCAGAGAATGCCTTCGAATGCTCAGAAGTAAATCGCTATTAGATGAACGGTATTTCACGCACGAGAAATTATTTGGAGAGAGGCCATGCACAGGCGCAGTGGGAAATTATAGGATATAAAATTGGAAGAGAAGAATTTCAAATTCCATGTTAAGAATTGGATTCAAGTAAAATTTAAAAACTTTCTCAAGTTATTAGGGACAATTAGTGATGTTAATCTAAGGAAATCTTGAAGCATCTTTTTTAACCAAAACTTATTAAAAAGTTATATGTATCAAATAAGTTATAATTTTGTTTTTATATATCAATATAATGTTTTATGTGAAAAACAGTTTAACGTGCGCCATTTATTCAAGAGATAATCACTTTATCGAAACAAACACAATAAGAATCCACCTAGTTTCGTATGCATTCATTGTCGAGGAATGACATGAGTCACGAGTTCCTGCCTTTTAATGGAAACAGTCTCTAACATCAGCTGAGGTTATCAGACCAGATCAATGAGACGATCATACAGAGGATTGATTACGTTACAAGTGCATAATTTCAATATGCAAAATCTCAGGTACACTTATAAAGGCAGCTAACATTCCATTAATTGGTAATACGGAGGGTTGTTTACAATCAATAGTAAAGATTTGGATTCGGGTCTATTTCCGAGAAATTCCCTTTCTCCACCAACGATCATGCTCTATTTGATGGCCATGAGATACTGCTATCGCTCTGCAGCGTAGTTTCCATTGCAGGAGACTACTGCGAAGAATGGGAAGAGAGAAAAAAATGACGGAAGACATATTTATTGTCCGGTTGGCGATTTTCTCTCTCCATTTGTGAATCAGTACGGACGTTAAACTTGCTTTCCAGAATGGGAAGACTTATATGTTGCTGACAACATTTCCAGAGTCCATCCAATGAACGAGGACGTCGTCTTCCCAAGGCTCGTTTTAATAGTCCAAATGCGCAAAAATCCATGGGCGATGCGTCTGGAGGCTTTACTGGTATCTCGGTAAACGGTATAGCCTGGATTCCGGTTTGCTGTTTCATTGGTGTCAGAAAATTCTGGGTCGATTTGGACGTATGGCTGGACGCCTTGTCTTGGTGGAGACGGACCTTGTAAACGTCGTTTCCGTAAAAAAAAGGTAGTTCCTGTATATAAATTGGTGTCAGTACGTGATCCTGATAGTACGCAGAATTCACCTTTACATTTTGAGCCACCCTCCGTATCTATAGCTTGCCTTGATAGGAATAACCCGTGGCGATCATGTATCCCTTCGAAAAAGTTTCACGACATTGTCTGTACCAATTTGGAAACGATTTGGCTCCCACCGGGCGATAGAAAATCGCCCTTGGTTTATTGCAGTCGGACAGATAAACTTCGTCTAATGTGGCCACATACTTCCATTTATCCCCAGCGAAATGTCGTTCATACAGTTTTCTGCAATTTGTCTTACGTTCTGAAATGTGCTTCGGTAAGAGCTTGGGAGCCTTGCTTTTATGTCTCTTTTGAAGTCCCAAATCTTTTTGGATAATCTTGTTTACGTTATGAAGAGATGTTCCTACCTTCGCAGCAATGGTCCTTTGGGTCGCTGGATTGTTCCCCGTCACCATTTTCTTGACTTTGTCTTTCTTTGTGCGACTTGTGGGTGTCCTTGGATTTGCTTGCTTTTCAGTCCCGGAAATCTGTCCTGTACGGACCAAACCAACACCAGCCAACACATCATGAACTCCTTTCTTACAAATGGTAAAACCTTTTTTCCTACATGCCGTCATTATTGCGGAATAACTAAATTTCGCGTCGGAAAGGGCTGTAACGTACCCTTCTCAAAACTGTGACAATTTCGGTGGCATTTCTCCGAACAAATTAACCCGCTCCCACCACACTAATCTTTAAGTACTCACCTGTGTACGTTTACATAAATTTGCATACCTACTGTGATTGGTTGAGACGTCACGCGCCATGCAAATCGTTACCAAAGATTGTAAACTACCCTCCATAGTGCGTTTTCCGAATGCTACCGAAAAAAGACCGATTTTGGGAGAGCTACATTACTTCCCTTTCCGACGGCAAATTTTAATATTCTGCAATTATAAGCATGTGCTTAACCCGGAATTCGAAAGGAGGGATGAGCAATGTTTAAATAAAAAACGAAAAATTCAAACCCCGGCAACGTTATACGAACCTGGTTCCTTGAAGCAGAAACTCCTCAAACTTCGGAGGTGGTTGCTTAAGTGAACCTCGTTACGGGAGAGAAATTTAAAACGCAACAGTTTGTTGCAAGACAAGTAGGAGTCTCTCAGTCAACAGGACACAACATAATTCACAGAAACTGCAACTTATTAAACATCACAAAGCCCATGTACATAAGCTGCTGCCAAGACATGTTGTACTGCGACGTATCAATTGGCGAAAATTACACCATCTCCATCTTTCTGGCTATAAATATAAATTTGTTGCGACTTTGATAGGGTCATTTGCACCTCAGTGACTGTAACAAGGCCAGAGCAATATTTATACGCCAATTTATTACATAAAGTATGAAAAATGGTATCGAGAATGTAGGAAATTTTTCTGAGGGGGTTTCATAATCATCGCTGGATATTCCTATAAGGGAAAATTCCAGATTCATAAGGTGTCAACAATGTCAAAGTTAACTTCCTCTACTAACGTGTTGGATCCATTATATCGCAAAGAAATTGCTTCCCTGTGTCGCATCCCCGACGCATCCCCAACGTTCTTTTGAGGGTTTTGATTATTAAAAGAAGTCTTTGGAAGTAGACACGATGTTAGTTGGACTGTTTGTGGAATGAGAGGAATGGGAGGCGATTGATACGATTTCTCTGAGAAGGAGTCTTTTGGAATGGAAATTGCAATGTAGGGCAATAGTTTGAAAGAAGGGCCATCAGATAGAAAATGGTCGAACTTGGCGTCGAGGATTTTCGTAATGTTTTGAAGGTTAGAAATCGTTCATTTGTAATCAACCCTGTATTCTTCGCACAACTTCATCACATCCATCGTCACAGCGAACGTTATGAGTAACAAAAAGAGTCTCATGGAATGTGAAGTTTAAAACGGAGACTGTGCTTAAACTCATCGAATCAAAGATGAAGGCACGGAATTTTAATTCTGAATTTGTTTGGGTTTTTTTTCTTTCTAAATATGTGTGCTTCACTAAAGTGATTATCTATTAAAATAATTTATTGTTATTTTTAATAGTAGTGCAACGCAGACCAATTTCTTTTATAAGAGCGTGGCAGCCAACATACTAAACCGATAGGGATTTTTAAATTTATTTTCAGATCAAGCTGGAAGGTCTTTACGATATTCCTGTACTTCCTCTGTTGAATTTATATTATTTGAACGAAGATCTATTTAGAACAGCATTTCTTTTCCTTGCTGTAAATATATCGAGTTGAAGTTTTCAATTATAATAACATCATTATGGAACCAAACCTTCAAGGTAACCAAAATTGGCAATACTGTGACTAGAGATTGTACTAAGAGAATAAAATATTCTCTTTGTTCCAGATTTGCAGTTTACTATCTTTTCAGAAGATTGAAGCAAGATTCAGTGTAAAGTTTAAAAATAACAAAATAAACATTAATTTCGGCAAAACAGTTATTAAAGAAGGTAGAAAGCAGAATAAGCTTTGTAAGATACAATTTCGAGTAAAAGAAATATTTAATAAACGAGGTATTTATTATCATAGAGAAAGATGAGATATGACAATGAGATGATATGAGATGATATGTCTCGTCATTCTTCTACCAAAAAAATGCAAAAGTTAAAGATAGGAAACATGTTAAGCTGTGAAATTGTTCAGACAAGGAAATGATAAGTCAGCCTTGCCCTTAAAAAAAGAGTATGGTTTCACAAAAACTTTATCCTAGAGGGATATTAGACATATTTCTGATATTTCTGGTCTAATTAAACACACAACAAAAATATATATTGAATTTCTGATTGATTATGACCACTTTGTTGGTCTTTCTATTAGAAAGTAAAACAGAGATAATGTCATGTTTAAGAAACTATATAGAAATGGTTAAAGTACAGTCAGCTCAAGAATTTCACGCTTTAGATGTGCTAATGGAACTGAATATATTAACCAAGGTTTTTCAGAATTACACTAAAGAAAAAGGCAGAGAGATAGAAACGACAATATATTATTCACCGCAGCAAAACGGAAAGTCCCAGAGAATGACTCGACCACTACTAAACAAAAGCAGACCTGAATGGCCAAAACGAATTTTGAACAGATCTTTACACTGCAGCATATACTATAGACCAGTGGTCGGTAACCTTTTGTTGTAAAAGGGCCAAATACGTTATGTGGGGATTGCTAAGGGTCGCACTTGGGCCAAAAAAAAAAAAATCTTATTTTAACAACCAAAAAAAAAAAAAAAACGGAAAATCAACAACCAAAAAAAAAAACGGAAAATCTTCATTTAACAACCAAAAAAAAAAAGGAAAATCTTAATATAACAACCAAAAAAAAAACGGAAAATCTTCATTTAACAACCAAAAAAAAAAGGAAAATCTTAATTTAACAAGCAAAAAAAAAAAAAAAAAAAATCTTCCAACACGCCCCGCGGGCCGCACCAAAACGCTTCATGGGCCGCGGGTTGCCGACCGCTGCTGTAGACTATCCACTTTACACAGAAAAAGTACCTGCAAAGGTTTGGTATGGAACAGCATCTAATTATGTAGACTAAAGATATTTGGAAGTGAAACTCATATGTACATATAGAAAGAAAACAGAAAACAAAATTGTGAAAATAATTTTAACATGTGTACAATGATTTTACAAGGGAATAAAAACGCACAACAAATAAAAATCACTGAGCTTCTTTTTTATAATTTTGACATCTGGAATCAAAGACAAGCCTGTTTCTGGGTTATTACGCGTCCTCAGTTGGATTCACCCTGTATCTGCAGCTCAGTGAGATCAAAGGAAATAGAAACAAAAGACAAGTAAACATAAAAATGGCCCTTCATGTAAAAGGTATAAAAACATAAATTAAATAAGGATAGTTAGTTTATCCCCACCAGTCATCTGCAGACACTGACTGAATCCAATTGAGGACCAACAAACAGACTTCTCTTGAATTCCCAAAAATTACCAAAAGCTGTTCAGTGATTGTTATTCCATGTGTGTTTTTATTCCCTTATTAATAAAATACATAAAGCCACGATTTCAGCGGCATCTTCGCTGCTGTTCTCAAGTGTATAAATCAATTGAAAAAAATCTACATTTAAGAAACATAATCGTGTAAATTAATGCGATGGCGTAGGAGGAAAAAGAAGGCGCCAAAGTTATCACGAAGGGACGATCTCGTAGCATCAACTGGGAGAACAACATCATCGAACGCTCATGACATCGTCGGGAATAACATCAGCGGCCATTGGTTTACATCTGAAAAAATGGAATTTCTTTCTGCTTGTATGATAAAGAAATGATTGATTGATTACTGTGTCAATAGTTATTTACGGGATATAGACGAAAGAACGCATTAAGAGCAAGAGATGTTAAGAAAAACACTAAGGAGACAGCTACGATAGTGAGAATACTGTAGTAGAAAACGAACAAGGTAAGATGTTGGAAGAACTTGCTTAAAGTTCCTTCTTGCTTAAAGTGATAAACTCACAGAAGAGATTCAACAAAAAAGTACAGTCGAGAAACAATAACACTATGAAACCAGCTTAACTAAAAGACTAGGGAATGTGAAGATTTTTATAAAGATAAATACATGACACTGTTCACGAACCAAGAACTAAGAACGACGCATTAAATTCCACTGATTGTGAGAAATTGATGAAGGCAATAGAAGAAATCTCACAATAAACATTCTATATGGACAAAAGGCCAGTAAATAGACAGATTACTGACAGAAGATGGGTTTTTCAGAATTAAAAACGAAACTAAACATAAAGTGAGGTTAGTCACAAAAGGATTTTAAAGTACTGAATATAATGAAACATACTCACCTGTGGACAAGTTAAGAATATTATTGATTGCAGCAAATCAAGAGAATTTAGAAATCAAGAAATTCAGGGTGACTCCTCCAGTAGCCAAAATGGAACCATAACTAAGTTCAGTAGAAGGAGAAAGGGTGACATTTCCAGCAAGTTTCCCCACAATTGATAACAAACATTTTTACGTCAATATTTATATCGCTTTGAAGTTATTTTCTAAACTCACGCTAGTACTTTGAAATCCTGGTCTCCACTGACTATGGGTCTGCCCCCGCCCCCCAAAACCTTAATCCTGGGTTCGCCACGCTACAATAGAGTACATTGTAGCTTTAAAATGACGATAAGATTATTTCTCTTGTTGATTGAAAGATTGCTTTTTCTTTTTTCAATAACAAACGTTTTAAATTCCTTTAAGAAAATTTCGTAGAAGAAACATTCAGCTACTTTCAATGACACAGAATTTTCTTCTCTTTTTTGGAAAAGAAAAGTTTTAATATCAAATTCAGTTTGGAATATATCAATGCCTGATTGACCTTTCAAAGAGCCAGTGATGAAAACATGTAGGAAATTGCCATCATCCATCAACAGCTTTCTCTATTAAATTCATTATCTCGTTCTTGGTCTGATCTTTATTGACAACACACTCTATGATTAGATTCGGCCTAAAATGTAAATGAATCACTCAGGAAAAAAATGAGAAATCCTTAGATGAAAAAGATGTAGAATCTGAAGGAGAGTGTTTTACATTCATGAAGAAATAATGTTTGGATCACTTATTTTTCACATTTAGGTGTAATAAACATTATTGTTAGTCAATGTTTAATATACTGAATTCATAATTTCACTACTACCAAAAACAATTAAACAAGGACAATATTTATTAATCTTCAACATAAATTCTGCAAGTCGCAATCTTTCAAAAGCCTCAACGGCTTTCTTTATTAAGCTTAATATAATATAAAAAAAGGGAAAAAAACATACATCATCTTCTTCCCCAAATTCAAAAAAATAAATTTAACAACAATCATGAAATCAAAGAACGTAATATGCCCCGTGGTGTAAAATAAACATATCAAATATTAATTACGATCCACAAAAAAAAATTAGCAAACAAAAAAAAAAGAAAATTAAAAAAATATTTTAAATTGAAGATTAATTTACTAATTCGGTTTATTTCAAGGACAATATTATTTGTGATAAACATTAGCCAAAATAAACATAACAAATATTAAAATATAAATAATCACAAAGAAAAATTAGCAAAAAAAAATATTATGTTGTTTATATTGAGCAGATATTGAAAAGAAACTTAGGTTAAGAAACTTAGGTCGATAAATCTTTAAGAAATTTGGTTTAACATTAAAATGCGATAATTTGCATTTACTCGAGCGAAAGTAAAATACTTTTAAGGAAAATAAAATGATTGTTGCCAAAAATGGGGACGATTTTTCAAATTAAGTTGAAATAGTAACGAGAAAAGCTTTGGACGACTTTTACTATTCAACTGAAACAAACATGGTGAAATTATCCACTTTAACGAACCTAAGTTTTGGTGTAGCAGCTAGAAGCCAGGACCTGTCTGAAACATAACTAATCTTGGTAAATTGTCAACGTTCTATTAAATAAAAAGAAAGATGGGCCTTATTTGGAACCGGGCCTTATTTGGGCAACCTACCTTAATAAGTTTTTGTTTAAATTGATATTTGTTTCTTACGTGATAAAACATGAAAGTGAATGTATGTAATCGTTTGAGCACATAGTTATAATGATTGCTCCAATTGTAGTTATCATCAATACAGATATCTAGATATTAGTAATTATTAACAAAATCTGAACTAGGATTTTTATAGTTCTTAATTATAATGTTAGTAATGTTTAGACTATTATTGAAAAAGTTAACATGAATTCTCAAATGGAAGTTTAAGATTGATTTTTTGTTTATTAGTTATATTTATCACAATTTTTGTTTTCTTTTTCATTGATGGACATTTTATTATCTGAAGCCCATTTTGAAATATTGCTACCGTGTTTTTGTGTCGAGCACAAACGCACGGTGGCGGGGTAACAGAATGCGACTTAAAGCCCTCTATTACCAAAGTAGCGACAGACGCCATTTTGGAGTCTCCCGCTCAGTTGCTGCTGTGTTGTGCCAGCTAATTCTTACTATTTTAACTGTATTTTTCAAGCAGTAAATTAGTGCCTGTGATAAAAAGACCAGTTTGAACAAAACTTACCTTTGTCAATATTTTTTTTTATTATTATTTTTTTAAATTAAGTTTTATTTATTTTTTAAAACCATATCGTTTGGAAGAACAGCTTTTGCATTTAAAATGGGTTTATTCCTATTTTAAAAAAGTACTGAAAATGATCATTTTTTTGTTTTGTTTCAGTTTATTATTATATTCTTTAATAAGTAGCTTGTATTAACATTATTTTAAAGTTGTTTTTCCATATTCGTATT
>JAFIDM010000001.1:2827007-2843776 GCA_023159025.1 Thereuonema tuberculata
TTGTACCAGCAAGATTATTTATTTTTATATTCGATCATGTTTTGAAAGAGAAAGGGAGATGTTTCTCTTTTCTCTTTATTTTCCTGTATTAAGTTTTATCCTGAAGAAGACCCGTCATTGGGCTGAAATATAGATATGATGCTTTCTAAGATGAAGGAGTGGTTTTATTTCTGTACTTTATATTTTTCAGAAGATTATAATATTATCGTGAGGATGAGATTTTGAGTTTCTGCTTGAGATCTTGCAAGACTCACTGATGATAAGCCAGTTATTGTTAGTTTTCTTATAACTGGATGTCTCGAAATACTAAATAATATAGCTTTTAGCTTTCTATAGTTATAGAGTTACATAGTTTAGCTAAAGTTACACTACAAAGAAAGTTACATGATAAAGGTTTAAAGATGTTAGAGAAAAATCACTTTAAAGTGTTTAGAAGATTTATTTGTTAACAAATAAAAAATCAAAAGTTGATCAATGTTCAGTAACTTTAAAATTAAATATTGATCATTGGTATTTAAAGTTGCAGGATCGTTAATTAGCAGTAACTTATAATTCACTACCTTCACGCACTGAACGGCCCTCAAAAGCTGACAACTCAGTATAGGGCGTTGCAGAAATATATCATTTCACATTCGGTGAGTTTCTTAAAATTCAACAGCAATTAAGAGGAGAATCCAAAGCATAAGGAGGAGAAATCCTATAGAAGCAGTACAAGAAAAAAACTACTTTGAGAGAGAGAGAATCATTCTTATTAAATAAGATATGGAATGTCCGACAGTAATAGATCAAAATTAAGTAATTTAGAACACAGTATTCTGGTTTTTCGTATCTAAGATACATACCCTCAAGACCTATATAACCTTTTGTCCTGCTTGGATCATAAAGCAGCCATTGTTGTGGTACAGATGTCATAATAATACGTTATCTAATAGAGGCCATGTTATCATAATGATTCTATTGAGAAGATCTTTAAAACTATTATTGAACGTAGGTTGCACCGTTTATGCTTTCAAAATGCATAGAGATATAAACATATACATATATCAAATAAAAAAAAAGTAAATTATAAGGTGATCGTAATTAAACTTGAGCTATTCAGAGCATTTAAAAGCTGTAAATAATAAGCGGATTGACACTAACATTTGTACACAAACTATTCGAAGGATGCTAAAATATGCGGAAAAGGATATAAAAAAAAATTTAAAAAATTCCTCTAAGGATCGCTTTACAGCAAAATACCGAAAAAAAAATTACCGAAAAAAGCACGGTAAATAACTAAGACCAATATTTTAAACTTTTAATTTTGCATTTATTAACGTTACGAATAAACTTAGTGAAAACAATAGCACGTTCGGTGCTGCAATCAATGAAAACGCAATCTCATTTGCAGAAGCACCCGCATTTCAGCAGAGTTCTGGCTGTGATTACAACTAGTAAATGCCATACTTAGGCTATCAGCTACGATGGCTATCATTTTACTGGAACGTCTTTTTATTGTGAAGCTTTTTTTTACGAAAACTATGGTAATGCTGGGCTGCTATTCGTGAATTTCGCCGTCGTAAGAACTTGTCTGCACAAGCTTGCACAATGCCTGCACAAGCTGTGAGGAACATGATACGAATGTTGATTCGCAGAAATCTGAATCGTTAGGAGTTCAACCTGGCAGAAGGCGCAAGCCTATCACTAAAGAAGTCGTTGCAGATGTGGCGACGACTGTCATCGAACAATCAATGACTCATGTTTCTGACGCCAGTAGTTCACTTAGGTCTACAGTGTATACATATTAGACGTATCGAATGACACATATAGTGCATTTTTTTGCCATACAAGATCAGCCACAAACACCAGGTGCTTGCTGTCGACAAGGACCATATACTCACCTTTGCGTTGATCGATCTTACCAGAATGAAAGTTGATGTGTTACAAATATGAACTCGTTGCTCCACAGGATTTTTTTTTTGCTATAGAACATCCTGTGGAGCTACGAGTTCACAGTTTATCTTAACGGAACAGTTAACATCTGACTTGTCGCAATTTGGGCCATGGAAAATCCATGTGTTTTCCTGGAACTTCTCCTGCAGTCTCCCACAGTGACTGGTATGGATTCACTTCCACATTTACCATCGTACCATTCTTCTTAGTTAGTTGCTCCTAATGACTATGGGATATCTTCTGTAACGGTCCTGAGATATCACGACATGCTCCAGAATTCTGTCATAGACAACCTTCAACAGCAACAATGTCTTGCGTCTACAACTTTTATGTAAGATGGTGCGCCCCCACATATTGGACTCACTTTACAGCATTATATGCGCCAACATCTCGCCTCTCGCTGGATGGTTAGCCGACCATTTCGTATTGCCTGGCCATCACGTCCCCCGGATCTGAATCCATGCTATTTTTGGTTGTAAGATACTTAAAAAAATATGGTTACTATAAGATGGTGGAAATTTGTTAGACTTAAATCGCCATATTATGCTACATGTGTGAAGAATCACGGGCAATCAGTTGCTGTCAGCCGTTGAACACAGAAACAGCTATGACACCAATGTATGAAAATAGGAATTTTTCTACAGAAAGAAAAAAATTAGTGACAAGAAGGTTTGATCAGAAAAGAAATAGTGTTCGAATGCCAGTCCTAATGCAGGTTATTCAGGATAATTTTTTTTAATATTCCTCAGTCCTTTTAGGTGTGCTTATAATAATGCATATCTGCAATATAGGTACTGATAAGTTTAATATGAATAATTAACAAAAATAAAAATAAACACAAAAAAATATAATTTCATAAATACCTTATGAAATTTTTAATTTAATATTTTCATCAAAATGTCTGAAATTAATCTTTTCTTTATATCTTTAATTTTTTGAAAATCGTAATTTTCCCACTTAATTTGTATCTAATATTGTATGACCAATTAAACGGTAGCCATAATTATTTCTGATTTTATTATTATTTAACGTACTAAGCCAATTACTTCTAGGTTTTTTTCTTCTTTTTACATTTATCATATTATCTTCTTTACATCATATTTTATTTAAAAAAAAAATTGGTAACTATTTGGTAAAAAACCTTTTCTCTGTAGTTTAAGATTTTGAATTTTTTCTATATTTTTTTTTTTTCATCTCTACATTTCTAGCCAAAGTTTAAAAAGACTATTTATTATTAAAAAATAAATTTTTTTAATATTTTCCGTTTGTTTCCTATTTAAAAAAGATTCAATTATCAAAACCATAGTTCAGATGGAATCAGCCAACGATTTAAAAATAATTAATTTTTGTTTGAAAGGAATTATTTCGTTTAAATGATAAAATAAGTAAGTTAGGGTATTTAATTTTTCAATGATGGGATGATACTGTGCATTCCATGAAAATTTCTCGTAAATATGGACTCCAAAATACTTTTGTTGAGAAATGTAGTCAATTTTTTCACAATTGCATGGTTCTTTATTAACCGGATAGATATTTTCCATATTTTTACAATTTTTGTTGTGTAAATCACATAATAAATTTTTATGTATAATGTTATTTTTATTTTTTATTAATATAATTTTAGTTTTTTTAGTATTTATTATCATATGACTATTGATAGTCCTCCTATTAATATTATTTAAGTCAATCTGCATTTTGTTATACGCATTTAATTGGCTATCATCATATGTAAATATTAGTACATCAGGGACATAGATATAAATATTTGAATGGAAAATTATTCAAAGAGTTCATATAAAGATTAAATAATAGAGGTCCCAAATTCGATCCTCGTGGAACCCAAGATTTAATATCATATGATTTAAAATAAAATGGATGAGACCAAATTATTTACAAGTGACATCCTGGAACAACTGTTTCACGCTCGTTGGCGATCATTAGCCAGGAGAAGTCACTGTAAACAAGAAGGTCTCGCCACTGAGGCTGATATGAATGATATATCGGAAGCGCAGTGGTGCCTCAAAGTATAAAATAAACAAAGAAAAATTCAGCAATGAAATATTAGTATGAAAACCCATGTGCCTGCATTGCGCAGGCTCCAATGAATTTTCTTAAAGCAATAAAATTCAAACTGCGCATTTGAATTATTAATAAAATGGATGAGACAAAATTTAAGAAAATTCATTGGGGCCTGCGCAATGCAGGCACATGGGTTTTCATACTAATATTTCATTGCTGAATTTTTCTTTGTTTATTTTATACTTTGAGGCATCACTGCGCTTCCGATATATCATATGATTTACTTATGAAGTTTTGTATTTTTATTTTAATTTTTCTATTCTTTAAATAATTTTTTATTAGATCATCAATTTTTCCCTTAATACCAATTGAATTAAGCTTTTCTAATAGGAATTTATGATTTATGCTATTTAAAGCTTTCTGAAATCAATGAACGCAGTATAAATAATTTTACCTTCATAAAGTTTGTTGTTTATGTCTTCACTAAGATTTTTAAACAATAAACCAGGGGTTTTATTCTGTTGATACGCATATTGATTAGAATTTAATACGTTCTTAGTTTTTATATATTGTAAATTTAGATAACTCTAAAAATATTTGAAATATTTGAAAGAAAAGAGATAGCTCTACAATTTTCAAACTTATAATAATTAAACAAAGAAAAGAAAACGCAGCACTTGAATAAAAGGAGAAATTGCCTTTCTGATTAGATTATGGAAAGGAATTGGGAACGGCCGTTTCGTCCTTCTACGGGCTCGTCAGCCCAAATCCCGCCTTAACAAAATCAGAAAGATCTTGTTAGTAAAAGTCACCGCCGACCCGGCCGTGATTCCACCAACAACAAAAGACACGAAAATAAATTGCTGCGTCTCTCAGTAATTAGAATAATTACTTGTATTATTTCCTTTATGTATGGGGATATCATGAGCAAGTTTCCAAAAATTTGGATATGTTTCTGTTATAAAGATATTTTTTAAAAGGTTCAACAATAATAGCAGCAAAAATTTCTTAAAATTAAATCATTTTAAAATTAAACAACACATTTCTTAATTTAATTAATCCTATCCATAATTTCTTTTACTTTTATAAAATCACAGCCCATTGAGTTAGGAAATTTTTGTTTAGAAATTATTTTTAAGATATCATTGAAAGTAGGTGGAAATAGTATCATAGAATCTTTTTGAGAATTCCTTTTGTGTTTTATTTTTCCTTGCTTATTGGAATTATTTTCATTATATTCTTGAATTTTTTTGAATAAAAACATTTTTCATTTCTTCAAAGATAATTTTCACATCATATTTTTTTAATAAGTTTATTATTTCAATATTAATAATATTTTTCTGTTTGTAATTTATTGGTTTTAAATTCCAAATGTTCACATTTGCCTTTGAATCATCTTTAATTAATTTCCTATATATTAAAAATATTTTTTTTTTATTAATAACATTTTTTAGCCAATTTCTTTTTTTTTTTTTTATTTCTTTTCCAAAATTTTATCTTTTTTACTTTTTCTTTGTATTCAATAAACAATATATTTTTTTCTTCAATATGTTTCATTATATCTTTATTCATCCATGGTTGTTTATATTAGTATTTTGTATATTTGATATTGTTTCTAAGGATTTATTTGTATTTTTCCATTTAGTTATTTTTTTAATTATTATATATAATTTATTACTATTTTTTTTTGTATCTTGATTGTAATTATTTATTATTTGAAGAATAAGATCATTTAATTTTTTGTTAAAAAAAATCATCATTAATTAACTATATCTTATATCTTATATTATCTTATGTTATATCTTATTTCAACTTATTTTTTTGGTATTAATATGATCATTTGAGTTATTCATTTCGAATAAGACACCGAAGTGATCAGAAATATCCCAATCGATAATGTTAGCCATTGTTATGATATTTTTAATGTCAGAAAACAATGATCTATACGTAATTCTGAACATGTAAGTTTTGGTATTTGCAATTCTAGTAGATTTATAAATATGATTAGTGAAACCAAGGTTATAGAAAATCGGCAAGTAATTGAGAGTTTTGTTATTTAAAGTATTTTTATAAATATCAGTGATAGCATCTCTATATAAATTACATTTGAACTTATTTTAGTTTTATTTTCAAGTATATTATTTTTTAATTCTTCATTAAATAAAAGTTTATTTGTGTGAAGAGGTTTGTAAATTGCATGAATTACAAATTGAAAACCAAGAGAGATATCTTCCTTGTATTTCCACGTAATATTTTCATGGTAGAGCATTCAATTGTAGTTACATAGAAATTTATTCTGTAAAACACAATAATGCCCCCTCTTTTTGATGTTCTACGTGAACCTTTTTATTGTAGCATTCTTAAATGTATTTATAGCTTATCAAAAACTACTTACTAGCAAGCACCTTTTAAAAACGATTGCTGCAGATTCTCTATTACTGTCTATGAACTCAAACGTTTAATTTACAATTTGCTGATCCGTCTAAATTCTAAATTCAAGGATTTACATTTTCGATTCTTTGATGGAACTTCAATAGAAAATTTAAGAAAATGGGAGAGATTCATTGGCGAGATTTTCTTCGGTTCATTCGTTTGTTCTGGAAAAACAGAACTTCAAGCTTTGTAAAAGTACTTTATTGTTTTAAATTTTTAACCATAAGTACAGTCGAAAGGGAAGAGTCTAAAGGGAAGAGAAATGGGTCCTCCTTCCTTACAAGAAGTGAAGTCTTTGTTTTTGCTGCAATTTTTCTCCTGCTTCGACACAGAATCATTAATTTTCACTTGATTATCTGTGCGGAGTAATTAAAAGTCCCTCTGTCGTTAGAGGACAATTAAGAAGAATTTAATTACTTTCATTAAAATCCCATTCATTCTTCGTTTATTCTAAAGCCTTCAACCCACCATAACCACAGAAAGCTTTAAGAAAAGGTAGGAACCCTCTTCCCCCTCCACTCAAATTAAAAGCCAATTTTTTACCAAGAAGGTTTTTTACAAGCAAACTCCAGTCTTAGGATTTCTAGTTTAAATTAAATTTCCAATGCAATTTTCAAAATTCAACAAATCGCAAAAACGGTTTCCTTTTTTTTTTAGACATCATTTGTCTCATCTTTTATCACCTACAACTGGTTAAGTTCTGAAGGGCTAAACGCACTACTCCGTGTTCCGTTATGTTTCCGCAACGTAATTGCTTTAGTGACGTAGTTATGTCTTCAGAGTCACAAGAATGGAGAACAATTACCTGAAATTTTTAGGATATAAAATTTTTGATTATATTAATATACATTCAAAAATTTACAATCCTAAAAATTTATAGACCCCGTATAGAAATACATGGTCAAATGTGATTTTTATTTCACGTAATTACTCCCCATTCTTGTGATCCTGAAGACATAACTACGTCACTAAAGCAAATACGTTGCGGAAACTTAACGGAAGACGGAGTAGTGCGTTTAGCGCTTTAGAGAGGACTTTATAGAGTTTAACCAGAAAAACGAAAAGTTGATAAGAAGAGCGAAAGATGATGTTCTCCTCTGCCCAATTTTTTTCATTACTTCGAATTCTTTAAATTCGGCATCAATTTTTTATTGACGATAAGAAAGAGAAAGTAGTTTTTCTAATTGTATTCATAAAATTGTTTGAGCATGCGAAATCTTTGATTTTTTTCTTTGTGTGTCTGAGACATCGTTCTAGAATGGCTGCTGAGATTTCCTTAAAGTTTGATAGAATGATTATTTCTGGTCCAATTTAAACTCTAATTCCTCAAAATGACTCTCCTTGCTCCGACATAACAGATGAACCGATTTTTTTTTTTTTTTTTAACATGAAAATGAAAATTTTGTTTTCCTTTCTCCTTCAAAATGCTAATGATTTTAGGATTCTTCTTTACGTGAAGAAGACAGACTGATTTGGTATCTTTGTAAATAGAACGAATTTTTCAAATGATTCTGCAAAAAAATTCAAAATTAGTTATTTTTGATATTTTGAAATAGATAAATAACACTGGACGGCATGGAAATTGTCGCTGACACCATTCCTGTTGATTCTTATGTAAAATGACCTCCTGAATCCGAATATAACCTCCGTTTTCCCCCATCACCCATACCGTTTTCGTGGACGCTCCCCCTCCCTATTTTTAACACTTTTCGATAATTTGCAGGGATTAAAAGGATTATTTTAGCCTTTACTTATCTTCTGAGGGGCTAGAGAGGTGAAAAGTTCTAAAACATAACATTTGTAGCAATGAGGTAGATTGGGGGGGTGGCGTTTTCCCCCTTAAATTGTAAAACAATCATTAAAAATTATCGATTCTTCCTGGTTTCTTCGCCAATTTTCACTTATTTTCTACATATTGCAGCTTCCAGCCCCCCTCATCCTCCCCCAAATAATAAAAATATATTTTAACTATATATAGCAACAATAATAAAAATATACAGCAACAGTTCGGAAGAATCACTGTAGCACGCTCGTGGTCTCAGTACCTCACGCGCAGAAATAAAAAGTAAAATAATAAACGTAAAATAATAATTGTAATATTGAATGTAAAATTATAAATGTAAAAAGTAAAGTAACAAATGTAAAGAATAACAACTAAGATAAGTATCTTCATTTGGTACTTGCTTTCCTTTTGAACCCTCAGATAGAAGTTTCTCGTACCAAAAAGCAGCAGTACTCTGCCAACATGCTCGCATTCAACTTCCCTTAAAAACTCCTCTCGAACTTATTGATGTCTTGATGGAACCGTTCCCCGTGTTCATCCGAAACTGCTCCTAAATTTTCAGGGAAGAAGTCCATGTGTGGGTAAAGGAAATGCACTTTCAGAGACATGTTACACTCCATGGCCTTGAACGCTGACAGCAATTTCTCGACATGAGTGACGTAATCATCACTTTTGTTGTTACCCAAAAAGTTCTTTTATTTATTTATTTATTTATTATTTTATTTATTATTTTTACTTATTTATTATTTTTACTTATTTATTTATTTATTATTTTATTTATTATTTTTATTTATTATTTTTATTTATTATTATTATTTATTTGTTTACTTTTTATTTCTGCGCGTGAGGTATTGAGACCACGAGCGTTCTACGGTGACTCTTCCGAACTGTTGCTATGTATTTTTATTATTGTTGCTATATATTTTTATTATTTGGGGGAGGGGAGGGGAGTTGGAAGCTGAAATACATAGAAAATAAGTGAAAAATTGGCGAAAAAAACAGGAAGAATCGATTATTTTTAATGATTTTTTTCACAATTTCAGGGAGCAACCCTTCACCCCCCAATCTACCTCATTGCTACAAATGTTATGTTTTAGAACTTTTCACCTCTCTAGCCCCTCAGAAGATAAGTAAAGGCTGAAATAATCCTTTTAATCCCTGCAAATTATCGAAAAGTGATAAAAATAGGGAGGGGGAGCGTCCACGGTGGGTGATGGAGGAAAACGGAGGTTATATTCGGATTCAGGAGGTCATTTTACATAAAAATTAACAGGAATGGTGTCAGCGATCGAAACAAAATTTGTTTTTGCCTTTCAGTGTAATTTAAGTTTAATTGAGTTATAGGAAGACATTTTGAAAGCTATTGCAATCATGATCTGTTTCGCACTTAAAACGTCTTGATTTCAATTTTTTTTTTTTTTGATAACTTGAAAGCTTTTTATTGAAACTTAATATTAGTAGCTCTGCTTACTTTGTTAACTATGAGATGGAAGCTGAACCTACACTTACTGGGAAAGTGTCTTTGTAATTTCGCAACTGTAATTATAAATTAAATTGACATCTAATTTTGTAATTATAAATTCTTTGAACATTTGTTTATTCAATAAAAACCTATAGAGCTTTTCTTACATTATAATAATGAAAAACAAAAGACTAATAAAGGTACCATTCTATTTATCTTAAGAACGAAATTACGATATTATTTTGATGTTTTCTAAATTTTTTCTTCTTTGAATTTTAATGCAAGAAAAATCGGAAGAATTGTCAACCTCTTCGGACTGTCCATTTTAATGGCAAAAATTGCTTGAAATATTCACAGCTTTGAAGACAGAGTGGAAAAAGGAAAGTTGAAATTAGCAAGGAATAAAGTATTTCACAAAACATTCCTTGTGTTTGATTAAGTCATTCGTTTGCTATGAAGCAGGCTAAGCATAAATTGCAATTTCACGAATGTAATGACAAATCGGGGAACTTGAATCATAATAATAATAATAATAATAATAATGCACAACATGCACTACATTCACGAAACACAACAAGCCCATCTCAAGTCCGCTACGGAAAGAGTGACTTCCCCGCAAGGAGGGAGGCCGAGGACAACCACATCGAAAAACAAGTACACACACTTAGGGAACACTTCCACCAAAGAGCAAAACACTCCCTACTCCACTCAGCCATTGTCAAGGCTGACACACCTGGACCTCGAAAACCCTTTTCCAACACTTACCAACCCACACACTTACACACACTCAGCAGCTACGTGGATCATGGGCTCGTAAGGAACTATACGGCAAACATAACCCCGAACTCAGCCAGCCTCATGTCGACATGGAAGCGTCAAACAGATGGCTGACGATTGCTGAGCTGTTTGGGGAGAGCGAAGGGTTCATGACCGCGATACAGGACCAAGTCATCCCTACATGCAACTACAAGAAACACATTTTACATGACGCAAACACACAAGACAAGAGATGCAGGAAATGCCACACTACGTATGAGACGATCGACCACATAATATTAGGCTGTTCCCTTCTCTCCCAAACAGACTACCTCCACCGACCCAATCAGGTAGCGTCGACCGTTCATCAACAGCTAGCACACAACCGCTCACTTATTAAGAATACGGTTTTATACTACAAGTACACACCACAAAACGTATTACATACCTGACATTACATTTGTTGATAAGGTCAACAAACACACCTATCGCATTGATTTTGCAGTGCCTATCAGCAAGAAACTCACGCAGACAAGATCAGTAAATACACGAACCCAGCACATGACCTCCAGAAGCAGTGGAGGCAGGATCAAGTACTTGTTGTACCCATCGTTCTGTCCGCCACTGATCTGGTGCCTCAAAAATTGCACCACAGTCTCACCACTCTAGGACTTCACTTATACACAACTCCAGAAGGCTGTGATACTCAACACGACCCGTATAGTTAGGAAATTTATGGACACAACAACACATCCCCCATCATTCCTGCACACTTTTTTTTTACACTTGGCATTATGTGCTTCGGTCCTTGGCCCGCGATTTTATATTTGCTGGGGAAACCCAAGGTTTGAAACTTTTAAATAATAATAATAATAATCATTCTTTAAGTACATTGACTTCTCGAACTTATTTGCTTCTCGACAAATCCATCTAAAATTTATTTGTTTATTATTTTACCAAAAAACCTTGAGGAAGTCTTTGAAAAATAAGACGAAATATTGGTCCGTGGTGCAGTGTTTTGGAGTTTTAATAAAGATTTGTGATACCATCTAAAATCCATTTACGAAATTATCGTAAATCTAAAATGCGTTTACTAAACCTAACGCAACATAATAAACTTAAATATAAATAACTTTAAAAAAAATGTTGAGCAAATCAAATTTTTAAATGGTTGCTACTTCTTTAACTTTTTTTTAATTAAAAAAGAAAGTTTCGGATAAACGTTTAATTCTAAATGTTTAATGATGATGATTTAATTTTAGTGATTTTCTGAAAGCAGTTCTATTTGAAAGTTGTAAAGAATTAAAAACAGTGCAGTGGCGGCAAGATTTGTTTAACGTTTTACAGGAAAAGAAAATAAATTGTTGGTACAGAGTTTATCGAGATGGTAGGAGATAAACGACGATTTCAAAAACCTATCTCTTCCTTGGGAAAGTAAGCTAAAAAATGTGAGATTATTACGTTTTCTACGATGAACAATTCTACTTGTATTGTGAATTTCATTAGATACACCTTAAATGGAATAAGTTTTCATTGTATAACTTTTAGAATGATTCCGAAGTGTGATTAAAAATGAATAATTTTGCCGATTAAATTTGGGTCCAACATTGAGGCATTTCTAAGTCTTTTTTCCTCACACCACTCAAAGGGCTTTCGGTGAAAAGGCCCACTTGAATTCAATGGCTATTTAGTCAAAGTAATCTCATCGAAACAAGATTTGGTTCTCAGGTGGTTTCAAAAGACAGTCACAGAAAAGCGGATTGATCAGAGACAAGAAACACAGCGGAAACAGAATTTGCCAGAAAACAAAAATAATACTAGATTCAAAGAAATAACTTACGTTACAGGGAAGTGTAATTCTTGCTTTAAAATATAACTACAAAGAAAACATGAAAATGGCTTGTTGTTTTGTATAACAATGTCACCATCGATATTTTCATAGAAATTGCAGAAAGGATCAGGTCGGATATTGCGGAAACTAAATTATATTGAGATTAATAAAAGGTTATAAGGAAGCAAATGAATTATTATTTGGACTACATTTTCTTTCCACAAAAACTTGATTTCGGTTCAGAAGCCGTCGAAATACTTCATTTACTATTTTTTTGAATTGGGAAGTTTTATTGATATAAAATTACCTTCGAATATTTAAGTATTAACTGAAGCATTTTAACGTGCAGATGTAAAAGTAGAGAAAACGACTGCACTGTGAATAAAAACACTAAATATGATTTTTATAAATCCTTTTAGTCGCTGTATAGTTTTTATTACTAATGCCTAAGTGGTTTAATCTTTCATAATTTTACTAAAGGTTGGAGCATCAAATCCTCTTAAGAAGGTCAGGAAGTAAGGGCTCCGCGATCATCAGCGTTTAGAACTAAGTTGAGATCTAATTAAAAGGAAAACCTGGTAGACTATTAATTGACAGCAAAAAGAAATAATCACTGAGAAATGTTCGAGCAACGCTGGGGAGAATTTGTAAACTGAAATACACAATATTCCTTCTTCTTCTTTCATCACAACAATGATATTTCATTTTCTTTAACAGAGAACTTCTTCAGGTTGAAGAACTGAGGACAAGAAATCTCTTTTTTTCTTCCTCAATTGAATTCCTTATGATATATTTTAAAAAATGTTTATACTATAAACAATACATAAGCCATCCGTGTTTACAATACAGAAATCGTAATTCTTATACTATTATTGCGATAAATGAATATTTAGCTTATATCAAATTTAATGTTATAAATATCGTTATATTTTCAATATAATTTTTGAACCAGGCAAATGTTTCATCATTGACTTTTAAAAATTGACCTTTATTATTACATGGAAATTGATTATTATACAAGATTCTAACATTAATCTTTCTTTTTCTTCTGGTATGTGATATAAATTTTCTACTTTTGGGTCCGGAATACACTCCACATCTCTACAATGATGATCCCAACGTGATATTTTGGCTCTGTCATTCTTACAAGCCCTTACGTGTTCTAATACTTGTTTTTTAAGAGTTCTCCCTGTGCCTCCGTAATAAATCTTATCACAATTCCTACATTGAATAAAATTTAATTTGGCACAAAGTTCCCACGATTTATTAGTTTGAAGAATTTAAATATGACAAAAGGCATGGTATAATAACTTTGAATTATCCGTGTGATTTGAAGGCTAAATGATTGCCTTGGGATTCTAATGATTTGAAATCAGACAATAGAACAGATCTGGGAATGCAGTATGTGGTCAACAAAGTTAACACGTTTGGTGATGTGAGATTCCAGAAGGATCTTTTGATATCGTTAGAGTACTTGCGGAGGTTTAGAAGTGACTGATGAGATCAGTGACAAAATTTGAAAAAAAGAGGAACAGAAAACAGAATATACGACGCATTAGCCAGTAAATTAAAATGTTGTGGATTTTCTGTCATCGTTAGTCGTAATTTATTCTGCAGATAAAAAAAAACCTCAAACAATTATCTCCTGTAATTAGTTATCTCCCAAAGCCACAAATAATTATCTCCGAAAAAAAAAATCCTAAAAGTATTGTAAGTTGTTTAAAAAGAATTTAAAATTTTCATAAAATTATTGGAAGTAGAAATTAGCTTCTGCTTCGATGTCTTACTTCAACTTTTTAGATTTTTTCTGTTAATTTCCTCTTTTTTGAATATCTCATTTGTAAATTGTTTTTGCATTTACTCCTTTGATAATTCTTTTCTTTTAAAATTTAAATTCATTCCCTGAGGTCTTATTTAAAATACATTTTCCACTGTAAATATTATATCCTAAGAATTTCGCCCGCCCAGAGTCAACATCTTCTGAATCATCAAATTTAAGTAAAATTCCATTAATGAGCGTTCTAAAATTTTACTAAATTACTTTCAAACTTCCTAAAATATAAATTAATTAGTAATGACTAATGGAACCCATTAGTACTGACATTCTTTTTGAAGGCAGATACTAACAGGGAAACCTCTCGAATGTTAAACATTCAGATTTTAATGAAACTTTGCAGAATGAATCATTAGATTGTGTTTATTAAATGAAATAAATCTTAGATGCGGAATCGAGCGCGAAGGACCAATTTTTTTGGTGTTGAAAATGTTCAAAAATCGTTTTACCTTTCAAACACCAGATGGCGCTAATGATTTGTTGCAAACCAAGAAATCTAGTACTTTCCTACACCTTTTAATAACAAATAAAGCAGCGCCACTGTTGACTCCTGATGTAACCTTATTCAAAGTCTGATTTTTTTTTTTTTTTAATGTTGATCAATCTTATTAGGGATACTTATAAGCGGTATACCTGTGTTATAGTAATTGAGCATTTTAATAGATTTTCTTAAAAAATTATTAATTAATATTTAAATTTTCCCATCAACTACATCTGAAATTATATTTTGTTTTATTTGCTTAAAAGTTACATTATCTTTTTTATTAGGATCTATTTGTTTAAATATTTTATATTTTACATAATTAGCTAATCTATATCCATAATTATTTCTAATACTTTCTATTTTAAATATTTTATTCCAATTATATCTAGTTTTTAATTCTCTTTGTTCGGAATTTATTTCTCTTTTTACTTCAAAACAGTTTTTAATTATTGTTTTATATATAAGTTTTCATTTATTTTTAATATTTTATGTTTTTTTCTTATTCTTATTTGTTCATTTTTTGATTTATATTTATAATTTTTATAAACATTATTAAACATTTTTAATGTTTTCTTATTGATATTTTCTATATGGTGTTTATTCATATTTATCCAACATTCCAACCCATAATCCAAAATTGAGTCCACAAGGGATTTACATATTACGAGCTTTTGTCTAAACAGAACAGCATCCCTAATGTGATAAAAGAGAAAAGCATTCTAGCTTAGCTTCCTCATCACATAACCATACTGCTCATTCCAGCAGAATCTGTTATCTGTAATAATTTCTAAATACTTATAAGTTGATACAATTTCTAATCTTTTGCATTTACAATCTTTAGTTAACATGTTATTCTGTTCTATATTTGGACATTCTATTTTATGTAAATTAATTATTACATTGTTTTTTATTTTCTTATTTTTGTTTTTAATTATCATTATTTTTGTTTTTTCTCCATTTACTTTCATTTTATTTTTAAATGACCATTTATTTATTTTGTTTAGATCTTGTTGTATATTATTTTGGGCTTGAATTTGGTTTTATTTGCTCTTATTAATATTACATCATCTGCATATATAGAAATAGCCTCTGAATTTTTTTAGATTTTTACTTATTGAGTTTATGTAAATATTAAATAAGAGGGGACCCAAGTTTGAGCATTGTGGAATTCCTCTTTTGGAATTGTATATTTTATTATTTTCAATTTTAATTATATTATTTTCATTTTTATTTCTATATTTTCTATCTCTCAAATAATTTTCTATCATTTTATATATGTTTCCTCTTATTCCCATTTTTTAATATTCCCAGTTTTATATTAAATTTTATGATCTATAGAATCAAATTATTTAAATTTAGTTTCCAAATTCGGAAAGATTCTTAAACGTAAATTAGAATAGAATCAGATATAAGAGGAAACCTTCTGCATAAGTAAGTTATGATATATTTAATTTATCGATAAATCAATTTTTCATTAGTAGGTTCAGCGTCCTAACATATTAAAAAAAGCGACAGCGTGCGCGGAAATCTAAGGAATTTTAAAGCATTTTTATGAATTAAAAGTACTGATGGTTTTCTTCAATAAAATATTTTTGTCGCATAATCGCATTAATCGCAATACATTTACAGATTACTTTTCAAATATCGAAAAGGAGGAAAAGTGAAAGGACACTTTTCGAGGGAGGACAGAACTTACAAAAGAAGGACTGTCCTCCCAAAAGAAGGACGATTGTTCACCTTCATAATAGCATTAAGAGTTTATAACTTCGAGAGTCAAATCCATGGGAAGGATGTTATTTTCTAGAAGATTTCTTTTTTCTTTTATATTGCTTGTATCTATCATTATTAATGTCGTATTTAAATTTAAATTAGGTACTTCTATATTGTATGATTGTAATATAGAAATAAATATGATTCAATCATTTCACGAGCTGTTTTGTCCTTATTTATTTTGATCTAATACTGTTACGTCTGAGTGGAATTTATTGCACGTAGCTCAAACAGCGGTTACATACATTTGACAGTTTCGGACTTATAAAACTGATTGGAATGATAACTAATCTATTTTAACAGAAATGGGCGTGAAATTGGAAATCAATAGTCGAAAATAAGGAATCGTCTGGGCGCCGAATTTTCTTTCAACACCAGACTTGTGGAACGGAAGCTCTTAGACCTAACGTCTGGATTACTTCTCCTTGGGTTGTCTTCTAGCGTCTGTACTGGTTCTATATTATT
>JAFIDM010000001.1:2843786-2923183 GCA_023159025.1 Thereuonema tuberculata
TATTCCTTTTCCTTCCCTTCAGCTGGGTCCTCACCTTTCTTTAAAAGTCAGACTTGTGGAACGGAAGCTCTTAGAATTAACATCTGGATTACTTCTCCTTGGATTGTCTTCTAGCATCAGTACTGGTTATATGTTTGTTACTTTTCTTTAAACATCAGACTTGTGGAACGGGAGCTCTTAGACTTAACGCCTGGATTACTTCTCTTCGAATTGTGTTCTAGCGTTTTTACTGGTTCTAGGTTTCTTACTTTTCTTTACTTGTGGAACGGAAGCTCTTAGACCTAATGTCTGGATTACTTCTCCTTGGATCGTCTTCTAGCGTCTATACTAGCTCTACGTTGTTCCTTTTCCTTCCCTTCAGCTTTTCTTGGCAATCGTCACTTTTCTTGGCAATCGTCTCGGAACTGGATATCGCAACTTCAGTTGGGCCGCTGCCTCTCTCGGCTAGTCCCATGTCACCAACCGCCAATAAAAATAGTGTTTAATAAAATATTGTTAAAAATTTCTAATTTACTAAAGATAAATATTTTATTAATATAAAATATATATTAAATTTGGTTTCTTTAGACAGGGACTTTAAACTTTCCAGCACCTTTAACACAAGAGTAAATTTGTAATTACGGCTAATTGGACTGGTGAATATCAAAAAAAAAAAAAAAAAATCGGTATTTTGAAAAACCTTTTACTTGCTTATGGAAAATGGGATGGTAGGAATGGAACGGTTATTCTTTAGTTGTTATCTCTTTTTCTTTTGGATTAAAAATATTTGAAACACGGGGATTGAAGTACTTTGAGGATACTCATTTTCTAAAAATCTATTATGAATAGTAGTGATGTGTTTATTGAATAATTGACTGGTTTTTCAAAAGCAGTTTTCAAAAGCTTTTTGTGCCAACATTGTGATGTGATTCTTTTTTACATCAACCAGTGTTGAAGAGGCAAACGATAACATAGCATTAGAAGCTGTAGGTTTACGATATGGTTCTGTATGATATAGGCTCTGTTTGGAGGATGCCTTCATTGTTGATGAAAAGAACGTCCAGAAAAGGCAATTGATGTTCTTCAGATTACTTCTCTAAAGTAAACTTTAAATTAGGATGGATCATGTTGAATTGCTGTACTACAACATTTTTATTATTCATTTTTGCTATGATGAAAATATCATCAACATATCGTTGATAAAAATGAATGTTATTGTAAAAATTATTGAAGAATTGATTTTCGATAAATTGTATAACAACTATGCATAGAACTCTCACGAAGGGAGGCCCATAAACTATCCACAATGCTGTTGTAAAACTGTATTATTGACGGTTAAGTATTGATTCTCCATTGGAAATATTGTTAGATCTATTATTAAGTCTTTCGTGCGTCGATCTACATTAATGAATAAAATTTTAACGTGTGCATTTAAAATTTGCGAAGTAGACACTGACACAAATTTTTACGAGGTTAAAAAGTTTTCACACATCAAAAATATATACATAGGACCGGTTTCGCCTTTGCGACCAGGCTTTTTCGACTCTTATTCGTGTGATCTACATTAAGGAAACTAGTAAGAGCCTGTATCAACAATATACGTGAAATTGAAGTAAAAGGTCTATAGAATCAGTGGAGAATAACTTATCGGTCTTGTTAAAGGTTAAGCCTTTTAGGTTTTGAAAGAATTCAGTACTGCTTTTACCAAACCTTCTTTGTTTGAGGAATTCAGCAACATATTTCTACACGCTGTAAGTATTGATTTCTGATAATTAATAATGGATCTAGTTGGAAACATGCCGCTTTGAGTTTTTCGTTCGTATGCTTTGGGAGTTACTCTCATAATGGGTGTTATCATTATAAAAAATTTTATTTATCCTAGTACAATCTATATGATGTTGTAAACCTATTTTCTAAATCTTTTTCTTTATCTTCTTTGGGTGTTATCATTATAAAAATTTTTATTTATCCTAGTACAATCTATATTATAGATAGTACTATAATATAGTAGATAAACTAATTATTTTGTATGTAGAATATTGGTCGTGGGTTCATTAAGCATTTTAAGATATGTTTCAGTAGCTAAAATGACAGTCTTATTACCTTTATCTGATTGCGTTGTGACTATATTTTTATTTTTGGGAAACCTGTCATTAGCTTTCATTTCTAAGAGGGAAATCTTCTGTTTATCTTTAAGTGGATTGTAATGATTCCTATTGGATGTCGAAGGCGCTTTTTCTTTCATAATAGATTTTTAGAAAATGGCTATCCTCAAAGATTTGTAAAAAAAAAAAAGTACTTCAATCCAGTGTTTCAAATATTTACAATCCAAAAGAGAAAGAGATTGATAACAACAAGAAAATAACCGTTCCATTTTTCCATTTCTACCCCATTTCCATAAGCAAGTAATAAGATTTTTCAAAATACCGATATTAGAGTCACGTATTCACTAATCAATAGATTAGTTTTCCTATTACCCACTCAAACATGTCCAGAATAGACTGGCCTGACTCTGCTTCGCTGTTGATTGTTCCAGTCGTGTCAGAAGGAGGCTGGGACGAGCAATAAAAGAGCAGCGGAGTCAAGCCAAGTTGTGGCATAGAGGGGTCCAAATCGCCGTCTAATAGGCAACGCGATATTTTTTCTATCTGAGCATGACATCACATGGATTGCAACTTGGAAATTTCTTCTATTCAAATAATGAATATATTGCTTCATTTTTTGAAAAAAAGAACACAAAAATGTTTTGAAAATTAGCGAAAGAATGTTTCAAATATTAAATTCATAAGCGGTCTGACACAAAAATAAATAAATAAATAAATCGAAAAACACGAGCTTTTCAAAGATAATATTGAGACAGAAATAATGAATTTCACTGTTATTTTCATCAAATATTACAAAATAAAATTAGTTTTTAACGTTATTGTTTTCGTTTTCAATAAAGACCAATGAAAATTAAAGAAATGAAATGCTAGCAAAGAAATTGAAAAGAAAAAGTTGATGAAATTCGTGAGGTTATTTTTTTTTATACAGGGTGATTCACGAAGATATGCAGAAACTTCGTGTGCTCATTCTACATGTAAAAGTAAAGAAAAAAAGTTATATAAACATAGGTCCGGAAATGCTTCGGTATCGAGTTACGGCTAGCGAAAGATTTCGTCCATAATATAGTTGAACAATATGCACATGGACTACACCTCAGCTGTTAGCTCTCATAATAAATCAAAACAATGCAATTTACATTATTGTTGAACAGCTGTTATTGTAAATAAGTAAAGAAAAAGAATAGCTGTTATTGTGTTGCCAACTTTTTTGTAGGTTCCACATGGGATAAGCTTCAAACCACTGGGAGATACAGTTCTGCGACTTGTTTCATTCGATTTTTCAGGTCATCAAACATACGAAACCTTTGATTTCGTCCCTTAATTTACCTTTCCAGATTTCCAGCAAGTCTTCATTTCACCCAGGATACTACATTATGAGCGAAATCTTTCGCTAGCCTAATATTTTATTTTATTAGTTCTTTTGCGATATTTTATACACACTTTAATTTATGTCAATCTTAAAAAAAAAGTGTAGAACTCAGAACCTGGGTTATTTTAATCAGTTTCATTAGTTGATTTTTGAACGAGGAATTTTCACTGAAAGAGAATTTAGTTTAATTTACATTCTTTAAACGATTGTCATAGTCTAGAAAAACTATGAATTTCCTAACAGTGGAAACTTTTTCTTCATGAGATACGATATTTCGTCAATGAAATCTTTCTCTTTTAAATACATGAAGAAAGATTCAATACCATTTCTTTGGCTAAATCTTAGAAAGAGTGTAGTATCACGTCGTGCACGCATGAAATAGCATTTTTCTCAGACAGTTACTTTTTACACAAGGGAGATTTTAAATGTCTTCTGATTAATGTGGAAAATTCCCTTTTCATCGCGGTCTGCTTGAATTCCAAGATAATATTTCAAGTTTCCAAGACAAGTAATCTGTACTTCTTTTCCTAATAACCCAGCTATATTATCTAAATCACCCCTATTTTTACTTTTACATTATCGTATCATCAACATATGCAGGTAAGAAAATCTGTCTTTCTTTTATTATCTTTGAATATAGACATTGATCTGTGTTGCTTCTTGTGAAGCCATGATTTAGTAAAATGCTCTTTAACTTTGTATTCCATGCACGCGCAGATTGTTTGAGTCCATACAAACTTTTCTTCAGTTTACATACTAATTTCGGATAAAGCTCATCTTTATATTCATCAGATTGTTTCATATATAATTCTTATTATATGGATATCTTTATTGAGAAAAGCTGTTTTAATGTCATAATGACGCACTTCTGTGCTTTGATGACCTGTAAGCAGAATTCGTAAAGTTGTTTGATTTATGACTGGGGCTAAAACTTCATCATAATCTTAACTATATTTTTAGGAAAAATTTTTTGCGACTAGACATGCTTTATATCTACAAATTTCACAATTTGTATTTCTTTTAAGTTTTCTTCTCTTATTATTTGGTACGAAGGCATAAGCAGGACATCCAAATGTTTTAAGATATGATACATTGGGAGCTTTTCTTTCCCATCGATAGTAAGGAGTTGTTCCACTTGCTTTGGTTGGTAATCGGTTCTGAAGATCATTGGCAGCATGTACGGCTTATGCCCAGTATAAATTTGGTAGCTGTGCATCAGATAATAGATATCTTGTCATTTCCATTAGGCCGCGATTTTTCTGTTCCGAAACGCTATTTTGCTCAGGTGTATACGAGGCAACTGTTTGAGCTGCAATAAATTCCTGTTTCAGGTAATGTTGAAATTTCGCACTTGTGTATAAGTGCGATTGATTGCATTGAAATCACGATGACCTAGTCGTTTATGCCATTAAATAAACATTCACTGCTTTTCTTACGTGATATAAACAATGCTGAATGTTTGTAGTTCAGTATATACAGATGATTATTCAAGTAAGCAATTGCAATTACACTATTCTTGAAAATTATGGAACAGCCTTTAGAATTAAATAAGATATGTGCCTCGTTGAATTAAAACTCTGACAGATAATAAACTTCCATTGGAAACTTTGGAAACTTTGGAACACAGAGTACCTCCTTCACTTTCTGAAAATATCCTTGTGGATTTTTGCATTGTAAAAAAACCATTGCAGTAAAAATCCAGTTTACGGTACAGTTTTTTTTTTCCACGTTCCGAAATATGTCCGTTTCGGAACTATTTTCAGAAACAGGAAGCTGAAGTTCCGGAGAACGACCTCAAGTAAATACACGAACGGCGATTCTTGCTAAAAGGGACCATCAGCATTAAACAAGAAAAAAGCGCTGAATATTTACGAAACCTCCGATTGATTGTATAGTAAAAAAAAAAGATGGTTAGGCTTACCTTATGAGACTTATTAGGCTTATCGATAAAGTTGTCAAACATCAACATGACCCTTATATGAAGGGAAATTGGTGGTTACTTGCTCAGGATCAAATTGGTGATAACATGCGGTGGCAAGCAACGGTATCACGGAGACTCACGGCCTCTACACGTACCGCACGTCCATGGTTAGGTTCAGGAAAATAGAAGCACACGAGACCCATGATTAAGCCTAAATTGTATTGTAAATAATATGATTGACGACGAAATGTTGATATCCTCATTGCTGTAATGTGCAGTAGGATCGTTGTGTCATTTTCAAAACATAAATAAAATCACAGAAACCAGCAGATACTAAGGATACAGAAAGTGACGCCATGTTAAATTCAGAAAAGATAAGTCACGTGATCGATGACGAGAAACATCAAACAGATCATGTATCACTGCGCAATACAGTTAGCCGGAAGCAGTAAATGCTTCCTTCGGCAGTGAATGCCAAGAACGCTTCCTGTTGGCGGGTACCTTCAACTGGAATCTACCCAAAAAGGTGATAATTGTTTGTCATGGGACAAGTGGCACCTAATAATGTACCAGCGAGATGAGGAAGTTTCCATACTAGCTTTGAAACATATATTATTCTTACTTCCTTTATTTAATGATAAATTAGCCTTTTCAACTACACGCTTCTGACGATCAGCTAGCAATTTTCTACAGTCTCTCTTTAAATGACCTGGCTTGTTGCAATAAAAACAATTTCCCTTAGACTTAGTATTATTACGATAAACTTTTAATGCCATTGTCTTATTATTTGTATCTAGCATTTGCAATTCACACCAGCGCTTAGCTTCGTAGATCATTTTTCCTTTAACAAGTTCAATTGATAAATCCGCTTCGGAACGAGTTTCTAATGCTGTAACTAATGTATCATAAGAGTCAGGTAAACTGCCGAGAAGTAATGCAACTCCCATAGTATCAGCCATTTCACCAACTAACGCAATAAATTGATCAACAGTTGTTAACATGTTGTTTATGTGTTCTTCCATTCCGCTATCATTTATTAAACGTTTCCGACAAAGCTTTTTTAAGAGACATACCTTTGTACAGAGCGTTGATTTTTCATGATATGCTTGAAGAAAATTCCAGGCTTCTCTTGCTGAATTTGCCTTCCGTATATGAAGCAGTTGATTGTCTTCAACAAGTAGGCCTATCGTAGCTCTGGCTTTCATATCCTTATTTCGCCAAGCTTCTGTAATAACTTCTGGCTTGGGCTGATTTATGACGTCCCATAAATCGTCCTTAATAAGTAGCATCTCAAGTTCAAACTTCCAAACTTGATAGTTATCGTTGCTTAGCTTCTGAATAGAAAATCGAGTTCCATCCGCCATGTTTAAATGCCAACACCTTTCAATTTCCGTATTAACATATTTCCATATAAATAATTTAATACACTACTGATACAATAGGTACAGTCAGATTGGCTTCCATTTGAAACGACACACATTAAAACAAGCAAAAATCATACAGCGCCATCTGGCTCTTGATATACATATCTAAAATTATAGCGCTACAGCGTCAGATTAAACATTGCTATCTAACAGAAAATAATACTAGATATTTCCAAATATAAAGCTACCCGCACACGAGGGAGCTTTTTCTGTGCAACTCGAGGAAATTGAGGTGCACAGAAAAGCTGCATGCAACTATCAGTGCGCAAACGATGCAACATTGTTAGCGCCGCCGTGCGTACAACAAACGAAGCACACTACGAATTTGAATGACATCACTGGACATGACGTCAAGGATACTGCTGTGATATCGTTCCAAAACTAAATATTTGTGATTTATTTTAAACATATGAGAAATATTTTTATAATATTATTAGCCGGTATGTAATCGCAGTTGATGGCAATAATGCGATTCACGAATAACAACGACCAACAGCCAATAATAATCCATTGCTCACTGAAACAATGACGTCATGTGGCAGTTTCCGGAAATGGTGAATGAGCGAAACTCTGCTTGCGATGTGAAATATTCAAAAAAACTAGGTTTTTGAAACGTTCTGATACATTCTGCCGCATTAAATTACTGCATTTACATATAAACTGTATTTATGTGTGAAAGAAACTCGAAATAATCTGATATTTTTGCTGTATTCGCGATTCGCCCATCTCAAGCGAAGGAAAAATGTTTCGACGCCATGTTTCTTCCTTGAGCATGACGTCACGCCTGACGTATAAAAATGCTGCACTGTGATTGGGTAATTCCATGCAACTTTCCGTGGTGCACCGCCGTTCTGTGAAGCTTTTTTTCCATGCAACTTCCATGCAACTTGGCCCATGCAGCTCAAAAAACCGCTCTAGGCATCAAGTTGCACATGCAACTCGGCCAAAAGCTCCCTCGTGTGCGGGCTACTTTAGTTAATATTCAAAATAGATTCAAGGTGCGAATCCTAACTTTAGCTTTGTGCCTGGGATTGATATCTATTTTGAATTATTTCGGCACGTTAAACTTCTTTTATTTATTAGTTAATATTATTTATTCTGCAAACTTTAAATTTTCTTGAACTTATTTCAATTTTCTTGAACTTGTAAAAGAAAATATTTACTGCAGTAATCTATCATCAGGGCAAGAGTAGCTGTTTTTTTGTAATGTTTGCAATACCTCTTCATATCAATCGGTCGGTCCGTCAGTCAGTTACAATCTGTGATCAAGATAGGATTAGATTGTAATAAGAAATGATAAAGAGAATCATAAAATCATAAAGAGAATTAAAAAAAAATCAAAGGAAAGTAGATTAAAGTTCAATATTGGTGATAATTACTATCGTAATTTTACCTGCACAGTTATGTAATAGAAGTGTCCGTAATTTGAGTGGATTGGAAGTGTCATAACGGGCATTGCAGTTGATTGGAAGAATGCTCGGTTTCAATCTTCCAAGTAAGCCAATACCGGGTGAAATCATTGCGGAATTAGAGACAGCGGTTTCAGCAGTAAGAGATCCCACCGAAACAACCATGTTGAGAGCCAGCATAGGCAGTATAGTTAGAAATACTAAACACAGAAGACCTAAAATGGAGGTCAGCCCTTTGGAAATCAATGCTCTTCGAGAACTCAGGTCTAATAGTGAATTTCTGTTGGTTAATTCAGGCAAATGGAACAATCCTGTAATACTCACCAAAGAGATATATAATAACATGGTGGATAATTTTCTAAAAGACACCAGAGGTATTGAGTTTTTTACTTGTAACGAAAAGAACGTACTAAATTACAATGGTAAAATTATCCGCAAATTAGCTAAAAACAGAGACATCGAATATCAAACGGCTGAAAAATTGAAGGACAGCACATTGAGAATCCCTAGGCTCCGAGCATAGCCTAAGATACACAAACCTCCTGGCCGAAATGGACTGTATCCGATTCGTCCGATCATTAATTGTAAGGGAACTGCAGTGGAAATACTCTCTAAGTTAATATATTATAAAATGTTGAAATTGAACGTTTGTAATAAGTATGCAGTCAAAAATTCAGTTGAATTCGTCAAAGAAGTCAGAAAATTAAAATTCCAACAGGTTAATGCATTTTGTTCATTGGATGTGAAATCATTATTCACATCCATATCAACAAACTTAGTTATGAAGGCAATTGATCACATTATTCACAAACAATCACAACACTTTGCTCAACATAATGAATTTCATAAATTGATCCCTTTAATAAGTGGGCTTGTGCAAATGCAATCCTTTTATTTCAACGGCAAAATATACCGACATGGATCTATAGGCTTCATCAGCAATGGATGAATGGATGATGACATTCATTGAGGACGCAGCTATTGCATTATTGGAAGTAGGTCAAGTGAGATTGCCATATTACAGAAGATATGTCGATGACGTAATCTGTTACTGTGATGAATCAATGCAATTAGGATTAATGGATGGTTTTTTTTCCCAAATACATGATGATTTCATTTTCGAAATTGAGCAAGAAGTGAATGACTGTATTCCGTTCTTAGATGTACTCATAAAGAGAAGGGATATAGTGTCAACCCAGGTATACAGAAAACCAACGTTTTCGGGAATCACACTCAACTTTTTTTCGTGTGGTCTTTAGCATTTAAAATCAACTTAATTTCCATGTTAATGTTTAGAGCCTTCCGTCTGTCTAGCACGGAGGAATTGTTCAACAATGAAGTAAACAATATCAAGAACATTCTTCTAAGTAATGATTACCCCGAGTATTTTATTGATTAACATATAAAAAGAGATATGCACAAATATTACCACGATTTACATACAGCACCATACCAACCTGTTGTAAAGTATGTATCTATTTCATATCATCACATAGCGTTACGTAAAATCTGTAGGCCTCATGGTATAGTGTAAACTTCGCCGGCCACACGAACTGTCTATAATATTGTGCATACAACTGTAGATAACAATAAAGCTGCCAAGAAAGGGGTCGTCTATTCTATTAAATGCAGAGATGAACCCTGCATTTACGTAGGAGAAACACAAAGAAGGGCCCGTGAGCACGCCAGGGCCATTGTTAACAGAAACACGGACTATCTCACTTACATGCATGGGATGGCGTCTAATCATATCGTTGAAGCAGACAAACCATCGATTCTGGAGACTTGTCAGAATCAGTTTCAAGGAAGATGCATTGAATCATTTTTCATCTTGACAATGACAGATGCGTAGTACGATATGTTGTCGGTGCCAGTCATACGTGAATATGTTGTGAAACATAAGAAAAGGAAAAAATAAAGAAAAAAGATAAGAGAGAAGAAGAAAAAAAACAAATCGTTGAAATAATAAAAATTATTCTCTATTAAGCCCCCATCTTGCCAAGTGCTTTTTATTATATTTTTATTGTAGTTTTTATTTTCTCAGTGGTCCCTATTTTTTTACCAATATCTTTTAGTTTATTTACAGCTTTCCTGTGTCAACTTCATTGTCACGTTGCGACTGAACAATTGGGATTGTGACGTAGCTCATGGTTCATCAAACCACCACGGCAAGGCGCTCGATGAGATGATGGTTTCACTTGCTCACCGCTTCAGTGTGACTGATGTCACGGATCTACGCGCAGGATGACGTCATACTAAAGTGCCACGTCAAGAACTCTCATTGGCAATTCCAGGAGCTGTCCCTATATAATATTATGTTTTTCATTGTATAAATCATTATTTGAGAAAGGTCCCTCTCGGGACGGAAACCGCTAGTTTTTAATGTGTAACTTTGTTTTTATTGTACATAAAGAATGATTAAGCAGATGCATGGGCTTTACCGTTTCATTTATGGTGATAATTACTGTTTGTGAAAATTATAACATGAAGGACTGATGATATTAGCTTGAAACTTAGGATATGTACATCAGGTTTAGACATGCAAATCATTATCATGTCAGTGAAAATGCAGATGCGTTTTCGGAGAAGCGCTCCTTGAACTTCCTTAGTATAAATATATGGCTCAAACGAGATGTTGTAATCAGCAAAGATTTGGTCTGAAAGGGTGTTGCTTATGTCTCCCTACACCATCACATTCACCGGAAAAAAATCGCATTAGTAACGCTTGAAGGACTTTGAGACAGGAAAGGTTTTTGAGATGAGGGAAGCTGGATTTTCTTATCGCGCAATTGTTATTCATACAGGTCGAAACGCCATATAAATGATGAGAATGGACAGATGAGACACAGAAGCCCAGAAATCCGGGAACAGCAGCGCAACTGATAGCTCTACCGTGTGGCAATTGACCGTTCCTACTGCGACATCCAAGATGTTAGGACAGCATTGGGACAAGCCAGATAGTGTCTTCAGCGCAGTTCCACGTCGTCTGCCTGAACAGAGGACTGGTCTCTCGGAGCCCATTGCTGCAAATTCTTTTGACCTTCCATCACATACGCCTCAGGCTACAATGGAATCTGGAGCACAAACATTGGCGTGCTGATTGGCAAGACATGTTTTCTAACGAGTCCCGATTCAACTTGACATGTAATACATGTTCGAAGACAGCGTGGTTAACGTCAGCAGGCAGTGTTCATTTTGAAGCCTCACACAGTCCAACACCAAAAGTTATGGTTTGACGTGCCATTAGATTCATTTCTCCATCTCATCTGATACGAATTGAGGGGACCTTCAACAGCCAGCGATACATTAACGATGTTTTAGAATTAAACCCTACGTTCAGGATTGTCCTGACGTTATATTCGAGCAGGAGAACTAATGCGTTCACAAGTAGCGCGGAATGTCAATGACCTCTTCCGATAAAATTTTGTACAATTTTGGAAATGTAATCATTTATCTACTGTAACACGACTATATAAATTGTGACATAAATTTCATCTCAATAGTGTAATTCTTTCTAGATGTTTCAATTTTCACAAGCAGTACTGTATGTATCTCATAAAACTGAAATTTTTAATGCAGCTTTTTTGATTTGGGGAAAAAAATAACATCCTGTTTAAATGTTGTATTTTATCATAATTTTTTAATTTTGGCATTAGGAATATTTAAAAAAAAAGGGAAAAAATCTATAAAATGCACAAATTTGTTAGAATTGTTTGCTTTTAACATATTGATTATTACATTAATGCACGTTAAACCTTCTTTATTAGGAATATTTAAAGTATTCGAATTTTATTTCTGGTTTTATTTCATATATATAATTTTAATTAGCATATCTACGAATAAATATACTTACATAGAAAGTCATTAATTGATTAATAGATATTTTTCTCAGAGACGACAAAGAGAAATGAAGCAAAAAGAGAAACGACAAAAGAAGAACGAACCCAACGGCCACAGGGAGGCTGACAGAATTCGAGATGGGAGGCTTCCTTAGAAAAACAAGAAAATCCGAAAGACAATTTCCAGAACCTGATGTTGTCAAATTGTTTTGAGTTTTTTTTTTTTAATGATGATCTGATACAATATTAGTGATATTCTTGAAATGACCAAATTTCAAGACATTGGTTTAAATTATTCCAGTTTTCAGTTCACGTATTAAATGAGCTTCTGAAAAATGCGTTTCTATTCGCGGTATTTGGCTAAAATGTTGTTTTGTCAACGAAGTAATGTAAAACAGTGTTTGGCAATTAATCGAACTATGTATATCGTGTTAATTAAAAGTACTATATCGATTTGATAACACATTATTAGTTTTTCAAAATGTGCCAATAAGCGTAAATTGGTAATGGAGTAATAGGTTAAATATTAGATCAAAGGAATTTACTGAATCGAATATCATTAAAACATTCAAGCGATTGTGCAAAACAGTCAATGACGTAAATACAAGACGTGCAAACATTTCTGAAGTGCTTTAAGATTCTATCGAGTAATTTGTAAATTTGTTTTTTTATTTTACAACCGCATTTAGAATTTAATGGAATTTTCAGTATTAAATATTAACCCTGAAATTTGTAATCTTAATATATTTATAAATATGTAGAGATTTATAGTGTTTATTTAAATTATCAGTTCTTCTTTAAATTTAAATATTTCGACTCTATCGGATTTCGTTCTACCTTCCACTCCATCCACACTTATAAATCGATTTTCACGGTTTCTTCGAGTAATAACAGATTTTGATTAAATTACGTTTGTTTTTTGTTGTTTTTTTCACTCAATTCAAGAAAAATTCACGAAAATTCTGGATACGTTGTATGCGTAGGAAATACAGAAATTATAAGTGTTTTTTTCTTAATACATGTTCAGTTTTGGTGAATTTCAAGAAGAGATTGCTTATAGACTGTCCGGCCACTTTATTAGATACACCCTTGCTGTGCACATGAATGTCTGGACCCGTTGTGTCTCACAACAACTCTTCAATCCGATGGGGGCAGTGTCATGGTGTGGGGGATGTTTTCCTGGCACACGTTGGATCCATTGATACCTCTGGAGGTATGTCAGGATTCTAGAGCGTACCTAAACATCGTAGCTGACCAAGTGCAACCATACATGTTAACAGCTTATCCTCAGGCAGATGGCTACTTCCAGCAGGATAATGCGTCGGTGCACAAAGCCCGCATCACTACTCGGATGGTTTGAGGAACATGACGATGACTTTTCCTTGCTCAGTCCTCGGATCTCAGGCCGTTTGAAAATTTGTGGGATGAGCTGAACGGGCTGTTCACTCCAAGCTTACATCTCCATCAAATCTTCAGGAACTGCGTGACACACTTATGTCTGCACTCATGTCTGGTACACAATAACTCAACAGTGTTTTCAACACCTTGTACAATCCATGCCTCGACGAATTCAGGCTGTTTTGAGGACTAAAGGAGGCCCAATACGCTACTAGGTAAATGTACCTAATAAGTGGACGGACAGTGTATATACAGGAGAGAACATCCAATCAAACGATGGTTTTAGTATATTTAATTTTTTTTTTATCTTTCAGCGCTGACTATACTTCACTCCTAATCTGATCAATTTTAACAGCTAACATTTTAATGAAATGGGCAAATATTTTAAAATAGGTCCACCTTTAAAATTGAATAATGCTAATTTACTTTTTCAGATTAAGAAATAATGATTTTGTTTTTTGTTTTGTTTTTTCCTTAGATTAGGTTTATATTTTTTTTAATTTTGGGAGATTTACTTTGCCATATTGGAAAGCATTGCCTTCAAAAGTTAATCCTTATTTAATTAAAACTTTCTGTCGAATCGTGCAAGAAATTGTAAGCCGTGAAGAACAAAATGGATTAAGGTAGTTCAAGCGCGAAGTTGGAAATGGAAAGAAAAAAGAAAAAACAATTTGCAAATCAGTTCTTCAGCAAATGCTGTAATTACAGATTTATTGACTTTATTCGAATTAAGGAGATTATAAACAAATTGCTGATAATAGTAGATGCTAGAGATAATAAAAAAAATATTATGAAATGCTTCTTTTACCATTTAATGACTTTAGTTATGGACAATTGATATTCCACTTCATCCTATTTTATCCCCACTTGATTTACCCAATGGAAAAATATCTTCAAAGTGATCAAAAACCCTAAAAAGATTACGAAGCACTGTAATAAAGAAAGAATTATCACTTTATTTTATTTATTCGTTCCCATTTAATAGTAAAATTTTCCAACACTAAATATTTATTTCAATAAGAATTTTTGTTCCTTCATCACTTGTTTATTTGTCATCATTTATTTATTAGAAATTAAAAATTCAGAATTGATTTTGGAAGAGATTCTTGACTGAGTGGCAAAAGGGTTCTTTGAAAGTCATGTCATCACGAACGATTCATTTCCTGGTCTTTCGAGCGTTGTAACGAGTCTTACGCTGATTCACTTGTAAATGTAACTGCAACTGTCACAGATAAATTATGTATGAGTGGAAAACGATCCAAGGAAATGATTGAAGGCAGTCAACCTAACCATTAGGCAATCAACCTAATTCCAAACCAACCTTGAGAAGGGAACAGGGTTTCATGGATATTTGGAGCAGAACACCTTGAAGATCTATCCGACACACGATGCAATAACCTAGGCGCTACAAAACAATTGGAAAATTATTATTCTGATCAGATGAGCTGCTTTTCCTGTGTCCAAACAATGCAAAAAGCAGCAGCGAAATCTTTCATCCAAATCTGTTCAAGGTCAGGATCAGTTCTGGGATATTGGCCTCCTGCGTGCTTACACCATAGAAAGAAATACTCAAGGCCCGGACTGAGGAAAAACCCGGGAGAATACGTTGTACTGGTAACGTTGTTGCAAAGTAATAATTCATTAATTCTATATTTAAACTGCACAGCTTTATAATCATAAACTTAATTTCTTCTATCTGTTACTACAATTAAATTTGATTCATTCGTTTGAGCTAAAATGAAACGAACTGTAAAAAAAAAGCCTACGAAATACCAATATTAAATAATATTTTTATTGAAAATAAAACACGAACAAAACGTTACAAAAATGAAATGTCTTCAGTAAAATAATATAAATAGAAGTGTCCCATCTCTTTTTTTGCTTTCTTACTTGCAACTTCATCAATGATTTTCTAACTCTTCACATAATCCTTGTTGTTTAGCTTTTATTTCTAGTTTACTATGCCTCCTTTGATGGTCTTAAAAGTGATTTGATGAGTTTTAGTTCTTTCTTTCAACTGGAGTTTCTGTAACAGCAAATGTCAAAAGAATTCTTAAAGCTATGAAGAGATTAGGAAATAACGCCACAAGTTGTTTTTAGTATATACTCTATATTTTTTTAATGAATCTTCAATTTTAGCTCAAAATTCTACACTTCAACAATTCGTTGTAGAGATTAACGATCAACATCTTTAAAAATTCCATAATAAATTTGAAAGTAAAAACAAATCAAAATATAAGCCTGGCCTTTCTGAAAATTATCATGGATTAACATGATTTTTACATGATTTCCTATGAGTTACAAGACATTTCTTGTAACTCAGAGAAATCATAATAAATTGTTTTACTTAGTTAGACATTCAAACCTTCAAATTTAATGCTGTATCAACAATAGTTTGATAAAACTGTGCTTTGAATGAGATGCAGTTTTTGATTTCATATTCATTCATCAGGGTTTCATAGACGAAGAAACGAACGCTCTACCACAAGAAAGTCCACTTCCAAGTTCACTTTTTGAGCTAAATATTCCGAATTGCGAATATATTTACTGAATGCTTCATCAGATCTTGTAGCACTTAGAAATTTAATAAGGGCTTTTTACACACAATATCAAGTTTGATAAAATATCATCCCATATGACTACTCACCATATGAACTTAAAACATATAACCTGATCCACAAGCATTGAGCTGTGAGTTTAGTTTTCTCGGAGAGGTTTAATTCAATGAAGAGGCTAAATAAAGTACGAAAGTGGCTCTGGGTTTTATATTCTTAATGTAGCTTTGTTAGCTATTATGTCACGGTTCGTGAACAAAGTAAGTTCAAAAAAAAAAAATAATAAAAAAAAAATGAGTCTAACTGAGAGACTAATTACAGAAAATGTTTTGGCTGAGATACAAAAGAACGATGATCAACAGTGGAATTACGAGGATGCTGGGCCCAGAATTACTTAATTTCGCCCAAGGAAATAAAGGTAAACACACACACACAGATTCAAATAGCAATAAACTTATATTGTTATCTACATGAGATTGATTAAAAAATAAAATTAAAGATGATTCTGAAATTAAGTTAGCTTCACATGAGCTGCCCACGAGGAGCCGGAACGCAATGGAACATTATCAAACATCCAAAAATAAAAATATCCTTTCGCAGTTGAGAGCATCTTATAAAATGGCTCTAACGATAAGGATAGGAAAAAAATTACTACTTTCAGCTCTAAAACTTTAATTAAATAATACAAAGACTCGCACAATAACAATTTTAAAAAAGGTTCAAAAACTTGTATTAAAATTTTTTTGATAGAATACTTTAAAAAAGGTCCAAGGACAGTTTTAAGGAATACATGTTCCCCATCATCACCAATATCATGATGGGGATCTTGCTGATGATGGGGAACATGTATTCCTTGAAACTGTCCTTGGACCTTTTTTAAAGTATTGTATCAAAAAAATTTTAATACAAGTTTTTTAAGCTTTTTTAAAAATTATTAATGTGTGAGTCTTTGTATATATTATTTAATGAAACGAATATAACACACGTTAAAGTTTTTTAAAATACTGAAACGTTAAATAATGAAATTGAAGCGGGGGTGGTGCGAGAAGTTTCTAAAGCGCTCATAAGATAGAGACTTCGTCATTTGCTGGTCAACTTAAAAGGAAAATGAAATAAAACGAAACCATTTGATCTCTTTTAATGATTAAAGATATCTTGTAAGTAAATATTGTAACAAATAATGCACAGATAATTAGGATTCACATTTTTGAAACTATAGAGTTCAGCATGTCTAATTATCCCTTCTTTCCTTTGTCCTGATTAGCCTCAATTCTCTCTATAAATTAGCTACATTATTTTTCTAATAAAAGTGCTCGTTGAAGTTTCTCCACAATATCCTTTTTCGGCGTATTCAAAATGAATCTGCGTTGTCCTAGCACTGTGTTTCTTTACCTTCCCGACGAATTCCTATGTTGATGTCTAACGCCCTTCCCACGCAGGATATGTTATGTTCCTTATTGGTTCAGCGCCTGCCCTGCATAATGCACCCTTTCGTTCTGCACGGAGGTCCGATATGAAGTCCTATGAAATGAGCACTGTCTTAAAGGCACAGAAAACTTTGACACAAAAACATACTTAAATAGTTTAAAACGCCCACGAAATATCTTTGCGTGTTTTGGAATTCATCAAATTAGACGTAACAAAACACATAGAGCTATGTGAAGACACCATTATTGGTAACTGAAGAAAAAAAATAAGGAAAACAAAATCATCTCTAAAATGAAGTAAATCAGTGGCACAAACCTATAAAAAAGAATGAGTTCACCAACTCCAATCGAAGTATACGTCACGAAGACTAACCAATCAGTGTTGATACACATTTTGTCGGGAAATATACAGCAACGCTTTTCCGCAGAACTAGTGGGATTAAGCATTTCCTGTTCATAATCCAGCTAAAAAATGGCAGAATAATTTTTTCGAAAAGAAATGGAGTTTCTGAGGCAATGAGATTAATGTTTCAAATAAACTCGTGTAGAATAATAAGATCACAGATTCGACGAAACACAGTTTCGTTTTAATAGTTCGGATTTCGAATGAACAAATTGACGACTCTTCTAGGGGAATTTTGCTGACGATATCAATTGACAGGATTAAGTTTAATAAAATACATGAGTTATTGAATAGAATATTATTAAAAGTTATTAGAATGTAAAAGAGCAACAAAATGTGGGTCGAAAAAAATAAATAAGTGTCACGAAGAACAAAATAACTAAATGCAACGAAAAATACCGTGAGGAAATGTTACGTGCTTACCACGCATGTTTCCCCTAGAGAATTGCGATTTTAACTTACGATATTGTGACTGACTCCAACATTTTTTAGATACTAAAATTTAAAAAATGTTGATTTTGCTTCAGTTATTTTATTTCCAAATACATTTCACAGAGTAAGAGTCGGTAGTATAAGTCGTATATTGATGAGGATAGATCGAGGGCATCCAACCACAGAAACGTTCGGAAGTGTCGAAGCTATCGAGAAACGCTACTTATAAGCAATCCAGAAGGAGCGGTTCAAATGCACCATGACGCCGCTCTCTCCTTTCATTGGCTGTGATTTTTTTACAATTGATTTTACAGATACCATAAGGTATCAGTATATTAAGTTTAGCACTTGTTCGACAACATTCTTCGTTAATAATTTCTGCATTTTATTACACAGAACGCATACTGGAATAGCAAAGCGTACGAAATGAGTATAGATAGTATCATGAAAATCTTAAAAATTTTTAATATCTGAAACAGTTAACATTCAGTTTCAATATATACAATAGTATTCTAGTATTTCTAGTAAACTTAAACAGTTCAACTCTTCAATATGTTTTACACACAGTTACTTAGTTATAAGTTTATGATAATCTACAATAATAACTTTATCAACTTTACTCTGGGTTAACATATCACTCCTAGAATAATGACATCTGATTAACTCCAATACTTCTAGGAATTGTTATTACTCCTTACTATACAATAACAATATTATCTTATGATTTCTCAAACTACTGAGCCCTTTATATAATAATACCAATATACAATTCACAATTACAACTATGGCTTCTCACCTAAGTGATTATGTAATTATAAATTGTCTCTCTACTATTGATAAGCCTAATCACTTGTATGTAAATGGTAAGTAGTACTCATCTTATAAATTAATTTCCTTCTATGAATTTTATCTGTTTACTTATCATGAATAAATAATTGACTTTTCCACCTTCGTGTGAATTAACCACTTCCGGCATTTACTTGAATGTAGTATGACTATTCTCTAAGTCATCTAACACAAAATATTTCATTAACAGCAATTCATATGTATTTGCTCTCATTAACAAATATTTAATTCTCAATTTGATTACTATCAATTGATACGCATAGAGTTGATTTCCTTTACTTGAAATTCTTCTTATGCTCTTATGCCCTCCAAAAGTAAATAATGTAAGTTACTTACAGTATGATGTCTTCTTATGCCTTTCTCCTTGCGGAACAGAATCAGGGTCCGTCGGTTTCACAAAAGCACTTATCACACTTAATAAACATTACTTGAAGTTAGCACTTATTAACACTATTTTCCACTTATAGGAATGCACTGGATTCACTTATCGCACAATTAGTATTCCTATTATGCTTTACGTCATGGATAGCTTTTTCATTGACGTTTCTTGCTTCACTCTTGAAGTAAATATTTTACTTGTTGGAAAATAAATCTTGTCTTGTCTTGTCTTGAACATCTTAGGTATAGACAATGATTGTCTGTTCCTAGCTCTGAAGATGATTTTGGTCTTTCCATCGTAGTTTTGGTCGTCCTCTGTCTCCTTTTCCTTTGGTCTGATATTTCAAAATCAAATTTGGAATCTCGTCGTTAGATAGCCTTTTTACATGGTTAAGCCAATTTTTTTGGTAATTTTGAATTTCTTGAATTAAACTTGGAGTTTTAAGTTGAGCTCGAATATCATAACTTTTCTTTTTGTCGAGACGTGTAAATCCTAATAAAGGTCTCAGAAATTTCATTTGTGCAGTTTCCAATCTTTGTTTGTTTCTTTGTTTTAGTATCCAGGTTTCACTCCCATATTTAATTGCTGCTTTGGCTGTAATATTATGTAATCTTAGTAGTGTTTCTTTCGTCATTTGTTTTCCAAATCTTCTTCTAATTATTCCATTCATTCTGTTGTATGTCTGTATGTTTGATATCAGGTTTGCCTCATCGTTATAACATGAAATTATGTTTCCTAAATATTTAAACTCTGATACTTGTTCTATTATTTTTCCATTAATTACAATTTTCACTCTTTGTATTTGTTTTCCACACATTGCCATGGATTTTGTTTTTAATTCCGAAATTTTCATTTTATAATTTTTTGAGATAGTATTTAAATGATTTGCTCCAATTTGAAGTTCATCTTCTGAATTTGCTATCAAAACTTGATCGTCAGCATATAGTAATGTCTTCAATTTTTTATCTTTTGTGATCTGGATACCATTTTTATATATTGATTTCCATTCTTTTAGAATTCTATTTATATATATGTTGAAAAGTATTGGGGAAAGTCCACATCCTTGTCTCACTCCTTTATTTACAGTTAAAGGCTCTGATATTTTCCCGTTCATGAATTTTATATTAATTTTTGTTTCTCTATATATACTTCTAATTACATCAATTAATTTCTTCGGAATTTTATCTTCTTCCATAATTTTCCACAGTAAATTTCTGTTTAGGTTGTCATAAGCTTTCTCGTAATCAATGAAAAGTAGGTATGTTGGCAAATTAAACTCTCTTCTTTTTTCAAGTAATTGCTGCAATGTGAATATAGCATCTGTACATCCTCTTCCTTTCCTAAATCCACACTGTTCTTCTTCTAAATAAGTATCTGTAAACTGGGTTAATTTATTTTTTATAATGTTCGTAAATAATTTGTATGCTGTCTGTAGTAATGTTAATCCTCTATAATTTTCACAATTATCCTTTGGTCCTTTTTTATGTATACTAATTACTATTCCAGTTTCCCATTCCGTTGGTATTTGTTGTTTTTTCCAGATCTCATTAAAAAGATTGAGTAATTTTTCTTTTAATTTTTCATCTCCATATTTAAATAAATCTCTATCTTCTTTTCTTCCTATTCGAATACTCGGGTATGTTACAGTCTCTAATTTCACAATAATTCTTATTTGGAATTATTATTCTTCCTTCACTGGATTGCGAGAATATAGTTGACTTTAGCTACAAACTTGGTTTCATGTATCCTAATTTCGTCTAAGTCCACATAAGCTCTCCTTAATTAATTGTCCCTTTATTTATAATGGAACAGGCCTTCTTCTGCCTTCTTAGACTTGGTATTTGTAATTTTCACTTACTTCTAATTATATTACCATTTCAGTTCACCTTAACTTCAGGAAAATAATCGACTTATTTATTCTGGAACTTTCCATTTATTTATATTGCGGCTTGCAATAGACTGTTCTGGTACTAAATCAATTTCTCTTCTTCACCCTTTAATGTCTTGGAATAATTCAACTTCTCGAATAGCGGTAGTTTTCAATCTCACGATTTAATTTAATCGCTACTAATATTTCTTTGACTTCAACTTCTTTCTTCTTATTAGAATGCAAAATTATTACTCACAGCTTCCTTACTCCAATATTTATTACGGAACATAGTCTCAATCAATATTACGAGCTTCTTTCCGTTGTCTCCTAATAACGAAGTGAACTCTCCTGACTGGAATGGTTTACTTATTAAACTCTTCGTTATTCACTAATTGGAATCATTTTGAAACAATTAAAGTTATTTCAGCGTTCAGTTATTTATAGTAATTCTTCGAAATTACAATTTACTGACTTTAACTTACTTCGTTTCTCATTAGCTGTATCCATCTGATACAGGGGTCAGTCAGCCTCAGCGCTAACTTGCTGTTAGTTACCGGTCCATTTGCTGTCTAAGCTTCAACAACTTCTCATCGACAACTGATCACGTGCTACTCCATGTCACGTAATCAGATTAATTTAAATATTTAAATTCTTATAATCCAATCTCTCTTTATTGGAAAAAAAAATATAAAATTTCTTTTCAAGCAAATAATATTTTCATTTAATTAAAACAACTATCACTAATTAAATTTTTCCATTGGAGGTAATAAAAATTTATTATAATCAACAATATCGACTACCCAACCATAAAAGTTCAATCCCGGACCACCAAAAATCTGGTTGTACAGTAATACCTTGAGATACGAGCGTCCCGACATACGAGTATTCCGAGATACGAGCAAGCTTTCGAGCAAATTTTTGCTTTGAGATACGAGTAAAGATTTGAGATACGACCAAGTTCACAGACGCCGACGCTATGTGGCCTCACTCTTTTTGACGACACGTGCCTTACTCATTTTCATAACATTTTGAAAGGGAGACAGAAACAAATCTTCCTCGATAGGTATTTCGTTAAAAGGTCTGCGCCAAGTAAAAGTGCAGGTAGTCAGGAGAAAAAAGTTAAGAAAAGTGAAGAAAAATGAAAAATAAAAATCGAAAAAAGCAAAAAAAAAATAGAAAAGTAAAAAAAAAAAATACGTTAGCTAAGTTAATTTTCAGTTTGTGTAATTTACGTAGTGTACGTGTAAGGTACAGTACGGAATCAAGTGTCTACGTACGGGCCAACTCTCTTCCCTCCCTCCTCCTCCACCATTAGCCGCTACTGCATCGTCTGTCAATAAAAACTCATAATTAAAACCACATTTTATTTTATTTTTTGTATGTGTATGTCTCTATAACAATGAAAAACATGTTTTTTCCATTATTATTAGCACTAATAAGAGTGTCTTTTAGACGGAACGGATTAATTTGTTTTCTGTAATTTCTTAAGGGAAAAAATGATTTGAGATACGGGAATCTCGAGTTACGAGCTCGGTCCTGGAACGGATTATGCTCGTATCTCAAGGTATTACTGTATTTATTTGATCAAATGCCATAACAACCCATGCTTCTACATTGGAAACAGTGGACAGCAATTAAAAAATAGATTCGCCAACCACAGAAGCTGCATCCGAATCGGAAACACAAACGCTTCAAACATTTCTAAACATTTGTTTTTTATATTGTTTTGTTTTTTTTAAATTCTGTGAGCATTTCGTTTGAGAATTTTTCTACTATTAAATTGGATTAATATTAAAACACATATTAATATCAAGTACGGATCTGGTTATACGGATCAAATACAGATCATTCTGAATTTATTAATTTGTTCATTTGAGGGTTTTGAAAATAGATAGTTTAGTTCTTTATTGTTTTCATTGATAGACTGGTATTTTTGAAATAGAGTCGTTTTACCGGAACTTAAGATATTCTATTTTTAATTTATTGATGATTTTCTTTTTATTCATTTCTATTTTTCCAAAAGGTTTTATCATTTAAAATAATATTTATTGGTTGCTCATAGAACAATTTTTAGATTTTGGCAAAATGTTGTTTTGCGTTTTAAATATAAAATTATCTAGATCTTTGGTGAAAGATTCTGATTTGTTAATGTATTGCAGTGCTGTATGTCATCCTATTGGCTGCCTTCGGAGGTAATTTTTATTCTTATTTTTGCCCCCCCAAAAAATTCCATCGCCACGGACGTCCTGCGAAATATGAAGTCGTTCCGCTGATTGGTTGTCCAGCAACAGCCTTTCGAGACATGAAGTTTAAACACCTTGTCGATGAGTTTTACATCTGGCACCTAAATTCCATAAAAGATATGTTCTTCTAATCACAAAACGAAATAAAAGCCAGGAAAATGTCTAAAACTTAGTTTCTTAAGATTTTTTAGTTTTTTTTTTTTGTTTTTTTAAATCATATAAACGACGAAAAGGAAAAGATTCCATTTGTTTTCAATGTCTATCTACTAAATAATTCACAGGACAACTTTTCCATTTTCAAAATAAAATTAAGTGAAATCCGCCACTATTTACTTAAGTTGTCTGATTAATTTTAATCCTATCAAATTACGCGCAAATTAATGAATAGAAGTAGACAGAAACCCAGTGTTTTAAGATCTTTTGTCATTTTTTCGCGCTAATTTCAAGGATTCAATGTCAAGATGGAAAATCTTTTCCATTTCCGAGATAAAAGTTAAAATTGTCTCTAGCATTCTAAACAAACCTCAATAAAAGGTCAACACACAAAAATTACTTTAAAAACATAATATATGACAAATCAAGTAGTTGTACATTTTAATTTTTAATTATATATGTTTATTTTATTTTTATTTTTTTTGTGTTGACCTTGTATTGATTTTTTAAAATTATTTATACACGCTAAAAGTTTTCCATAGCCACACTAAGTTTGAAAAAGTGGAATCTGGTGGTTCAAAAATTATTAGAGAAGAAATGAGAACACACAAACAGATTGAGTGGTTTTTGAATCTTATTTACTTAAGAAAGTACGTTGAAATATAGACAGACATGGCTTAAAGAAATAGAGTTTTCAATATTGGAAAAGAGGTTTACGTCGAGCAGCTCTTCCATTAGTCGGTGAACTCAACAGTTCTTGAATTCACTTGAAGCTATTTTGCAATCTCAACAGCGCTGTTTTCTCATAGAACGCTTGACAGCTCGAGCCCACATCTGTGAGGACAATCCGTACGTGATTTTTTTGCCTACATCTTCAATTCCTCGATTGACTGTGACAAGAGTAATTTGCAGGTTTCCAGCAATTTGACACTTGCTGACTCCGAGATACGATTGTCCGTCGATTCTGGTTCCGTTCCTTGGGTCAATGTTTGATTTCATCTACTCCCTGACCTGTAATGTGTAGCTAAGGGGATGTCCATTAATTACGTGAGGTCAAAAGGGGGAGAGGGAGTCCGGCCAAATCTCACCAAATCTCACCAAGGGGGAGGGAGAGGGGATCCGGCAAAATCTCACCAAATCTCACCAAGGGGGAGGGAGAGGGGGTCCGGCAAAATCTCACCAAATCTCACCAAGGGGGAGGGGGGGTCCAATTTTTTTAAAAAACACCTCACGTAATTAATGAACGTCCCCTAAGGAAATTAGTGCCTACAATGTAGACTTCATTACATGATATTATTATTTACTTATTGCGTATTTCTGTCTTTCTAATAAGTGAAATGCCATTAACTAAGAATGATAGCAAAATTATAAAAATAAAGAAACTTGAAAAGAAAAAAGAAATTGACTTAATCTACACTACACTAACAAAAATAAAAAGCCTATGAATAGAAATTTAGGCTTCATTTTTCTCTGAAAACGAAAATGAATGTAAAACAACTTATCTGCAATTTCGTAATCTTTTATAGGTTGTGTATTGTTGATTATTTAAGTGTTATAGCTTTGGAATATAAATATCAGCTTCCTTCAAGTTAATTAATGCTAATGACAGGTAAAAGTTGGGAATAGATGCAAATTAGGATGTACAGTACTTCTAATTTTAAATTTTACTATAAAATACTTTAGGAATTCTATTCGGTTCGGTTTTACTAAATATATAAAACAAAAGTAAATGCTACAAGATCTTATCTCAGTGTGGATGATAAAGACTTTGAAATGTTGCAAGAACAATTAATTAAATTATTGAAATAAATAAAAGTAGCTGAAGGTATAATTATTATTAATTAAATTTTCACAATAAATTCTTTAATAACTATTCTGAAGATAGCTCTAATCAAGATTAACAGGGAAGATTAAAAGTTTTTCTTAATTTTTGATCTCTGTTAGATTATGAAGGAGATTCGATTGGAATTTAAACAATTTCAATTTTTAAAAAAATCAGTAAACGATGAATGGATTTAAATAGTCCTTTTTTAAAAAAATAAAATAAAATGCATATAAATTACTCTATTTTGAATTACAACGACGAATTTTAGCAGGGGGTAACTTAAAGGACAATCCTTAAATATAATATATAAAGTACGCTGCCCAAATAACGCCACCTTAACATTTAAATTATTGTAAGTCTGGAAATAAGGTGTATCGAAACACGAAAATTATGACCAAGAAAGTTTAATCTTCTGTTTGAAGCATACCATAATGAAACATATGAAACTTTTACTGGAGAAGTATGAGAACTCAAATAAGAAAACTTTGCAAACCTGCATTATTAGGAACACCTGGTCCAATTAACGCCATCTACTTTCTAGTAACCTAACTTATTTAAAATTAAGAATTATTCCATCATTAAAAACATTATTTGTACAAAATTACAGTGAAAAGCAACTAAATTTCACTTTCTGTAAAAAATAATAAAAAATCACTTGAAATTAACAGTCTTTCTAATCTGTAGCTAAACCAAAAGAGGAAATGTAAAAATTAATTTGATTATCTCCTCCTTTTAAATGAAATGAGACAATAAGACAAAATACCACAAAAAACAATATTTTTCAGTTAACTCAAAAAACTTTTGAGAAATAAGCTTACAAAAAATAAAAAGTTTATTAGTGGCGTTAAAGTGGCGTTAAAGCGCTACTGAGCACGTGGATCACATGATACACATGATTGTTCGTCTACAATTTCCGAATTTTAAAAATAACTTTATCTGATCTACATAGAAGAATCTTCAAGAATCAAGAAAATATATAGTTTTATATAGTTAATCTTTGCTGAACATTAAAAAATTTATATTTTATCTTACGTTGATATAGTAGCAGTCTTTCAGAACCAGTCCTCGACACGAAATAGTCGAAATGTAATTTCACTCGAAAATGTTGGCGGTCTACTAGTAACTCACTTCAACACTAGATGGCATGTCAATACAAACTACTTTAGTGCAGTACCGCCATCTCTTATGTTTATGAAGAATCAGATAGGTGGCGTTAAAGGTATACATGGGGTTATATGCCTCAGATACCTTATAAAAATCTTCACTGCAAGGATAGAACTCAGCGTAAATTAGCTAATATTAATAAATTTTAGAAAATAATATTGATGTGGGCATTTGTAAAAATGTCTCATTCAGTTTTATTACCTGTGACTGGAAATTCGGCAATTTATATAACAATGATATACATCTTTTGAATAGAAAATAGTATGAGCATTTTATATACTTAGGTGTTACAATGATTTAAAACTCTATCCATTCTTATATGACTTTAAAATGGACCATGGCAAGAAGAGTTCCACTTCCTAAACGGGTAGAGGCTTTTTTGTGAATGGATTTTGTGATTGATATCTTTCTGTTTACTTTGTCTATCATTAGAATCATTTACTTTTTGGAGCTGACAGACTTTCCTTTGAATTGAAATGAAGATCAATGCATGCTTAGATAAACACTAATTAGATTCTAACAAAGTCCTGCCCTTCAGCAGTGGTGCCTTTGGTTGACTCTGATGGGCCGTAGCCTCTAATCTTGTAAATTCAGTTCAAATTTAGTTTTTTCGGACCTTGAAGATTCCTTAATGATTCAGAAATAGTAAATCAATAAGCAAAACTAGTTAATTAAACTTAATTAATTTGAAAATAAAGATACGATGGACATAATTATCTCAGAATTTCTCCTAATACATTTATATAAAACAAATAAACCTTATTAATGCTACCAAGAAACAAATTTTTAAAAAAATCGTGAGTCGTCTGTTATTGCACAGTTGGCACAAATAATAGCTCAGATATTTTATTCAAATGAATACAGATGATGGTAACTTTGAGAAGTTAATAGAATCCTTTTTGATGAGAATCTTTCCTTTGCTGCTTTCCTTTGGTTTTCAGTGATTCATCGACCAGAGGTGAAAGTCAGAAACAAAATTCTACTCTCATAATTTAAGGAAATGTAGCTTTCATTTGAAGACATAATTGAAGGAAAATTCGCAGCGAATTAAAATTAAAGTTATCTTTATTATTATTAGTTGTTTTTTTTTCTTTCTAGTATCATATTGATCCTTTTTTCTATTTTATAAGTTGTGTATTCTGAAAGTGTAGCATTAGAAAGTATGTGAATATTAATTAGGTAATTTTTTTATATTAAATTTTTTTTGTATGTATTGCAATTTATTGAAAATTATAGTAATCACAAAAAAGGAATTAAATTAGAAGTTCGATTCACAACTTTAAAAAATCAAAAAGGAATTTAATTAACTTAATTATCGTCAATTCCAGCTCAACACTCAAGTAAATAACGCGAGACACATCGAAGGAAGTCAAACATGATTCGATTAGAAATAAGTACCAGTAATGCCCTGAAGCAAGTATTTATTTTAATTTATTTTAACTTTACCTTATTTTTTTGACTGAAGATGTTAATTTTGTTTATTTTCGTTGGATGAGGACATATGGGGACTTTTCCTTGTTTTTTTTTGGGTTGGGTTAGCGGAAGGAATGCGGCTTTAATAGAAACTGTTTTGAGAGGCCGAACTTTGAGAAACACTTGTATAGAAGGAAATTTAAATATTTCCGATTTAATTTACTAATGTTTGTTTCCAGTAAAATCAGTCTTTTCCTATCATTTTTTTTTATACCTTTAGAGCAAAGAAAGCTTTATCTGTACAGTTTAGTCAAATATTAGAAAAACTCTTTGAAATATATCATCTGATAGCATAAGATTGAAATAAAAAAAAAGTTTATAAAAGAAATATTCAAACATCGAAAACAGTCATTATTCGAGACTATTTGGTTTCTGATAAAATTAATTGTGTAAATTTTATTTGAGACAGAAATATAAATAAAAATTTAACGAAGGAAGATTAACAGTCATCGAATGATGGCAATAGATGCCTCACGCTTTGTATTGTTGGAATGCACGTCTCATTTGAGCTAGGAGACCATTGTTGAAGCTGTCCATGTTGAGGTAGGTTGAATTGGCAACGCATCGAATTCTCATGGAAAATTGAAGAGAAAAATTGAACTGAGAATGAAATTGGTGTATGCTGTTGTATTTTTAATCTGCTTATATTTCGTATTAACCCCACCAGTTGTCATCGCTCACTGAGGTTATTTGCTTTCGTTTGGTTGATTCGAAGATAGGCTTAGCGTAATCGTTACTTTATAGGGTTATCGTAATCGTTTACAGTTCCATTGCTCAAATGGTTTCTATCAGAATTTCATTAAACACTTTTGATTCAAACGTTTAGAAACGTCACATAAAAATCTTGAGATTAAATAATTATTTCTGAGTCAAAACTGTTTTTGCTTAATTCTTTATTCGAATGAGAAATCATATATATGCAATTACTAAGGTATTAATCTAGCATTTAAAAAAAAAGAAAAAACCGTTTCTTCTTATTTTTACAATTTAAAAAAAAAATTATTTGTCACGAATGTTATATTTATCAGAAAAACCTCCAACGAATATATAACATTTTTGTAGACATCTAATTATTATTATTATTATTATTATTATTATTATTATTATTATCATATAATTACTATTTATTAGTTATGTAAAAAAAAATAGATGCCAACTGGAATAAAAGTTGAGTTTGATATTAGTTTGAAACGCTTTGAGATCGAACTGAGAAGCAGAAATTACATTTTGTTAGTTACATAATTTTTCCGCAATTTTAAAGTTCTGATAATTGCTATTAAATTGAAATCCCATAGTTTTAGCAAAAATTAAAAATCAGAAAAAAAACAACAAATCATGAAATAGGATGTAATTGTTATTCAATGAAAGCAATTGTTTTCACGATAGAAGCTTTTATGCAATTGCTATTTTACTACAAAAAAAATCCTTAAAAGTTTTAACGACATTTTGGTTCTTCTAAGCAAGATTATAAGTTTCTCATAAGTCTTCAAATTTTAAATTTTAATGAGAAATTCTCTTTAATTTCACTTTCTTCTGAGAATTCAGGAATGAATATATTTTAAACAATTAATTTTGTAAGAAAAATAACAAACTTCGTTTTTTTATTAAAGCCCGTGTTTTGGGAGATTGCATCAATTGCTGAACGTATTTAGAGTTAAGAAGACAATGTGTAGATGCTGAAGAAATTGCCATTTGTGTTCTTAGTTATCTAAGTCACTGTTATTACTATTAATACAATGATTTGTAATTATTATTGTTTTCGATTAGGTGAGCCCATGTCCTTGCTCGGTTCTGGTAACTCTGTCTTCATGTGGGCCAAGAGACCTCATCCCATCCAGCAGATGCTGACTTTGATGGTGGGCGCCTCAGTCGGTTTCTTCTTCCGAAGCTTCATCAATGCTGCTAAGGATGGTCCTAAACCTGGAAGGGCTGGCATCCGCATTGGTAAGAAACTAAATGGAAAATTCGCAGCTTCATCACTTAATGCTGTTTACACATTGACGATTTTGATCAGAAAGTAATGATTGGAGAACAATTAGCTTCATTTCAGTAATGTTAAATTTAAGAGAAACTAAGTAGAATTGCATTATTGATTTTTTTTTAAATTACTGAAACTATTAATTAGAAAAGATTTCAATGACTCTGATTCGGTATAAAATAAAATGAATATTAATAGTTTTTATTTAAATTTGAATTCTAATCTATATAGTAAAGATACCTGGCTGTAATACTGAAGAAATGGGATTATAAGATTCGAACTTGAAGCATTATTATTACATTATTTTTATTATAATAGTATTCCTTGTTTTGGGGATTTTGTTTTAACAGTCAAACTAATCTATCTTTTGAAAAACACTCGAGTTTTGCTTTATTTCTGTCGTTTGCAGGATTTAAAAAAAAAAAAGGTGACAACTATTTATTGCTAAACTAAGACAGTATGGAAATTTGGAAGACTTATTAAAAACTTACTAAACAGAATATAGAGTTGGAAAAACACTGTAAAACCATGAATTTGTAATAAATAAATAATAACACCACTGAGTTTAAACAGAGAGAAAACAACTCCAAAATTATTATCAAAATTAAGTTCCTTCTTAAAACCAAAAATGGAATATTTTGTAGAATTCTAGATTCCCAATTCAGAATCAGATGAATTGAAGTTTTATCCATTGTCTCATTCTAATGAGGGATTACATTTTTGTTTACTCCGATGTTTAAACAACGGCATTGTAAGAAACTCCTAATGAGTAATTCTATTAATAATAAAAATCCAAACTACTAGTTAAAAAGTAGTTAAGACAAATCATCTAGGATAAAGTTTATTTACGTTAATTCTGGTTCAGAAATCACTGAGAAAAAAATTACACACAAAGCTTAGTAGACATTTGAATTGTGGAAGTTAACAATTTCAGTGGAATAATCATAAAACTATGTTAAGTAATTAAAATAAGAGGCTCCTGAGATTGTAGCGTTAATTAATAAACAAAGCTCCTTTGGCTGTTCTTTGGATATCTATAAATGGAGGTGGTTTTCAGCTTGTGTAGGTTTCTAGTTAAGGCGAACGTTTTGACTCAAGCGTTTCTCTTTTTTCTCTCTTAGATACGTCTACACAGTATTTGCGGGTGGAGAGATCAGCTTTAACTTAAGTTACTTCAAAGAACTTTCCCTCCTACAACAGCTTAAATTTATCTCATTCCGATGAAAACAAAAAATATAAAATTACAGAAAACCTGAAAACTTAAAGAAAAACATAAAATTTTTTGAACTTTTTAAGATTTCAACAAAAAAAAAAAGTTTTAATATTGTTTTTCACTATCATAATGTCGCTTTATATTTCACTTAAATTTTCGTTGATAAAATTTAAAATGATATTAATAATCGTTATTTTGTTGCTGCTTTGATTTTGATATCAAAGCAGAGGAACAGAAGACATGTTTTTTTGTGACATTTATCGACATTTGTTTTAATAACTTCAGTAAGTGTAACATTTGTGATTTTACATGAATTGTTTTGTAAAAGATAAATAATGTAGTTTCAGGTTCATTTCAAATTAATATGTTCGTGAAATGCTTGATTATTTTTAGAACTAAAATGTTTTATGAAAACAAAAACCCTGTTAGCGGTTACATATGTAGAATCGAATATTCAATTGAAGCATTTTTATGAAACAGGATGAGAAAAAAATTGTTCTTGTTGTGAAATTGCTTGGAAAGAAAAAAGGTGGAGACGTCTCTGTGTCATCCTAAAGATCATCTTCTCAATAAATCATTTTGAATGTATCAAATTGAAACCTTTAAAAGATACACAATTAAATTTCTTTGGAAAATTCCGTGTAAATTTACTGAAACATAACTTGAAAAATAAATATTATAATTCAGTGCTTTTTGTCGTTGTGATTCTGATTGTTATTCTTATTTTTATTGACTATAATATTTTTATTAAATGTTTTAATTTTGCCAAAGATGATATTAGTTTCCATTGATGTTTTTTTTAGTAGTTTTTATTTTCCATTTCAAATTCGAACGGTTGGAAAAATATTTTATCAAAAGTAGATTTACAAAGAATCAAAACTACAATTGACCTTTGGCTGCTGGTGTTGTCTCTTTGAAGACATCACCTTTGACTACTGTATGTTTGAACGATCAGGGCAGTATTCTCGGGGTTCTCCAGTTTCCCTGTATTACTTCCACTATTCTTTCTTCATATTATTCCTTCTATCAGTGGGAATCGTACAGTTGCGGTGCTTGGTTTTGTGACCACAGTGTAATCTAATAATTAGATTCCTATAGAGGAAGACTGTAAATAAATACCATTTAAATACAAATTAGATTTCGCATTTGAAGGATATACCTTTAAACTACCTATGTTTCGTGAAACCTATGAACAGAAGAAGGTAGTTTCTGCTTGAGCTCTCATCAATGTAACTTAGCTTGTTCTCGGGAAAATAATAACGAATTATCAAAACGTAAACTAATGCAAAGCACCATTGGTATATTCTTGAATTCGAGATATACCAGCGTCGTTCTTCATCAGCATCACCATAGAATTAGTTTTCTTATCTTGAATGTTGATCAACAAAACTTCAATGCTACCAAAGAGTTAAATCTATAGATTACTAAAAGACGAGTATCATTTTCACGAATATAGATAAAAGTTCTTTAGACGGTGTCTTTATTGAAGATGATCTATTAGATTATCTCGGAATGAAGCATAATCTATCCTTTCTACTCCTGATTCAGAACAGGAATTCAGCAGCCTTTCAAGCGAGATAATTTTGTGATGACAGAAATTGGTGGTCATTGACTGTGTTTCAATGTCTAATCCTACAAAGCTTATCTGCATTTAATTATTATTTTTTATCTCGGTTTTCTAAAAGATTGTTAGAAAACTCCCGTTTTAGCGTAAAGTTCGTTTTACTCTTAACCAGGCATAAAATTAAGTGAAGGTAAGCATTTTCAAAAGAAAGAGGAGCTTCGAGAGTATAGATAGGCGAAGGTACATCTTATATACATTTGGTAAAAAATAGACAAAAAAAAACATTCATTCAAAAACAAATAAATTTTGTCAAATAAAAGAAATAAAAAAATAAAATGAAATTTCACAATTTTCAATATATTTAACAAGAGATATGGGAAAATCTACATTGGTTAATGTAGGATTAATTAAATTCCAACAGGGTAAAATGAGTCACACTTAAATCCTTTAAACTTCTACACGTTAAATTCCACATCAGTTTTAATTAAATTCCAATTTGACGTAACATTTGGAACCATGTTTGGTTTAACATCTGTAGCTTTCATTCTTAACGAACGATAATAAAGTAATTGTTGTTAGACAAAACTCCGCCAATTCTAAGCTATCAATTGTAGTTATTAGGCAAAATAAATTCAATATTTCAGTGCATTAAATTATTCCTAACACGGAGGGATTTTCTGCTTAAAGAACAGAACAGTTCTCGAAATATTTCATACTTGGGGAAAAAATAAAGAAATATCCTCATTCATTTTGATTCCAATATAGGATGGAAATATATGATGTAGATGCGATATTTCCCAAAACGTCTGCCAGTGAAATTTACACGAAATCCAAAACCAATGGTTTCCTAAGACAAAAATCAACAAAACAACTTGTTTCCATCGAATAACTACGTTAATGTGGACAATACGGAATTATTCACATCCCACAATCAATAACAAAAAAATTAGCAAAATAGGTTAAATAAATGGATTACAAAGTATTGATTTAGGAATATAGTCTTCAATTCAAATATAAATGAAAATATCAGGAATAAGAGTTGCTAATAAAGAATTTGAACATGCAGTTGCGGAAAAGGGCTTGGGAGAGGCTAGAGAGATTTCTGTTAGGAAATTAAATCTGGGTTCTGTGGCCTAGAGAGAAACAGTATTTTTATGAAGATGCCTTAACTATACTTTACAGAGCATGAATGATTAAAGACTAAATTTCATTCTAGCATTTTTTAATATAAACGGAACATATAAAATGCAAGTTAGAAAATTACGATTAGACAATGAAAATCCATTAAAGCCTTTAAAAGCATTTTCATATTTGAATTTTGAAATGGTTTCCAGGAATGATACACTCGTTCAATCATCTGGTTCGGTAGCGAATCTATATATATAGATCAAAATTTCTAGAAAACCTATTTGGCGTCTTTAGAAGAACAGTCCTGAGGTTGGAAGCCATAATCTGTGGATTAGGAACTTAACTGCAAAGGATTGAGACTGCACTGATGAACACAAAGGTCATACAGTTGCGTCATTCAATCTATCCACACGCTGAAGTGTCTTTTGACTTGGACGCGTTGACTGTAAAGGTATAGTAGCGTCCTCCGATCATAAAATCAACAAAATAAGCTCCAACACCATCAGAGCCACCATTGAGATTTATTCATCAAAAGAAGAATACACAGTTTAAAAAGCATCATTTATAATCAGTTCAAATGCCCGAAAGATATCAAATCCCACCCTAATCCCTTATTTATTCCCTTATTTATTAACAGAAACCTGAATAATATCTTTAAAAATTAAAAATTATTTTTAGGTGTGTTAAAACTTATTTACAATAAAAACTATACAATTACACACTTAATTCAAAAATGACATATTTACAAATGGAGGCTTTCAAACCCACATGGGGTTATTCATCATGCACTCAGTCATTTTTTAATTAAGTTTGTAATTGTATAGTTTTTATTGTAAATCTTTAAAAATTAACATTAAATTAGCATATTGTTATTTCTAACAAACTAACAATTCGCAATCAAAACAAAAAAACATTACCTGTACAATATAATTTATAAAATTCCGTTTTCCAATTCCAATAGCTTCTACGTAAGTCAAAGTAAAAGATGTATCTACCCACAAAAAAAACACATTCAAGCTTTTAACACAAAGCCTTTTAACACGCTTTCTTATTACATTAACAAAGCTACTGAATTATTCCATCACAAAACCCTGAACGAATTACAGCTCAAACACTGGTCATTATTAAACTTAATCCTTATAAGAATAAGAGGCATTTGTAAGTGAAACAGTTAAAAGATTAGGGGTAAAGACGTTTTTAATTAAAAAAAGTAAGGAATTAAAGAAAATAATCAAGGGCTTCTAAACCCCCTTGAGAAAAATGTAATGAAAAAGGTTTGTAAATCTTAGAGAGGAATCTTTTCACACAAAATGGTAATATAGAAAAAAAAGGCCAATTTTGGCTGCAGTGTCTGAGACATAAGAAACCGCTTCTAATTTGACATGTAATCTTATCAGTCTAATATAAATACATTGAAAAACACAATCTTCTATGATTTCACACTGGATTAAAAGTTCAGTTTATTCGAATATATATTAGGAAACATCAAATTGAACTGCTTATAAGCTAGTGTTGTCAAATTGGTACATGCTTCTCGACGATAAGATTGGTGTTTACGATATTCAGATTTAATAACCGAACTCTAGATACTGCAACTGAATGATGTTTTATCCTCAAAGTAGCAACGCTACGCATCTTAGGCATTCGATGGAAGCCTAAACATGTGTCTTCTGTCCATGTTCAATTGACCTCAGTTTTAATTTCGGTAAGCTTTTTTTTTTTTTTTTTTATGTCCCGAAAATTAAAATTCATGATAAGGAACAGTCATTTCAAACGTTTCATTATTTGTAAGAAATTCTTCGAAAATGAGTATAACAGAGCTTTAAATGATAAAAACTGAAAAAGAAAATAATTATCTGCTTATATTACACTATGTAACAAATTTTCAAAAAAGTTCTGTTTCTGGTTTGACACTATTGTTTTCTGTTTAATTGAGCAGCAAGTATGAAGAAAAGAGTAGTTATATCCCTGAAACTTCGCTTTTGTGGCTGTCACATTAGTATTTACGTAGCTGCCAACTTTTATGCTTTTTTTATTCATTTGCTTCCACTTTTTTAATATATTGTTTTCTAAATTATCGAAAAGTCTTAGTTGAATACAAATTACTGTCTGTTTCTTAAGTCTGATACAGGTGCCTATTTCGAGGAGCAATGAGAGCGCTTTCATCGGGAGATGCAACATAAGGAAACAGACATTATTGATGTTTCCTTCCCCTTTCCCCCATCAATAATGAATGTTTTCAAACTCTTTTTTGAATCTTAGATTATTTATTTATATCCGATCCAAAATGGTTGCCTTCTTGATTGGTCTTCAAGGAGGGTTTACTAAGTTTCCATGCTATCTTTGTCTCTGGGATAGCAGGGACACTAAAGACCCTTGAAAGGTATTAATGCCACCTTTGCACATAAAACTGGGACTGATGAAGCAATTTGGGGCAGCTTGGACAAGGAATCTGCAGCATTCAAGCATCTACAACATCTGTTCCACACTCGCAAATTTCGCATAACTATACATTTCTAGGTTCTTTGTCATCAGTTTGTAGAATTTTGGTTGAAATATACTATTGATTTGAAATATAATGTTCCCTTTTTGTCTTTAAATAAAGAGAAACCCGAAAATTTGTACATTTTCTTAATTTGCAAATTTCAACTTTTCGTTGTCCTGACCACAAAAGCAAAGTTTTTCCAGGGAAATAAATTATTTTCATGTTTTTGTGATAAAACCAAATAGAAAATTGCTATTGATTACCCAAATTTAAAAATCATGTTACATAGTGTTATCTGCATAATAATTGGATAAGAGTAATGATAAAATACTTAATGGTAAGGAACGTTTATTTTTTCATAAATTCAGAAATATTCAGCCACAGTGTTTTCGTGAATTAAGAGAAATAATTTTTTTATCAATATATAAATTAAATGTTTTCTAATAATAATAAAAATGCAGAAATGAGCAAAAGATCTCCAGTAACCATCTATGGATTAAAATTAGCTGAAAACCTTTTACACGATAGTGATCTGAATCTAGATTTCTTTATGGAAAGAAATTTTATAATTGCTGATATCCATTCCACCTTCATCAAATTTATACAAATTCAATAATTGTAAATGATTCGAGAAATTGATTGATTTAAAAAAAAAAAATGACGGATGTTATGAGGCGCTGTAATAGAACCTCCTGTGGTGGTCAAGTGGCTTGACTAGAGGTTCGAGGAGCCTTGGTTCAATCTCCGGAGTTTTTTTCACGCTCAATTCTCCTCCATAAAGTCCTAGGGTTCACCCATAGAATGGGTACCGGGTTTCTTTCCGAATAGGCGGTCGAGCGTTAGGCTGACCACCCGACTGCAGCTCAGTTCTGGGTCTTTGAAATGTCGGGAGCATTAGCTCCAAGGCTTCCATAGGCCAACTTGGGATAAATCTATACAAATACATCGCAGTCTAACTAATATTAATTATGAACGAAATGAAAGTATTTTGTGATTTTTGCTAATGTAGATATTGATGAACCAAAATTAATAAAGGTTATTTTTATCTGACAAAGCTTAATCTATAAGTCGGTTTATCTTCAGATAAATAAGATTCCGTTCAACACATTATTTTTTTTTTAATTTCCATGAGAATATTTTTAAAAGTTTGGGGGCCAATCTATCATAAGCACAAGTAATAATCAAATGTTTGCCTCCGATTGTTGTTATGCAACGGTAGTAAAAGCTGTAGATCCAACAGTGTAATTACGTTGATAATTCTAAAAAGAAAAAAAAAACTTTATTCGGATAATTGAGCACAATCCTGGTCATTCTGTTTGCTTGAGTAATGCTTTTTACTGGCTATAAAGATCGGTGTTTTTTCCAGATAAATCCTGATTTGTCACCCAATGGGCTTCAAGACAGTTGAAATCACTGAGAAGTCCTGTGTGGTCAGTGTGTAATTTGATGCCGTATAGAGATTACAATATTACGCAGCCTGATTATTATAAAATATCTTTCTCTGAACATCTTTCCATTTGCAGCCTCTTTGAAAAGTTTGAACCATATTGGTTCCTCTTTTTTCTTGAACATGTAACTATTTTTTAATTTTCAAACGTTATTCTTTAGTCCGGATATATTCTTAAGATATTTTTTTAATCCTGACCAAACAAAGATCTGAAAATAATGTTTCAGATATTTTCCTATTCCTTCAAAATACATATATTATTATATTAAAAGAGTTCTTCCCATCGAAAATAATCAGTTCATTAATATTTATTACCAAGAAATGTAACCTGTGTGTTTTGTTTGAAACATTGAATCATCTTACTTAAAAGTTTTCATTTTCCTTTCCAATTTACTTATTTATTCCCGTTGAAATGATTACTATCTCTTTCAGCACAATCTTGTGAATCTTGATACGTCCATAATTTTTTTTGCTTCTGAAATAAAATGTATTGTCCACAGCAGTCATTATTTATATCACTGACATGGAAAAAGAGTACGTGCCCCCCCCCCCCCGCCCGAAACAAAAAACGTTGTGTGATATTGATGAGGATACCTCCCTGAAATACCGCTTTATTAGATACATCTATTCAGCAGCATGTCTGAAAACAGCCTGAATTCCTCTTGGCATGGATTTAAATGAGAGAAACATTGTGCAGGAATGTTGTATCAAACCGTAAAGTTACTGCAAATTAGACGAAGACATATTCTTGAAACGAATCGTTCTTTTTAACTCTTATTGGGAGTTGAACATTAAAGAGTTTTAAATATTCTCTGTTGTAGTCTTTAGTGTTGGTTCTCTGTTGTAGTCTTTAGAACGATTGGGGGTGAATTTCGAGATGATGATGTCCATATCAATTCTGATGTATTTGCCTGGATGTGGCTTTGTATGTTGGCTTGCATGATTCTCATCGTCGACCTCTGAGCTCGCTCATCAACACGTGGTTTTCTTCCACAGGGTCACTGGAACACTCGGTAAATCCTTGAAATTATGTTTCGTGAAAACCCACAGGACGACAGTCATTTAAGAACTGCTTAATCTAACATCAAATGTCCTAATCATACGTTCAAATGTACTTGTCATTCGCTTTCGCTATTACTCGATTTTTTTAGGCTTAACGATGCTAGTTCACTACCTTTAATCTATTCTACTTAATTATCCCAAAAACCTGTTATCAGATATATAGGATGGTTATAATTAAACAGGAGGTGTTTAGAGCTCTGCGGTGGACATACTTTCCTGACTACGGAATTTCAATTTCTCAAAAAAAAATGTTCAGAAATTTCCCGCTTAGATGAAATATCTGTCGGTTTAATTTGCATTTTGGATATTCCTTAAACAAATTTTGGGTATATAAAGGGTCTAGTTGCATCAGTTTCGATTAGAAATAATTCATACTTGTAAAAATCAAAGAAGCAGATGCTAATGAAAGTTCTTGCGAAAGAGTCGCTCATCGTTAGTAATCTCAGGAAAAAATGATTTTACATTTCGAGAAAACGGGAACGTTCCTTGCGAAACAGAAAGCGATTATTCGAACTAAGAAAAAGTAGCAATGGTCTTAGTAGAGCAGCCAATGCAGAAATACAGACCACTCTGTGGTCGTGCATGGGAGCGATATCATGGCGATTGAATATACCACAGCCTACATTGCCGAACATCTTGCGGAAAATATTGCAGATATATACGAATTTTATATCTAATTTTCCCGAATTGATTCCTGGTAATTGTGAGAAGAGAAAAACATTTGCCTTGTCATTCATAGCTCTGATGATGATCGGCAAATTCTGTGGACCAAATGGTTCATTTTCGCTTGATTAGAGTAATGAACGTTCATCAAGAAATTTCCTTCCATAAATAAAAAATCACAGTATGGTGTGGTTTTACCACATCCTTTATCATTGGATCTTACTTTTTTTAAGACAATACTGCATCTCGACCTGTGCCTGTTCTGTTAATGTCTCTAGGTATGGAGACGTGCTTCAAAATGTTGTCGTCCCTGCACTTCAACAAAGAAATTGTCTTGATATCCACTATGACTACGGAAGATGGAGCTCAGAATTGGCTTAATGGCCGGTTTCTCCAAATGGTATTAGTATTATCTCATGTCGCAACTCTACTGGATACTATTGCACGTGATCCAGGATTCGATTACTGATTATTCGGATAAACCGGCGATAAATGTGCAAAGCTTACTGATGATTTTTATCTACTGAATATTCTTTGCCAAATCACAGAATTAAATTTCCTTCAAACCTTGCTTTGTATCGGTGAATTTAATAGTAAAATAATGATATTTAAAAAAAAGTCATTTGTTGTTTTACGTTATTTTTTTTAAAAAATTTCTAATGGATTAAAGATAATTATATCAAATTTTAATTATTACTTGTAGTAGTTTGTATTCATAAAGACCACAAGGTTATCATATATTTTGGACATTAAAACCTCTGCAAAATAAGATCCCACCCAAAACACTTCGTGTAAAATAAGTTGCCAAGACTCACATGCTCATAATGCTTTCACTGTTAAAAAGATATGAGATCTCATGTAGAGCCAAGCCCCTAACTCTACGAGGCCTAACTCTACAAGCCCTAACTCTAAAAACCCTATATCTTGGTCAAAAAGTATGCCTTGGCCGTTTCGTGGCTGTCACACAGATAATCCCATGGAGTTATGTAAAGGATATGGAGTATGCCAAGCCACACTTTTTGACCAAGATAGTAGGGTTTTTAGAGTTAGGCATGTATAGTGAGGGGCTTGGCACTATATGAAATCTGATAACTTTTTAACAGTGAAAGCGTTATGAGCATCTTGGCAACGTATTTTACATGAAATGTTTTGGATGAGATGAAATAGTTCCATGAAACGGCCAAGCCATGCTTTTTGACCAAGATATAGGGTTTTTAGAGTTAGGCCTTGTAGAGTTAGGCCTCGTAGAGTTAGGGGCTTGACTCTACATGAGATCTCATATCTTTTTAACAGTGAAAGCATTATGAGCATGTGAGTCTTGGCAACTTATTTTACACGAAGTGTTTTGGGTGGGATTTCATTTCTTTTTGTAGGATGAGATCTGATAACTTTTTAACAGTGAAAGCGTTATGAGCAGGTGAGTCTTGGCAACTTATTTTACATGAAATGTTTTGGGTGGGATTATCTATTACAACTAAATTTAGTTTTGAGATTATTTAGAAAATGGATTTTTTTTCAATACCCTACTTTTCTGTTTTTCTATTGGTCAACTTGTATATACAAGCTGTTTGCACTTTTGTAAGAAATCACATTATTACACAGCATTATTTAGGCCGAAGCATTGAGGGTACGACGTATTTCAGATCTTAATAAAATCCAAAGTATATAAGCTAGATAAATGAAACTTAGCGTATTTCATTAGTATGGTAACTGTATCTTATCCTGAAAATTTGAGCTCTCTAGTATTATCCAGGCCGAAGCTATGAGGGTTCGATAATACATAACCAGACCCCCCCTTTATGAGGGGTTGGAATGTGAAAGTTACGGATTTCTTAATTTTTTTGTTGTTTGTGTGCTAATCCTAACCTACATACCAAATTTCAGCTTTCTAGGACTTCAGAAAGTACCCTAGAGGTTTTGATGATCATGAGTCAGTCAGTCAGTCAGTCAGTCAGTGAGTGAGTGACGGAATCGACGTATTTTAGATATTAATAAAATCCAAAGTATAAAAGCTAAATAAATGAAACTTAGCGTATTTCAATAGTCTGGTAACTGCATCATATCCTGAAAATTTGAGCTCTCTAGTATTATCTAGGCCGAAGCTATGAGGGTTCGAAAAAACGACGAAACACTTCCTGAAAAGGTACGTAGTGCCCTTCCTGCCTTCGGCTCGTCTTGGCGGGGGCACTGCCGTGCCCGCAGATTTATTTGTTTCTATTAACTTTTGAACCATTAGAGGAGTTGTCTTGAAACCTGTTAGGCATATTTTACCACTTAAAAAAATGTAACTTTGTAATTGAAATCTTCTCCAAATGGGTCCATGCCGAGAAATTAGGGGAAAAGTCCCAAAAAGATACATTAATAGTGGATTTAACAATGGGTGTCTTAAAACAGTTGATGTTAATCCTTTTAGTTAATCCTTTAATTGGATCTGGCATCGATTTGATTAAAATTGATCGGCTAAATAGACAATGTAAGAATTGATTTAATTTTTTAAGAAAATGGGAATGGATTCAGCAAATGATAGAATTGAAATGGAAACGGAGGTGTTTCTTTGTTTTCTAAAAAAACGGAAAATGATATTCTGAAGTTTATGAAAAATGCAACACCATGAAGGAAACCTGGAAATGAAGTGAAACTTACAGGAAATGTAAAGCAGTGAATAATATGGAAATGATTAAAATTTGGGAATGATTGCGCATGCCTAGACTCAGCTACGCCCTCTCACCTATCATATAAGAGTGTATACAGGTAACCCAGGCTGTTGATTGCGACCCAGGTCAGTGCGAATTCGTTATAGTGCGATCTTTTATTTTTAAATGTCAACAATTAATTGTTTAATAAAACATTATTGCCGTGCGGCGTGGCCGAGCGGTCTTGACGGCGATCTACCGTGCGGGCATTGTGTCGGCACCCGGGTTCGATTCCCGCCCGTGGCTTGGCTGTTTCAATTTCCTTTCCTGTGTTGTCAGCCCTTCTCTTCACTTTCTCTTCGGTCTGATGTCATTCCTTAATGGCGTCCTGGGGCAGGCAACGGGAAACCACCCCCGTATCTTTCTCCAGGTGTTTCTGGGAGTTCCATGTGAATTCCATAGAATTGGACCTGTCTCCGGACAGAATACTATGGATGGATGGATGAAAAACATTATTACCATGAAGTGCATATATTTGTTACTTTCATTAATTAACATAATTTATATATAATTACGATTTTTGATAATACCGACAAATTTTGCGTAATAAACGTAGACAGGCCCAGCAAGGGACACTAGATTCTTTTTTCATAAAAATAATATTTTTTTCAGTTTCTTTTCAATGTTATACTACTTTTATACTACATAAAACAGTTATTTTTCATATTAATAATGTTTATTTTATCAGTAAAGTGTTTTTTCATACTGTAAAATTATTTTTTTTTAAATACACGGTTGATTTCGAAATTTCGCTCATTGCGACCTTCTCTGGAACATATCCTTCGCAATCAATGGTGGTTACCTGTAAGTAGAGGACTGTTGTGGATCCAAATAAGTAGTTTTTCATCATCATGTACCTGTACTGCAGTCAGTATGCCTCGTCGATAAGGGTTATAAAGCAAGCTACGGAGTTTGAAAGGGGGCCGAATGATTTTTTCATACAGCGAAATCGCTGCTCGTACGGACCTACAGCGATGCGAGTGTGGAAATAGTGAACGAGAACAGTACGAAGATCCAGAAGTGCACAAAATATGGCGACATCACGGGATGATAGACACCTGATCCGAATGTTAGTGACGGACCGTTCAGCTTTTTCTCGAGTGTTAGCGCAAGGTTGGTACACTGCAAAAGGTCTGACAGGGTTCGATGGCGTCTGCTGCGCAGAGAACTGCGTGCATGCATTCCTTTGCGGAGGATTCCCTTGGGCCTGAATCCATCGACGCCTCAGGCTATAATGGGCTCACGAACACACTCACTGATATGCATATTGGCACCATGTCGTGATTTCGGAAGAGTCCCACTTCAACTTGGATTACAATGATGACCGCATACGTATTAAACGATATCAAGGTGAGTGCTGTCTTCCAGTCTGGTTTGTCCAGCGTCATATTGCACGAATGATAGGCGTGATGGGGAGCAATTGGGTATCGTAGGCGATCTCGGCCGCAATAAATTGTGGGCACTCAATAGCAACCGCAACATCAGGGAAGTTGTGGAGGCTGAAGTCGTACACTTCCTTCACCACACTTCGAGAGCCATGTTCCAATAAGATAACGCCCGATCACATGTTGCCAGAAATATCCAGGCAGTGTTCAAAGCAAGGCATATAGGCCTACTCCTTCTTCCCTGGCCTGCAAGTTGGCCCGATACATCACCTATTGAATATGTCTGGGATATGGTCACCCGGCAACTAGCCTGTCATCCAGCAGTCAATCCCGATGAACTGCGAACTCGGATAGAAGCAGCATCCATGCGACACATTCTAGGAACACATTCAAGGCCTGTTTGATTCGATGCCACGACTCTTATTGCAGCTCCTGAAGGCTTAACACCATACTGTTGTTGCATTGCTGTGGAACTTTAATCGTTTGTTTGTATCACTATTAGTAATGAGTGTAATAAATTTCCTTCCATTCGGATGGTTCCTTCATGGTGTTGCAATTTTGACGAACATGAGTGAAGTAATAAATAAGGAAAAATATCTTAAGGAAAGTAGGCTTTAGATTCAAGTGAATTCAACAAACGATTCTTTGATACGACGACCCTGGCAAGATAGGCATTGTTTTTAAACGAGCAATTATGAATTCGCATTTTGGAAAATATTTTTACAAAATACATTCATTTATAGATTTTAAGGCGTGAAATCCTAATAAAAAAAAAAGAAGTTTGGGAACTTAATATTTTCTTTTCAATTTTTTTATTTTAAACTTTAAAAGAATCAAATATTCACGAGACAGAAAATGTTTTCTTGATGTCATTGAAGAACGGAATGGCTTCTCGAACTTTCTACTAAAAACCCGAAAAACTAAACAGATAAAACCTACTTTATTTGAAGAAGTAGTTTTTTTATAAACTTTGAATATACATTAGATAGGGAATTCTACAAATGAAATAAAATCTTCTTTCCTTAAACATTGTTAGTTAACTTTTCAAGAACCTGTAATTTTATTAATGCAGAAATGAAAACTAATGTGAGTATTGTGATAAGTTGTTTATCGTTGAAGTTGTAATAAATGTAGGATGAAAAGGTAACCTCTTGATTTGGGGCTGCAGGAGCCGGAATCAATCCCCAGCGGAAATCGGAATTTTTCCATGTTAAATTCTCCTACATAGGTTTCCTAAGGATCTAACTCAGCTCTCTATAGTATAGGTCTGAGTGTTAAAGGAGGATGGGCTTAGGGTGAAAACGGCTTTCAAGTTGGCCTTGTTGGTCACGAAACGCCGGGAGCCTTACCTCCTGTGATACCAAAGGCCACGTAGAATTTTAACTTTTATAAGTTAAAAGATGTATTTTAACTTATTTAAATGTTGAAAAATAAATAAAGTAATAATACAAACTTAGTTGTTTTCAAAGCTTTTGAAGTAGGAATTATGTGTAAAAGTTCAGTAATCAACACTTTTGTCTCATTGTCCATCAAAATTGGCTTTTTGACTTTCTTCGGTGTTCGACTAAAAAACATCCACCCAGTTTAATTATGTACAGAAGATTTAAGTTAAATATATGACATATAATCAGCTATAAATGAAGACAGCATTTTTAATACATCATTTTTTTTAATATAGCCATAAAAATCTTTTTCTAAATTGAGATTTTCGTTCTTAATTGCGAACAAATAGTTTTTTGTTTTGTTTTTTTCAATGCAGATTCAGATGAAACGTTTCATTATTGATCATCACAGGATTTATTTCGTGGCAGAACTCCAATAGCAAAAAAACAAGTAACAGGGTTTCCTCAAAATGTTTGGGTGAGGGCGCCAACCGTCCCCTCAACCAAACAGAACTAAAATAGGAATAGAAAATAGGGTCTTTCGTTCCATTTCGAGATCTCTGTCCCGTAAATACATTATTGTTTTAATAATTAAGAAAAACAAAGATTATTAATTTCTAATTGCGGTACAATATAAACAAAACGAGTAAAGTTCATAAGTATAAGTTCGTTTTTATTTCCAATGACGGGAGCCATTTTTTTTTTGGAGCTCATCAAAATGTCATGTTTATTTTTTATTATTATTAATGCTTAGATGTGGTTCATACCTTATTATGATACAACCGCACGTTAAATGTGTTTATTCCAATTATAAATAAAACGAATTGTAATTCTCTAGCACCTTTTTTTGAGATCTTAATAAGATAACTAGTTGCAACCCGTGAACTATCCTGCCCTAAAATAATAAACTCCCCCAAAGTGAGTCTATGAGAGAGTTCCCGACAATACCGTAGGAATTCTGCACCAACTTTAAATCAATTATTTTTTCTTTTTAAAAAGACATTTGTTAGTGTATATTTAAAATTAAAAACACACTAACAAAATTAAAAATACATTTTAAAATATTCTCTCTCCGACTCTCTCCACTTTGATAACAAACATACATCCGTCTTTTTGCCTATTAATAATATGATACAATATTTAAGTTATAACTATATTTTCATGAATGTGTGGTCTTTTTTCTGATCTTCATTTTGAAGTCGATCGACAAATTTTTTTTTTATCAATTCGAAGGAACTGTGTTTGGTCCCTGGTGGGTTTTGCCTCATTTCCTTTTCATTGACGTTAGGGACTTCTGTAAAGTATTAGCACAAACACAAGAAATGGAAAATACCTCATTGCATGATTCCCATAGAGACCTCCACTCGTATCACCTTTGCTGCGGCGTTGTTTGAAATAATGCCAACAACAAAAACAAAAAAGTTAATATAAAAAAACACACAATAAAATCAAACAGAGAAAGCCCTGTTACTTTTTCCTATAGAAATAGCGTAGGATTGAGTGAATTCTTTAGGTAAGGTTTTATTTCAGGAAGCAAGTCAGACATTTTGCAATTTCTATAATTTATTAAGTGATTTTAAATACAAGAATGGCAATCTTGTATTAAGCATTCTTATCCTTTTAACCATTTCAATTTCTTTTTCGTTTTTTTTTCTGCTTAGAAGTAGATAAGCTTTTGAATTGATTAAAAAAAAACAAACTTGCTTTTATAAATTATCTATAATTCCATTAGGTCGAAAAGTACTGAAAACTCCACAAGAACCGAAATTCCTCCCTATTCTCTAAATTTTACCTTTTCAATTTACAAAGTGTAGGTGTTCATGTGATCATGAACAATGTATGTTTGTGTTCATCAAAGTTCATCACACACACATGTGTACATGTGTATATGTTCATGTAGACAAAATGGTATGAACACCTGTGAAACGACACACAATCTTTGTTAGCAGGATGTTTGCCCACCCTTCGTTTGCATTACCGACGTGAGATGGACAAATACAGGTCTTGCATAATGTTCAAGGAAATACGCAGTCATTCCTCGTGCAGGGGGGATCTCTAGTTCAGAAAGTGTAGAGGGAGGTGGAAACCTAGCACGCACTTTGACCTCCAAAATACCCTACAAATATACAATTATGTTAAGATCAGAAGATCGAGGACGCCAGACGAGATGTTCCGCTTCATATCCGTTTTTGGACACACGGAGCAATGTGAAAGGGGGCTTTGCCGTCTTGGAACAGAGGTCGTTCGTCAGGAACACAGTATGCCGCATAGATGGAGATGATCGCCCAGAATGCTGAGATAATGTTGTGCTGTAACCTTCCAATGCAGACCACGCCAAGATATCGCCCCCCCCCCCCTTCATGTTTAACAGTAGGAAGGAGACAGTCAACTTGAAAGGCTTCTGAGGGCTTTCTCCACATATAAACACGTCAGTGGTCTGAAATAATGTAAAGGAAGATTCGTTAGACCAGGTGACGTGTCTTCACTACTATTGTGTTCAGTGTCTGTGCTCGCGGCACTATGCCGTCGCTTCAACGCATGCCGCGGTGTCACTAATAGCTTTGGAATAGTCGCTCTGCCATGAATATTCGCAGCATGCAGTTCCCGTTGGAAAGTTGATACGGGGTCCTGGAGATGGGTGTTCATCACGGAGGGTACCACAGTTGTCTTGTGCCGTCGGGTCACTATCGGCTTCAATACTCGTCTATCCCTGTCGGTGAGCTTTGACTTTCGCCGACTGTTCTGTTTCGCAAATGACGTCTTTTTATGTTTTGTGTAGGCTGTCATAACAGTTGACTTAGTGCTTCTTGCTACTTAGGTTAGCCGTCTTCATCACTGGAACTCCAGTGAGGCGCGCTCCAATGATCAAACCTCTTTCGAAGTCTCAGACGTTGGACATAACAGTTTCGCTGCTAGTACAAGTTTCACATGCAACCCATAGGATTGCTGCTGATCGAATGATACCTCCGTCTTCACAGCCACTACGCGGCAGACATCTATTGTAGTTGGCGTGGCTCTGTAATTCAAATGAAATATGGTGCATTGTCATATGGGTGTTCATATTATTGTGCCTTCCCCTGTATGTTTTCATTTATATTTTTTCCTGAAAAGAAAAAAAAATTAAGACAGATGTAGGTCTATAATGTAAACATATGCTTTTTGTTCTGTTTTGGCAGATAATTTTTTCCAACGAAAAATAATATGGAAAATAAGCTTTTGAATTTTTCAGTAATTTTTTATTTCAATAACAGCACTGTTTTGCTCTGAAATCACTAATTTTGATGCTTGAAATACAATATATATAGAAAAGAAAAGACAAAATTACAAACGAAATGATTAAAATTGTAAGTGGTAAGATGTGTAGTAGATTCCAAAGTTTTTGGTCAAATAAACGACTGAGACATGGGTGTCCATTCAGCCCTTTACTTTTTACTTTATGTGTAGAAGGCTTAGAAAAGAAGTTGAGAGAGGCAAGAACTGGAGCAGTTAAGATGGGTCAAAGTAATGTAAGGTATCGTGCTTATGCCGACAATATTGTGATATCAAATACAGTTGGACCTCTATTTAGCGAACCTCTATTTTGCGAATTTCTCTATTTTGCAAACTTTTCTTTGGAACCAAGAACATATTGCTAATTTCTTCGTAAAATAACCTCCAAATAGCGAAGTGCATTTTCTATTTAAAGACCTTTTTCATGGTATCTTTTTTTTTTTCCTCCTTGAAATATTTTTACAAGACGCCAATCGCTGACATTCTTTGCATGTCAACCAGGAAGTGCAATCCTCAGTCCACCCCATATCTCCTTTCACCCTCAATGATCATGGAAATGATCTTGATGCAGAAATAAAAAAACCTTCGTATGATGAAATGTTAAAATCATTTGAAACAATCCGACGCGGAGTACAATTTGAAGAAAATACTGAAGGGGTTTTTGGTGCATTGTAAAGATGCGAGACGTGCTATGAGCGAAAACACTTTTTCTAAGAAAAACTCAGACAAAATTAACAGACTTTATTAGTAAAATTTATGTATGCATGTGGCAATGTATGCTTTATGTCAGTAAAATTATTACTTTTTTAATAATATTTATTGTTTATATATTTTAAATCTGTTTTATGTAGTTTAAAGTAATTTTAAAAGGTGAATCTCTATTTAACGAATTTTCCATATAACGAACTTTTTTTTCGGGATTTAGCGACTTCGATAAAAATAGAGGTCCGACTATAATACTGTAGACATGCAGAAGATAAATGTTACGGCAAAATTCTTAAAAAATCTTAAAATTAGAAATTAACTTGCAAAAAACAGAAATAGTTATTTTTAAAAATGGATGAAGAAAAGAAAAAAAAAAGAGAAATGGTTTTGAGAGGGAAAGGTAATTGAAATGGCAAGTGAGTACAACTATCTAGGGTATTGGATGAATGGATATAATAGTCCAACTAAGCAGATAAGCAATAAAGGTACAATATCGGCAGTGGAAACTAGAAAGATAATGAAACCAACGGTAATAGGTTCACCTAAGACTCATCTATGGCTTTTTGACAAATTACTTAAAAGCTCCATGATCTATGTAGCAGAAATTTGGGGACGGTAAAAAGAGGAGAATTAGAAAACATCGAAATTCTGTTGGAATTAAACTGGAAGACACATCGTAGGTTTTGTAAGAACGGAGATAGGTTTTGAAGAAGTGTTTATCATACAATGGAAAAAAGTCGTCAATTGTATTAGGAAGATATTGGAGATGGAAGATTAAAGGTTTCCAAAACAGTGTTGGATTCAAATGGAAACTGATAGAGTAACTAGAATAAGAAACTAATGGAGAGATGAAAGTGTTTAAATAGTATTATATAACAGGAGTGGTTGAGGAAAATTTTAGAATTGATAATAAATTAATAAATAATTAAAGAAATAAAACAAAGAACGGAACATAAAGAGTGGGAAGAAATAAGACATAAAATAGAAGCGTTCAGATATAATATTTGGTAGAAAGATATTTACACAAATAATGTAATGAAATACAATGATACCTCGGGTTACGAACGACTCAAGTCACGAACATTTCGGGTTATGAACAATAACATCGACAATTTTTTGTCTCTGGTAACGAACAGTGCCTTGGGTTACTAACGAAGGTCAGAGAGAGAGAGAAAGCAAGATTTAACGTTGGAGACAAACGATCGCGTACAATATAAACGAAGGCCACGCAGTACCGACATCGCTCAGCGCTACACCCTGTAAAGAAAGTATAAACACACCCAAGTATTTCAAAAAACTTTTCATTACATGATTTGTTTCAGGGCCGCCCAGAGGGGGGGCAAAAGGGGCAGATTGCCCCGGGGCCCCACAAAAAGAGGGGCCTCATGAGGCCCAAGCGGCCCCACCGTATTGATTGACCTTTTTTTTTGGTTGATAAAATAGGATTGACCTTTTTTTTTTTTTTTGGTTGATAAAATAGGATTGACCTTTTTTTTTTTTTGGTTGATGAAGTAGGATTGACCTTTTTGTTTTTTTGGTTGATAAAGTAGGATTGACCTTTTTTTTTTGGTTGTAGATTTTTGGGATGGGGGGGGGGGCACAAATTCAAATGTTGCCCCGGGGCCACCACTAGTCTCTGTCCGGCCCTGATTTGTTTACTTCCACTTTTTTTTTCTTACTCTATTTAAAAGAAATTAATTAACATACATTTGAATATCTCAAACATTTTGAGCAGTTTTTAAATTAAAAAATAAAATCAATTTTCAACTGTATAGAAAATATAAACTCGCTTAGAAATGTTTTGATTTTGAAACCTAAAAAGTAATTGGAATATCCCAAATTTGCGTAAAGTTAACTAAAAGTGGCTAAAGTATGTAATCCATTCATTTTCGTAGCAACATACGCCACTACTTTAACATACCTGGAAATTCATTAACTGACAAAGAAATACGAAAATTCATTTTCTCCTTCGTCAAAAAAGGTCAACAAGGCAAATAGCCCCAGAATTAAATCGTTCACAGACTGTTATTCAAAATGTCATCAAGAAAGGTGATAGTTATGGAACCACAAAAAGACCAGGTAGACCTCCAAAACTCACATTTCAAGACCACCGGAGAATTCAAGATCTTGCTGTGTCTGATGAGATGTCCACTCAAGAAATGCTCGTGTTGCAAAAGACTATCTCACCAAACTATACGGAAAATGTAAACTTCAAATAATCACATGAAGTTTGTAAAACTGAAAGCTAAACCCAAGCTCACTGCCACTCTTCGTTTCAGCCGACTTGACTGGGCTAAGAAAACAGTTAAATGGCATCAAAGGTCGAACGAAATAGTTTTTTTCTGATGAAAAACGTTTCTGTCTTGACGGCCCTGACGGATATTCCGCGTACTGGCATGATGTACGCACTCCGTCGAAGATAAGATTAAGCAGACAACAAGGTGGGGGTGGAGTGATAGTGTAGCAGCATTTGGCAGGAGGTAAGGCAGATATAGTGTTTGTGGAAGGCAAGATATAGTGTTTGTGGAAGGCAAGATGGACTCTAAAAATATCAGAACCTTATGTAAGATCATAAAATACCAGTTGGACCCCTTCTAGGAGGGCCAACTTGGCAATATCAACCAGACAATGCTTATATACATGGCTTAAAAAGAGAAAATTGATGTCATTTCATGGCCCTCCCGTTCACCTGACATAAATCCAATTAAAAACGTCTGGGGTTGGGATGTCAAACATTATATATGGCCAAAATAAACAGTATCACCACTTGAATGATATGAAGGTTGCAATTTGGAATGCCTGGGACCAGATAAAGATGTCCGATTTGAAAAAATTAATTGGGACAATGCCTGACAAAATGATAGAAATTGTAAAGAAGAAAGGAGGACCAGCACATTGTTAATTTCAATAATTTTCGAAATATTATGTTTTTTTATATTTTCTTTACAGTTGAAAAGTGATTTTTATTTTTTAATTTAAAAACAACTCAAAATATTTGAGATGTTTAAATGGTGCATGAATTCATTGCTTTTAAATAGACTATGATAAAAAAAAGGGAAGTAAACAGATCCTGTAATAAAAAGTTATTTGAAATACTTGGGTGAGTTTATACTTTCTTTACAGGGTGTAGCCTAGTAGCCTTGTTTGGCACGCTTGCGCAACCTCGCTTTCATTGACCTTACTACTCGGCAGTAAAAGATTTCTTAGCAGTGCCACTGTGTTCAGTTTATCTATTTCATTATTTTCCATGTTAACCCCATCAATTATGAGTTCGAAGAACAGTAGTGATGTTGCTAGGAAGCATAAACGTATAACAGTGGAGATCAAGAAAGAAATAATTATGAAACATGATAATGGCATTCGTGTGTGTAACATCGCTAATGAGTACAGCATGGTAAAATCAACTATCTCCACCGGTAAAAACGATAGACTACATCTTTTTTTTATTTTACATTTAATTTATTTGGTTGTTTTCTTTCTCTTTATTTAATACCTGAAGTACATGTATTCTTGGCGTTTTGTCGGATGTTAATAAAAAGGAACGATTCTTTCATCTCGCAACGGATTTTCATTCATTGTCTCTATTTCATTGATTTCAATGTTTCGGGTTACGAACCGTTTCAGGTTACGAACAGAGTTCTGGAACGAATTAAGTTCGTAATACCACTGTACGACCTTAATGGAGCAGATAAATGGTGGATATATTTGAAAAAAAAATATATTTGAAACTAAGATATGGTAATTATAGCAATTTAAATATGTGTAACAAAAAAAGATGATAATATATGTAAATTCTGTAATGCAGGAGAATTAACATTAGCAAATATTATTTTAATATTGTGAAAGTTTTAAAATGGAAAGGGATCAATGGTTAAGTTAAAAAGAAACTGAACGGATAAAGAGACAATGGTAAAGGTGTTGTATGAGGGAAAATATAACAAATTTGTGTGTGTTTATAAATAATGTAAGGGAGAAATGGTTTGATCTCGTAAAAAAAAACAGAGGTATAAAGAGTAATTATATATAAAAAATGCGTTTCATTCCTTGTCAAGGCAGTAGCCGGTGCAGGGATTCAATTAGTTAAAATATATGTTTTTTTTAGTATTTACATTATGTTTCAAATTAAATGTAGGTAATATTGCTTAGATTTATATAAGGTTTAGAGTTGGAGTGATATTATTGTAATTATATTAAATTTAATGTGATAAATTCCCTTATTTCCCTTAGAAATAAAGTGAAATATAGTTCATTCAGAAAATTAAATATAATTTTTTGATGGATCTATATAAAATGTATTAAGTTGAAGAATAAAATTGAATTCCTGTGTACATAACTAAATTCGAGTCTACATAAAAATTAAAACTGTTTTAATTACACGGGGTGGTTTAGTTGGATCTGGTCAACCTGGGAAATTCTTCTAGAGAGCCATTTTCGAGATCAGATTATACGTTTTTACAAGAATAACAATATCCTTACATAAGGTGGGCAGAGCAATGCTTTCCCTGTGTAGAACTGTCGGCATGCACCTGATGTCAGTATAAGCAGCTCGTGACATTGAACACGAATTAGTGATATTTCATAATGGCAGCCAGGGAAACTGTTGCGTTCCTGTTGACACATCTGTCATTATGTTTACTTATGAGTCGAAGAGCAACATCTCTGCTAGAGGACGTTTATTTGATGAGGAAATATGGTTTTTCTGCGAAAGATGTAACAATGACTGCAATGTGGTTCTGTTGCAGAAAAACATGCTGCGAAAGAGGGTCACACACCACAAGCACCAACGAAAAGAACCAATACATCATCAACACATCATCGCCGAAGCGCTCGTGAAAATTGACCAAGTCATTAGATTGTTGCTACTTTAGGCAAAATTGACTGGATCCAAATGACACACCCTGTAGAATCGTGTGGTACATAATAAATGTAAAGGGGTATTGCAACACGGAATTTAACAACTTACAAGGAGACGACACACCCTGTATCTTTCAAATGTGAGTGCTCTTTTGTGAGATGAAAGTATACATGAAGTACTTAAAAAATATATATAGGTATTGGGCCAACGCCCTACAGATTTCGAGATATTCTGCATTATTTTCGTTGATTTTTCAAGTATTACCTCACAGCTAATATAAGAAAGCACTTGTTACTGTGGCGTAACGGTATCTTCGCTGTAAGGTTCCGCAGTTGGGATCCCTTCAAGGCTGGAAGGTATTTTTTTTTTAATTTCTTTTTTCTTTTTTCTTTTTTTCTGTTTTTTTATTTCTTTTTTTTTTTTTTTGTCTTCTTTCTTTATGATAACGTAAGTTTTTTTTCCGTTTATGTTATAAATGTTACACAGAAAACAAATTTAAGATTAGAAGTAAATAAATAATATTCTCGTTAACTTTGGTTTTTAATTAATTAACTAATTTTTTTTCTTATGTTGTGATGATACTGTTTGTATTTAAAATTATTTCAGTTGTGCTTTTATTTTAGAAAAATTAAGTTTTTATGTAAGAGTTTTAAATGTAATACTTCACTAACTGAATTTAATTTTTTTTATTATAAAAAGAAAAGCTAATATTCTCGTTAATCCTGGTTTTTAATTAGAAGTATTTTAATTCAGAAAAGTAAAGTAAAACATATACTGAATATAATTACTTAAGTAACTAAACTTTCTTTTTAATATGCAAATACTCATATTATAAGAAAAAAAGAAAGAAAAGTTATTTTTTTAAGAAAAATGTTGCTTGGCAGTGCTCTGACAGTGTTGATCATAATGTGAATCTTAAAGAGTTAGTATATACTAACTCTTGTTATTTTTGTTTTTTTTGTTGTTTTTTTTCTCAAAACTAGAAAAACATCTTTCAATAATTACAACTTTCAATAATTACAACTTTCACATAGCACCAAGAGAATATGGTTGTCAGAGTACTCATATTCTCTTGGTGTTTTGTTAATATTAATATTTGAATCATTAAAATTAATTGATAGAAATTCTAAGCCTATTCATTTATAATTAAAATAAATGAATAGCTGTGTATAAATAAACAGCTATTTAAATAGTTAAATAAGTGTAGTAAGGATTCAATTGAGAAGTTTGAACGGAATACACGTTTGGAATAGGATAAACACATGTGGTTGTTAATGGATTAAATGCATAACAGTTCCATATGGGCTGCATATTTGGATTAAAAAATTTGCATATGTGTTGGATAAACTGATAGCAAACTAAACAGCACATTGAGAAAAAGATCCCTTGCTACAAGTATGAAAGGAAGTTGTAATTATTGAAAGATGTCTTTTCAGCTTTGAGAAAGAAAATGAAAGAAGAGATATATTAACTCTTTAGATCCATATAATGATCAACACTCAGCACTGCCAAGCAAAACATTTCTCAAAAAAATAACTTTTCTTTTCTTATAATATGAGTATTAGCATGTTAAAAAAAATAGTGAAGTAATTATGTACAGTATATGTTTTCTGAATTAAAGTATTTCTAATTAAAAACCAAAATTAACAAGAATATTAACTTTGTTTTTCTTTATAATAACAAAAAATTAAATTCAGTTAGTGAAGCATTACATTTAAAACTCTTACATAAAAACTTAATTTTTTCTAAAATAAAAGCACAACTGAAATACAGGGTTAGTCAAAATGAATAGGACAATAAGAAAACTATTTTTAGACGAATGTATGTTTATTGTAACCAAACTACAGCTACGTATGGACAGATAAACTATCCAAGTTTTTTCTCACCTTCACAGATGTTCGATATGGGCGCCCCTTGTGACACGGCAGACGTCCAGGCGATAGTCCAATTCTCCCAGAAAAAAAATAGTTTTCTTATTGTCGTATTCATTTTGACTAACCCTGTATTTTAAATACTAACAGTAAAAGAGTACCATCCCATATGATAAGAAAAAAAAAGTTTAGTTAATTAATTAAAAACCAAAGTTAACGGGAATATTATTTATTTACTTCTAATTTTAAATTGGTTTTCTGTGTAATATTCATATCATAAACGGAAAAAAACTTACATTATCATAAAGAAAGAAGGCAAAAAAAATTATATAAAAAACAGAGAAAAAAACAAAAAAAAAAAGTAAAAATAAATAAAATAAAAAAAAACTACATTTCACACTATAGGGGATCCGAACTGTGGAACCTTGGATTTACAGGCCAGCGAGATACCGTTACCACACGGTAACAATTATCTTTTTATGATAGCAGTAAGCTAATAAGGCAATACTTGAAAATCTATGAAAATAACGCCGAATATCTCAAATCTGTAGGGCGTTGGCCTCAATACCTATATATATATATATATATATATTTGAAGTACTTCATGTGTACTTTCATCTTACAAAAGAGCATTCACATTTGAAAGATACAGGTTGTGTCTTTCCTTGTTAGTTGCTACAGTTCTTGAAATTTAAGAGACAAAGAATTTTCTTAGTTTTTGAATGAAATCTTTGAAATGTTAATTTTCTGCTTAACTTAATTTGGAATAATTTAAGAGCTTTAAAAAAAAGAAACTCACTAAAACAGTAAAGAATAAAATCAAGTGTAATATTAAATTCTCCTTAAGTATCGTTTATTACTAGATAACAGCAAAGTTTTCAAACAATAATAAAAAAAGTTGCTTTTGGAGGATCAGCCTTGTTTTAACGATATTAGAATGCATAATCTGAGCATTACTTTCATAATAAAAATATTTCTTTTTCCACATTACAAAATTACTTCAAACATTAGAATTTTCATCAACGAAAACAATGGCCTTTGTCATTAAATGATTCAAATGAAAAAGAATTAACTTTCTCAAAAGTGCAGGGAGCCATAATTACAGAGGTGTTTAGGGGCAAAGAGGCCGTCATCGATTTTTGCCGATTTTTTATCTCCCCCCCCCCTACAATCACCCTAACGTGATAATCCAATAACCTTCCTCTCTCTCGCAAAATGATGTCATTTTCTAAAGCTATAAATGTGATGGATTACTTCGACAATTAAAATCCACTAAAATTGTAAAGTTAATTGTTTATTTAAAACTACAGTATAATAAAATTTTCCCATGCGGAATTCACCCATTCCTCCAAACTGTATCACAGGCATGGGATTCGCTATAGGTTCTCCTGTTTAACTTGGCTCATCCACGTCCACCTCAGCGCACTCGACATCAAGTGCCTACCTCGTGACGCTGTCCCCAGTAGCAGAATTTTCTGTATCAATCTGCAACACCAGTTTCAGAAGCCAAAATTTCGTGCAACTCCGAACGATGCAGAGCCAAGCTTAGTATCATAATAAATTACTGTCATTTTAAAGCAAAATTTGCATTTTAAAATATATGACCAATAACACATACAGACAATAAATAAATATTTATATAGTTTAAAATTGAAGTTGCAGTTAATGGAAGCTAAGAGAAAAGTAATACCTGAAAGTAAGTAATATCTCAGGCTGAAAGTAAAGAAAAGTAACTTAAACACAGTTTAATATTTCAAAATTATTTATTATTTAACTCAGTGAAAACATGGTAAGCATTCATCTGAATCATTGATAACTCTACTAACTACTTTCGAAGTAACATCATGTTTAAAAGCAATATTTGTAGACACATGCTTAAAATGTTGAAAGTATGACATCCCATATTTTTCAACTAATGTAGCTTTAAAAATTTTATGCATATGCTTACATCCACTTTCAGGACCGTTAAGCATAATAAATACACGCATATCTGATGTGCCAATGTCTTCCAATGAGCCCTCATTACCTCTTGGTCTTTTTACCATCACATTGCTTTTTACTGACCCCCAACTCCCACATATTGCCTCTGACACAGAGATTGACATACAAAACGAGAAAAAGTTTAGAATAAGGGAGAATTTATGCTTCAGCCGTACCTTAGATAACATAAAAAGCTTTCACAAAGTGACCCTTCATCTCTGTTTTTCGATATTTTATGCTCCATTCAAGAACATAGTTCTTTATATTCAAAGAAAAAAGTGTCCTTATCAATATTTGTAAGGCTAAAAGGAAAGTCGCTGATATACTCTGAGAATATGTCAGAAGTGAACGTAGATGCCAAATGTTCTCCAGAAATATCCGATCGTGGATATATCAAATGATCAAGGTTAAAAAGACATCCAACCTTTTGTATCACATTATCAATACCTTCATTTATCAATACCATCATTTTTTCCCTTGGTATAATGATCAAATTTTTCCAAAATGTTTGTGATGAATTTGATAAAATCCTTTTAAAATTTGAATTCAGCTGATTTTTCTCCTCTTCAGATAAGTAGCTGAAGCAGTTGATCTTAATAGTTTTGAGAGTTACAGGTTCATCAGGTAGTGGCACACCTTGGTAACTGCAAAATTTGAATAACTCTGAAGCTGTTTTTGAATATTTGAAAAATGAATCTGGAATTTTTTTCAAGAATTGACACAAATCATCAACTGTTTTTAAGTCGGACATTACATCAATGTAATTCATAAATATTTTTAAATGTGAGTGAAAATTATTAATTGATCTTGCTTAATCCCAAGGAGGAATTTCAACTAACTGAACACATTTAGAAGTTTTAGCTAAAATGTCGTAAAAATCTGCTAACAAAAGTATATGGAGTATAGTGGATTTTTTTAATAAATTATCACGTAATGCAAATTGATCCATATCTTTTTCACAAGCTCATACAAAAAATTTATAACCATGTATGAAAGTATTAAATATTTCCATTGAATAAGCAGTGAACTTCATTGATTTGAAAAGTTTTGGTTGATACAAAACTTCCTCAAAATCTATTGAACTATTAACAAGCTTTTCATATTTTAACCCCTTCATGAATTCCATCATATATTCAAGTATGAGATTATGTGTCTTGTTAATAATATTTGGCATTTCAGCATTTTTCTCCATTAATTAAGTGCGGTGCATCATGTGCATCATGTCTAAACACCAGGATGCTAGAATATTTCTTCAAATTTAGCTCATCTTTTATATGGTTGGCAACACCTAACTTTATGTATTGCCCATCTACAGCTGTGCCAGCTGCTCTCTCACATATTGAGCATCTAAACCAATTTAAAAAGGGTTTTAAGGATGCTAGATGATAGGCCTTTACCAGAAAAATAATTTACAAAATTATGTTCCAGCAGGGCCGGCGCTAGGAGGGTGCGGACCTCGGGCGAGATGAATTTTGCGGAGCCCTTGCCAATCCTATTTCAACAACCAAACAAAAACAAACAAAAATCTTACTTTAACAAAAAAAAAAAAAAAAAAAAAAACCACGATCCTATTTTATCCTCTTTCTTCTAACCATGCGCTGGGCCTTGGGCGGTCGCCCCATTCGCAACCCCCCGGTTGCGGCTCTGGTTCCAGATAAATAGAATGAAAAATATTCTTTGTGTTAATACCAAAAATTGGAATTCTCAATCCTATAATAGGCCTGCTGCTATGGTTTACCGTTATCTTATCAGCAACTAATCCCACAGGCAGATCAGCACATTAAATGTTGCAATTTCTTTCAGTAACACACAATGTGCACATGGCAAGTATATGCGAGGAAATTCCTTTGAATGATTTTTGGTTCCAATAACACACCCACTGTTATGCATGATACAAACCAAATCTTCATATGATTCACACGACAATTTTTTATATATATATATATATATATATATATATATATATATATATATATATACCGTGTGAAGTAGGCACTATTTGCACAGTTGAGTGCATTTAACTTCCCTGCCTTTTCCATTTCTTCCGATTTTTTTTTTCACAGAAATAGGATTGAGAATTGTTGATGTGTTTGTTTGACTGCATGTGTCTTTTATATGTAAAGTTCCCATATTTCTTTTGTAGATTCCTCCTCCTACAGCCTCTACCATTAAATATTTCCAACATCACACTAAATTTAAATGTAAAAAAACTACATTTAATACTAAAAAGCAAATTTTCAAAAAGATTACGTCTTTTCTTTTTCAAGCCTAAAAATTTCTTTAGGCTTGAAAAAGAAAAGACGTAATCTTTTTGAAAATTTGCTTTTTAGTATTAAATGTAGTTTTTTTACATTTAAATTTAGTGTGATGTTGGAAATGCATATGTCTTTTAACATCAATCTTTAAATTTCTAAAAGACCTTGGCATTACATCATTTTCTGCGAAAGTTTCACCATTTTGGAAATAATTATTAAGTAAACTGCTTCCACAATATGAGCATTGAAGCCCATCATCTATTCTTATAAAACAACTTTCCCATTTAAGAAGCCTGACAGCGATTTGTGAGCTGAGCTAAGTATTAAAACTTATTTTAGGGTCATCTCAGATTAGCGAGTGATGACGTCATTTTTGGCAAGACCCCCCCTTCCCCATGCGTCATGTTACCGTTATCCAAAGACCAGACCCCCTCCCTAATTTTAAATGACGTAATATATGGACGGCCCCAAATTACCAAAACGTATTGGGCCAAACTTCAATAATTTTTAAAGAAAAAAAAATAGTTCAAACTTTTGCCAACATGGAAAAAAGTGCGATGAAAGCACATAAATATGCAGATTGTAGTTCACTGACTGACGGACTAAATTGAAGGATACCAAAAAAGAGATGAAAACGAAGAGCGTGTGTTAGGTCCGATTGATGTACAATGGTTGAGCGGTGGTGCTTTGAAATGAAACCTTCGCTCTGCTAGATTTACATGATCGTTCTTGCTGATGAAACTTTACTACCAAAACAACACAACATTACTTCTGTCGCACTTCGAGCAACTTGGAAGCAATCGGATGTTGAAGAATTTAAGGAAAGGCCCAATGACAATCACAAATTTTCGAAAAATGATTTTTCGATTTGAAAATACGGGATGTTACAAGTGCTGCCAGGACGAGAACCCAAACCGCCAACTTGAAACAGTTGCAACTGCTGCACTGGAACCAAATGATGCACACGCGTCCAGCAGTACATGGGCAATATCCAGGCATATCCAGGTTGTATATGCCATATACAACGGTGTGGAAACATATGCGTAAACTGCAGAAGATTTTCCCGTGCAAGATCAGCCACACTACTTGGAAATGCCGACGCTCGTCTGAACTTTTCTCTGATGTTCCTTAGCTCGAATGGAAGTCGACGAATGCATGGCTTTGGAACATCCTATGGAGTTATGAGACACATTTTCATCTTAAAGGAATTGTAAACACACAGAATTGCCGCATTTAGGCGGTGGAGAATCCTCTTGTGTCACAGGTGATGCCTTTGCACTCATCGAAAGTCACAAGTGTGGTGTGGGTTTATGTTTCGTTCATCGTCGGTCTGTACTGTTTTAAACCAATAGCACGAACGGTCCCATGATACTTCGTCCTACATGTGATGTATCAACGAATGCTGCTTGATTTGTTATTTCATAATTTCAGCAGCATGGGATCCACCATGTTTATGCAGGTTGGAGTATCTCCTCACATTGGATTGGTGTAGAGCAAGTGTTACAGCAGCATTTCACCGAAGACACAACAATTAGTCTAGCGTTTCCTACGAGTTGGCCAGTTCGATTCCCATGATCTCACTCTGAGAGTTTTGATTATGGGGATATTTGAAAAGTTTGGTGTACCAAGGATAAGTTAGTAATGTTAAAGGACCGAAAAATGTTGCACATGAGGCAAATCACTGAAGATCTGTTATGTTCTGCTGTAGGAAATGCTGTTCACAAAATGCAGTTATTGGAACAGTTATAAGGGAAACATATTGAATCACATCTGAATATGATGAAAAATAAAAATTAATGTTGATTGTAAACTTTATTTATTATTTTCTCTATTTATTTAAATCACCATTTTATCTCCTGGTGGCGAAATTTTGAATAACTTTGTTTTGAAATCAAAAGCACATGGCTGAAATAGTGTTTACATCAAATTTAGTGGAGTTTTGCCCAATTGTTTTTGGTAATTGGACTCTAAACATCACCTCTTTAATTATGGCGCCGTGATATGTAGTTATCTTCGAACATTTATTGCATTGATTTTTAGTTCATTTTATTTGTGCCTAAAACCTTTAATTTCTATTAATATTATGAGAGATGAAATCTCTTCAAAATTATCAGTGAAAATATTGATTAGAAATTATTTTGAAGAGAGAAGAAATGTTGTTGGATCTCTCGATTAGTAGCGTTGTTTCGATTGATCAAAAGTGCATTTAAAATACATCGGTTTAAGAATATTAGTAAACTAAACACACAAAAACGAATTTAATACGAACCGCATCGGAACAGGACTTTTGACTTAAATGTTTTCTTTATTAGATTTCAAAACTAAATTCATTAAAGAAGTATCGTTTATTCTTCTGAATAGTTTTTTGGTTTTTAAGATGTTCTCAATGTGAAATATTCTCTATTCAGTAATGTTTTCTTAAGTTTATAGGTCTTCAGAAAATTATATTTTTACATGGATTTCTAGATACGGGCGTGCTTTTATGAAATTGTCGCTGAAATTAAAAAAACCCAGGAAATGTGATGATGGGCCAAATAGGTCAAAGACTTCCCTGCTTCCAATTAACTTTATTATTTTAGGATAACTAGTCGGCTACCCGTCGCTTCGCTCCGGAAGCCTCCCTTATGTAACGGAAAACAATTTTTTATTTATTAAAACACACACACAAATTACATCAAGCAAACTAAAACTAAAATTTTTTAAAAGCTTTTTTTTAATTTAATTTTTGATGTCTATATTCTCTCAATCTACGACTGCTTTTAGAACCACCTTGTAAATCATATATCTATAATATATTTTTATTTTTTAGAGATTAGAATGTAGGCCTAGTGGTCTAATGGCTAAGACGTCTAACTTCTGAGCAGAATTCTACCTAATAGAAATAGTGCATCTTTCTTTCTTGACTATCTTTTTTTTTATTCCTATTGATACTTTTCAGTCGTTTTCGAGTTAGAAATAGTGATGGTTTTTGAGTTACAAATAGTGATTTTTCAGTATTCTACCTAATGAAATACTGCTTCTTATTTCTTGACTCTTTTTTTTTTTTTTATTCCAAATGATACTTTTTAGTGGTTTCTAAGTTACAATAGTGTTCAGTATTCTATCTAATAGAAATACTGCTTCTTTCATTTTTGAGTCTCTTTTTTTATTCTAAGTGGCACTTTTCAGTGGCTTTTGTGTTCCAAATATTGATGGTTTCTGAGTTACAGATAGTGATTTTTCAGTATTCTATCTAATAGAAGTATCGCTTCATTCTTTTTTGACTCTCATTTTAATTATAATTGTCATTTTCAGTGACGTTTGAGTTACATTTATTGATGGTTTTTGAGTTGCAAATAGTGAATTTTTCGGTATTCCACCTCAAAAAAAGAGTGCTTCTCTCTTTCTTGACTCTGTTTTCTTTACTCCAACATCTGGCGTGTACACCCACATATTTTTCAATATCACATAGGATTTGGTTAAGTAAGAATATTGAAAATATTGCAACGTTTCGGCAATTGTCGTTCTAATTATCAGTTTCGAATTACAAATAAACTGACTGATGTGAAATAAATAAATAATCTTGAGATTCAAAAAAAAGATTGAATACATTCCTTATTGATGGGGGAAAGCAAAGGAGATATAAGTAAAAAAAAAACATATGACGAGAGTTGTAGTCCCTATGGCCTAATGGATAAGGCATGTGACTTCGGATCAGCAGGTTCGATTCCGGTCGCGGATGTTTCATTGTAAAAATTATTTCTATTTTCCATTCGCTCAGAAAATTGCGCCGGACAGACACACAGACAGACAGACAGACAGAAAGACAGACAGACAGAGAAATAAAAGATTTTAGTAATATAGATTCCCTAAGAAATTGTCTTTTAAATGTTTTCAATTTTTAATATTGATTAAATTGACGTTTGTCAAAGATATTTAAAGAAAATATATCAGCTCATAGCCTTACATACTTTAAAAAGCGATAAATCAGAAAATAATATATTTTTTCTTAAATCAAATCTAAATAATTATTGCTTTATTGAAATTTAGAAGTAATTTGAGTGATGGCTTTTCACTAAATCTTCGACAGTTTGAATGTGAATTGAGGACTAAAAGAAAACAATTCATTACTGGGTTGAGTTTCTCTCATTTAGAATTGGTCTTATAATTTTATGTTTAAGTAATTTCGACAAAATAGGCCTATTCCTGAATTTCTAACACTACATTCTCCTGTGACGATGATTGACTCGTGAACGTGTATTTCGCTGCCAAGAACTGTCGTTGTTGCCCATTGTTTGTGGTTGATGGCGATCACTGTTGAGCAAATGACTTCCCACCAATTGTTTTAAGAATCCGCGTGCCACGAGAGGTTGGCTCCAAAATCGTACCGAGGACAGATTTGATCATTTCCATATTTCACTTGTGCAGCACCAATTGGCTTGAAAAAAATTTGCGTGGAGAAAAAAAGTTATTCCTAAATTTTAAGAAAATGATTGGACTTAGCTTTGGAGCTGTCTTTTAATTTACCTGACGATGAATCCACACCTAATTCGGTTTTAAAAATGATTTGGCCAAATCAAAATTAGCAGGAAACGACGGAACCCATTCCATTAACCCTAAACCTGAACGGAATTAAGAATTAGAGGTAAGCCTAATCTCCGTCTTTTTATGTAAAATGTTCAGTTAATTCAAATGATCGAATGAAATTAAGATATGATTTTTAAAATAGATATTTCTTAAATATTTTTTTAATACGTAACGTATTAATATCTAAAATTTGTTTTTTTAAAAATTTCATTTTTTACTAAAACGTTCTTTTTATAGAAATGTTTAATTTAATTTTGACACGTAATCTTGGATGTAAAAGTTTTTACTGATTTTATTTTTTATTTCCGAACCAACTGAAATTTCTAATATTTTGCTGTTTTTAATTTTTTAATTATTTTTTAAGATAAGGAAAATTTGAGATTTAGGCCTTTAAACGTTCGTTCTGTTTAGGGTTATTAAAAGGCTTAATAATAGAACTGTTCGTTTATGGAATTTTGTTATAGTGAAGACTTTCTATATTTTATATTTAATCTTTTTATTAAAATTAGAAATCCCTCCTATTTTTATTTCCGATTTTTAATTGAATTATTTATTTTAATTGAAATTAATATTCATAATGAATTCATTTTAAGAATTATTATAATTTTACTTTACGCTAATGTTCTTCTTTTGGAATTTCCTCAGCATATTTTTGGTTTTTCTAAGATTTATTTTCAGTAAAATTTAAAATTTACGGTAAATTGAAATATTCCTAAAATAACGTTGAAGGATTAATTGTTTGCTTTTATTTTCCTTTACAGTTATTGGTCGATTGGTTTCTTAATTTTTTTTTTTTTGTAGTATAATTAAAAGTTAGAGGTATTAAGTCTTGAATTTTAATTTTTAAATTAGCTTTTATAATGTGATTGTCATTTGAGTTCTAAATATTTTAGTAAATTATTTATTTTTTGCCTTAATACAATTTTATAATCGATTTGAATAAACTAAATGCCTTGGGTTTGAGATTAGGCTTATTTGAATTCGAAGTGAACCTAAGACGGACTATCATTGAAGCTGCAGTTGAATGTTTTGAAAATACAATGGATTCCAGCAAATTAGCTCTTTATTTCAAATTATGAAATCCGTTTTACTAAATGTAACGAAATTGGGAAATGGCTGTTTCGTCGTTGTTCGATACCTTCTTCAATGAAGCAAAGGCTGTGATCAGTTCTTAAAAGAATTGAAGGGAGAATGGAGGGCACAATTATTTCGAAAATGATTTAAGTGAAAGGTGGGAAGGTTTCCTAACTATAAATAAATGGATGAATTTTGAGATACTTTTTGATAGGTGATATTAAAAGATTTTAATACAGTTGATAAAAGGACCTCGCTTTGATTTTGAAAGGAGTATGAATCCTTAACATCAATGTTTGTAATTTTAGAATTTTAGTAAGATTTTAAATCATTCTGTAACTTTGTAATAATCATAAAGATTAAAATTATTAGGGTTTCATATTTTGCCAAATTATCCCAAAAGGGTTTGGATTTTCAGGGATGGTTTGGATCCATTTCTCTTAGGCTTAGGAAGATTAAAGTTAATTTGGATGAAATTAAGTAAAATTTAAGTATTTTATGTTCCTCTTCGACGATACTGTCCTTTATCTTCAAATCAGTTTTTTTTTTCTTCGAAGATTGTGGTTTTGTTTTTATCTCCAGTCGACCATTTCTTAATCATCAGAATAATTTGAGTATTTGACAAAGTTTTGAAGCCTGTAATTGAGACTGCAGCTTATTAAATTTGAATTTTACAACAAATATTTTTTTTTACATTAAAAATCAAATTCGTATAACTATTTAACATTACGAATTCTTTACTTCATTTTAATTCTAAAATGTCTTCCTTTGGCATAGAACCGTGGAGCAACTTGTGATTTTTGCAGGCCAAGGTCTCTTTAATTTACGATTAAATAACATTTTTGGTGTGCAAGATCAGTTCTATATTTCACTTGTCAGTTCTTTGAAAGTATGAAATTCTATTAATATATATTTGGTATCAATAGACTATTGGATTAACTAATTGCTAAAGTAACTATTCAAAATTAAAATAATGTAAAAAGAAAAATTGTTTTTTTGAAAACTGTTAAACAAAAGGAAATCGAAAAACGTTTGGTGAAATAAAGGTATTTAGAACTCGTTTCTTTTGAATGTGCATTCGAATGACTGTTTTTCCTCATATTTTTCAAAATTGCTAATTGTTAAAATGCTCTTAATTCAATTAAAGTTGAGAAATTTGATCGTTAAAGTTCCCATTTGTGATAGATCCACAGGTGATTCGTTGTGGGGAATGAACCCTTACTCCCTTCCTGCCATGAGTTCATGAAAACCCTTATGGAGAGATAATGAGATCGAGTCGAAAAGCGATTTTGGCAAAAACTCATAAATTTTTAAATTGTAAATTCCTCTAATTTAGTTTTTAATTAAAAAAAAAAACCTTCTACTGAATTTGAATTAAAAGTTTTGAAGAATTTTTAAAATGTTTTGTTGGATATTTCCGTTAAGTTGATGAGTTCGATATGCTGTGCTTGCAAATTTTAATTTTATTAAAGTATCTTTGGAATCGCATTAGCTGCTCACTGAGAATGCTTATTTAAGACTTTTACTATCTATGAGGAAAAAGTTCTTAATCTGATTCGCACTTTTAGAAAGATTAGTAATTTAGAAGAATTTAATAACTTAAACATATTCCTTATTCTTGCAAATGATCAAAATTCGTGAAACAAAAGTATTCAACAAAGTATTTTGCCAAATTATATACCAGTTTTAATTATTTAGTATCTTAATTACAGATAAATTTAATTGATGTAAAATTATATAAAAGTAAAAAATTTAAATATAAAATTTAATTCATTATTGCAGTTTGAGTATTTTTTCATGAAAAACCCGTTTTCCAAATAAACCTGTTTCAATAATTCACCTCTTCACATTATCTAATTCTCATTCTTCATTTTTCAGGGACAGCCCCACGATGAAGTCCAACAAACCTCAATCCCCTAAAAGTCCCCCCACGGGCCCCCCGCGATTCCCCACGGGACTAAGCCCTGCCCAAATGATCGGAATTACAATTGGCATAGTGGCGGGCTGCCTATTAAGATACACCTACCGAAAATCCGACAAACCATGTAAGTACTATTTCTTAGGTTTCTTTTGTAAATTTACTTTTAATTCAAAAAATGGATGGAAAGGCTCATTTATTGAATTGGAGAAAATGGAGGAAAAAAAAAAAAAAACTAGTATAAAGTCCGAGTGTTTTAATCAAAATAATTCAATTCCTATAACTAATGAACTTTTCAACAACTAAAATTATATTTAATAAATTTCGCCAAATTACGATACACAAGTTACAGCTACTAGAATAATTTAGGTATGCTTAGCATTCTGGTTCCAAAAGATAAAATTACAAAATAGGGTAAAATGACTAATTACTGGCACCAACTTTTCAATTTTTACTGTTAGCCTATGTTATGAAGTGAACTTTGAGGGTTATTTGCTTTAGTCCACTGTATCTGGGTTAGATCTATTTAACTTGTAAGAATTTGAAGCAATTAATACAGATTAGAATTATAACCAAAAAGTTGACCAAACTGGCACTTTTAGTCTTAAATACTGGCACATTATTTGCCAGTAATTGGTCAACTTTAGTCTGTAATAGCCTACACTTCATCTTAAATATGAGCAATAGATAATCCGTAATTGAGTATAGCCCACTTTTTTCATTTTTATTTTATATAGGCCTAATTAATGTTTCAGAAATTTTAAAACTTGTCAAAGATCTCCAGAATTTTTTTTTTTTATTTTGGTTTAAAACCAAATGAACATAAATACTTTTGGAATAAATCTTTTCAATTTGACATAAAATGAGCTATGACAGGCGAAATATAAATGTTATTTTAAATAAGTCAAAGAACTGAGGGATTTACAAGTCATGTTTAAGTCTGCAAGGACACTTTGTGCTTATTTGTTGTTTCACAACAAAACACATTATTTTAAATAGGTTTAAGTTTATTTTTTTTACACTTAAAACAATACATGATGCCAACTGTCACAATAATGTGAAATACAAATGCAAACCTGTTTTCGTTACCTTTTGGACTTAAATGTTACCATGCCCAAGAGAGAATCGAACTTCAGATTAGTTGTCCGACGCCCTAGCCGCTGGACCAAACAGTAGGTTACTATGGTCGAACGACCATGTTACGGGCCGTCCATTAATTATGTGAGGTGTTTTTTTAAAAATTTGGACCCCCCACCTCCCCATTAGTGAGATTTGGTGAGGTGGGGGGGGGCCCCCCCCCCCCCCCCCCCTCACCTCACGTGAGATTTCAAAAAGTCAAAAAATCAAAAGTTCAAAAAGTCAACATTACAAAATGTTGTAATCTATTATAATACGTATATTCTCTGAATGAAAAGTTGACTTCGTTGATCCCCCCCTCCCCCTTGATGAGATTTGGTGAGATTTTGCCGGACCCCCCCCCCTCCGCCTTTTGAGCTCACGTAATTAATGGATGACCCCTTACTTTGGTCGAGCGGCTAGAGCGTCAGACTTCTAATCTGAAAGATGGCGTTCAATTCCTGCTCGTGCATGTTGGCAATTAAGACCAAAAGACAACGGAAATTGGTTCGCATCGAGATTTATTTACATTTAAAATAGACTACCGATTAGCCTATCGATATTACTAAATTTTGCAAAATAATATTCTACATTTATGCGGTTTAAAAAAATTAGCACATTAAGTTTGCTTAATTTAAGGCTGAAAGAAATTTTAAAAAAAAATTAAAAAATGCATAGGCCTAACAGTTGACTGTTAAGTGTAGGGCAAGCTTATGCAAATTTAATTTGCTATAGTGCCTAGGCTACACAAATGTTTTAAGAGAATCTAGAATAATTACAATTAGCTGACATGTCTTTATTCTGGCCCTGCCAGTATTTGGTTCTCAGTGAGTGCCAGTAGACACGAGATGCCAGTTTACAAGTGCCAGTATTAGGTTGTTTTGCATCTCACAAAGTTTTTTATTTTCTCTCATAAATAAACATAAACTATACAAAACACAGCTTGAAATCGTAAACATTAAAACATGAATTACTTACCTGCACTGCCGATTCTTTCTTTTTGTTTCTCAGTACTTGCCATTTGTCAATTTTGAAAGTCTTCGGAGTCAGCCTTTAAGTCCCGCCGAATTAAAACTTGAAACACAGTATGAACAGCAATGCAGCACCAGCTATTTAGCGTTATTACCTATAAAACGCTTTCTGTTAAGAAAAAAAAAGTTAGGCTAACTATGAAACTAAACATATCAGCATTTCGTGAGCGCTGTAAAACAATAATTCAGTTAATAGTAGTGCAGCTGAACCAGTTATTACAAAGAGTGCCAGTATTTGGTCAGGTGCCAGGGTTTGGTCACTTTACCCTACAATACTTAAAAAGTTCGGTAGTAACTCAGAATATATGGGATATAAAAATACGTTCGCAAACCAATGGGAATGTTTATCGTGACGTCACTTGTCACGTGATATAGGTTAACCCTCCAATGCCTTCTAGTAGAAACTTCGTGATATCGTTCGCTTTATTTTCTAATTCCACCAAAATAACGCTGCTGTTTAATTAATAAGATGTAATTTAATTAAAAAGATATAATTATGATTTTCTAAGTAAAGATAAAAGTAACATTTAATGTTAGTAAACCTGACTTCTGAAGCTAAAAGAAATGATTTGAACGCAGTGTTTGCTTTAATATTAGCTGATTCCTTTAAGCATCAGTTTACTTATTCCAGTTTATAATAAAAATGTATTACTTTATGAATTCACTTATTTTTCAGTTTGCTTACCTTGTATTTATGCTATTATCTGGAATTTCTATACATTATAATTCTAAAAATTCATTTATGCATTATGTATTTATGCACTTGAACCAAATGCCGAAATTTGTTTCTATTCCTTACAAAGTAGAAAAAAAAAATATGCAACATTATTCTAAGTGTTACATTTGTATTACTGTAAGTCTCTTTCATTAAATAATTTCATTAATATTAAAATAAGCTTCCCTCTTAAATTTTTATTATTTCGGTGATTAGTGTTTTTTATTTTGTTTTGGGGTTTTTTTTTTTTGGAAATGTAATTTGTTAATATTAATAATCATTCTTTTTTTTTTCTTAAATTGCTAAAAATGTTCCATTTAGTAATTTGTTTTATATATTATGTTTTTATTTTCAATGTCTATTTCAAGTGATATCGTTTATTGAAATATTTTTTTTTATATATCAGAACATAGAAGGAAAAATTCGTAAATGTTCAAACAATTCAGTCATATTTATCATTGTAATTCGTAAGATTTAATAAGTTCAATTTAAGAACATATCCCCAATGGCGGGACCGATAATGCTTATTATGCGATAGAAAAAAGTAGGCCTATATCTTAATTTACTGCAGTAATGAGGAAATTAAAGTAAAGGCTTTGAATACTAATTATTTTCCTTCTGAGGTATTCAAATTGTTAAAATTACATTATTCTAATGAAGCGTCTACATACCATTACTATATCTGCAAATTACTTCGAAAATTGCGTAATTAATTACTTTATAAATTTCAACTTAAAAAATATTTATTTATTTATTTAATATAATCAATTGTTTTCTTCTCAATGACCTTGAAAGTGCTTCGACAGAAAACTTCTGAAATTCAATTTACATTTTTTCAATTTGAATGTTATTTTATTGCGATTTTATTTCAATTACTGAGTTTTTCTTTCTGTTAATGTTATCTTTGTTAATTGTGAATTAAATAATTAGTTAAAAGCGTTAACGGTTTCTCCTAACGCTAGAACAAATTGGTCAAGAAAATTCTCTTGTATCATTTTTCAAAGCAAGGTTGTAGCAAAGATTTATTTGCGAAAAGTATTCTAAATTACGATGTAATCAACAATAACTTTACCTTACAGAGATTTAAGTTTTAAATGTTAAAAGCAGAAATATCAGTTTAATGGAGATTAGTAGCTTTAATCTCTTGTGCATCACAATAAGTTTTAATCTATTTTTTTTTTAATGATTTTTAAGAATATGAAATGGTCAGAAAATGAAGCCCTTGCATTTTGGTAATCAAAAGAAAATTTAATTTGTTTTTAAATTCTTGTGGAACATTGAAAATAAACAGACTATTAAACCCTTGTATGAGAATCAGGTTGACACGGAACTCGTATAGAGCTTCGAAAAGCTTTCCGATGTATATATGTAGATATGGTTAATTTATTTTAATGGTTTTTATTTTTAATATTCTACGATTCCATGTTATATGGATGTTTTTAATTAAAAAAATAGTGTAATTAAAACCAGAAAGCAGTGCAAAGAGCAAAGTATTTTATAATCAGTTGCTTAACAAAATTCTAATTTTTCTTTTGACGAAGCAATGTTTCTCAATTATAAAATTTTGTAATTAAATAAAATCGTCAGTAATATAAAGTACAGCATTATTAACACTACCAAACATTTAAGGGAACGTAAAATCAACTTCAGAACTTTTAAATTTTAAATTCACAAAGTTTGAGCTTGTAAATTTTCAGAAATATACATTCAAAAGTTATCAAACAAAATCATGAAAATCCATTTCGATAGTGATAATTTGGAGTAATGTCGCGGGCGAAGTTATCCGAAATGGTAAATTTCGTATTAAAGATCACTTTCAGTAATAGTTTAAGAATGCTTTCGTACAGTTGATTTAAATCTGCAGTATTTATACTATTAGTAAACATTTCATGAAGGCCGACAACTTCTAATTTGTAACTGATAATTTAAGAAAAACCCTTTTCATAATTGTCTTTTAATATTGGCAGTTTTTTGAACTGATTTTTGTCAGTTTTATATAATATTGGATTTTGCGTTGGGTCATTCCACGTCAAATAATTCAGGCCATGACATCCACTATTCAGTTGAGAACTGAGCTTTGGTATACTATTATACTTAATTTCATTAACTTTTGCCAATTTTTATTGCTTTATATGCGTTCTGTTGGTAGTAGTTGCAGAAAGTTTGATGCAATATGGTACTTCCAAGCGAATTGTGAAAATTTGAAAATTGGCTGCAGTTTTTAAATGGAAACAAGTAGGCTGACAAATTTTTTCCCTGAATATGCTTTCTGACATGTAGTTTACGAAAACATGAACGAATTGGCCATACAAATTTTTTTTTAATATTTTTGAATTTTATTGTTTTTGTTTTTTGGTTAAATTAAAAAAAAAATTTGGACACCTGCCCCCCCCCCCTCTGAAAATTACTATCGCATGGATCTTGAAGATAAAAATATAAACCTTTCTCTTTAATTTAAAAAATATCAAGGTTCTAATGCAAAACTGTAGGAGCTATTGCATTTTTCAATTAAGAGCTCATCCATGGAACACCTGAGTTCCTGAATCCATATACCTTCTTTAGATCATTACTAAAAAAGTTCTTAACCTGCAACATTTAAATTTTGGAAATGTTCATACATCTACGTAAACTTCAATTATACAAAATTTCAAGGTTTTCTGCGAGGGTGGGTGTCATTTCCTAACATTTCTGGATTTAATATGGAATGACCCTGTTGTAATACAAACTTCTAAATTTTTCTTTAGAGCAACTTTGCCAAATATAACTTTAGTCTAGGCTAGCCTTTAAGAATTGTTTTTCTCATGATCTAAAATCAAAGTTGCTGTTAAAAATACTTTTATGTAAAGCAACTAGACAGTAACTCTGTATTCCAAATAACATTTTCATTGCGATTTTGTTTGCGTAGTATCTTACCATCAAAACATTGGATAGTTCTTTGTAACTGTTTCTATTTAAACAAAACAAAAATACCATTGAGATGCTGAACGCAGACTTAGATTTCTAATATATTTCAAATTCCAGCAACACGAATCTTTTAAAATAATTTTTAATGCCACGACTATTGTGAAATTTTGTGGTTTTAAAACAATTTGACAGTGTTTTTACGCTATTTAATATATTGAACAATTAAATCTTATATCTGACAAATTTTTAATAAGGAATAGTGTAGAAAATAAAAATTTCTTAAAAAAAACCTTACTATCCAAAAAAAAAAAAAAAAACCCGAGTTTTTAAGATGTCATTGACGAACAGTTTATGGCTTTCAAAAATTAAAAACTGTTGGTTAAAAATAAAATTTAGCGCCTTACATTCCCTGTTTGTCTGATCCCACAATGCTTCGCAACGGCTTCTGTTAGCTCAGTTGGTTAGAGCATCGTGCTAATAATGCGAAGGTTGTGGGTTCGATCCCCTCATGGGCAATTATTTTTTTTCTCCCCATTTTAAATCTTTTCAGTATCTTAAAAAATTTTTTTTTTTTTTTTTAATCCTTATTAGGAATTCAGTGGATTAACAAGTTAAGAATGACGATTATTCCATAGAAATAAAGGCGGGTGAGATAGCATGGGGTCAGACTCGCGCGCGCATTTTCTAGACCACCCCGGCGTAGTCAATTCTAAAGTAAAGGTGACTCAGAAGCCGCTGCGAAGCATTGTGATTGGTTTATTAATCACTATCCTACCTTGTTTTTAAATTTCACAATATCTCAAAAGAAATTAAAAGCATGATCGAAAGAATACTATTAATATTCATATTTTTTAGTGTTTAATCTTTTTAACTAAAAATGACAGTTACAGTAGTTAATACACCATATTAAGCTGATTTTCTTTTTTTCTTTCAGCCTTACTTTCTAATTCCATAAACGGTCTCTACCTTAAGCCACCTAACGATCCATGCCAAAGTTCGAGCTGTGATGCGTGTGGATCAGATGACCCTTGCCAAAAGAAGGACCAATGTCAAAAAGATCCCTGTAAAAAAGATCCCTGTAAAAAAGATCCATGTAAAAAAGAGGACCCTTGCAAAAAAGATCCTTGTAAAAAGAAAGACCCCTGCAAAATGGAAGATCTCTGCAAAAAGGCGGATCCCTGTAAAAAAGTAGATCCCTGTAAAAAAGAAGATCCCTGTAAAAAGGACGAATGTAAAAGTCCGTTTCCCTGGCGAACTGCATTTTCGTGTCGTAAGGACGACGACTGTGATGACGATGAGATTGAAGAGGATCCTTGTCCAAGTAAATGTCCTAAGCAAGATCAGTGTGGATGCAAATCCGGGGAAGCTGTTCACAAGAAGAGCTATTGTGAAAAGTTAGGTTTGTGCAAGAAAGGTCATTGTGAACATTTGATTAGTGGAGGAAAGAAGCAGAATTGCGCTAAGGATTCATGTGAAACGTCTTCTACTCATCGTGTACCTTTCCCTTGCGCCTTTAATGACAACTGTAAAGACCATACCAATGAAACCACGAAAAACGATCGTTTGACATCGGGTCAATGTAAAAAAAATAGCTGTGGCAAGAAGGGCGGTTGTCCTGCTCACGTTGGTCATAGAGAGGGATCTGAAAAGGAGTCTCTTACTTTTTTAAGAAATCCAATACCAAATTCTAGAAGAAACCATCAAGAAGACGGAGGCAAGAAATCCTGCTCCTGCCACAGACAATTGGAAAATCAAAACCATCACGAGGAGTGTGATGAAGATGACTACGATGACGACGACTGTGACGATGATGACTCTGACAATGACGAATGTGAAGATGACATCTGTAAACCAGATCGAAATCATCACGACTCAATGAATCATAATGGACGAAATTACGGCAGCCATAGTTGTGGAGAAAAGCAATTCGACGAAGATTCGTGCAGTTCTAAGCGCATTTGTAAATCCATTGCATCAAGCTGTACCAAGAAAGACATTACTTTACAGCCTTGGGCCAATGCACACGATTTGAAGGTCGTGAAGGTCGCAAAGGATGAAAATGAGGAAAAACCTAAAACTGCATCCACTGAGAGCATTAAGAAAAAACATTCTAAAAAGAAAGGCCATTCCAACGGACATAAAAAAGCAAAAGATCAATTGCAGAAGAAATCAACTTGTGGTTGCAAATCAAATTCCGATAAAAAACCAAGTCCTTTCATTAACGTTGAGAGACCCAAATTGAGGATCAAAGGCGATAACCCACTGAAGCAGACTGTTTGCTGTAAGAAATCTAAGAGATCTAAAGACCCTTGTTGTAATGCAAAATCGTTTCCGTGGGAGAAATCGGAAGAAGCTGTTAAACTTAGACGAGATGAAAACGGGAATCTTATTCTTCCGTGGGATAAACAAAAACAATCGCGAAAGCAATCTTGCGAAAATAGAAATGTCTGCAGAAAATGTAACAGTGGTGGCTACAATCAACCATCAAAGACTGAAAGCTTAGACTTTATCTGCAATGGAAGTCGCCGAGATTCCTGTGGGTGCCAAGAAAAGAAGGCCAAAAGATCTGATTCGTGTCATGAATTTAGTAATAGGAGGCAGTCCAGTTGTGATTTATGCAATAGATCCAATCGAGGCAAAGAAGAGTTGTCCAGAAGAGCTTCCAGCAGCGCTTTGGTCCATGAAGACTCTCGACATAGTTCCCGTAATCGCTTAAACGATAGCAGATCGCACATTAATAAAAAAGTGAACTCCCATAGAAAGAGTCGATCCAGTGAAGATAGGCAACAATTTAGCAGCTGTACTTGTGGTGGAAGAAGGAATATCCAGGAAAGCAGTTACCAAGATGAAGATGAGCATCTTGATGACGATGAATGTGACGAAGATGATGAGGAGGATTATGACGAAATGTTTGAAGAAGAGTTTGATTCCTGCAGAAAGGAATGCTTGTCTTCTCATAGAAAACCATTTTCTTGTCGCTGTCACATTCAGACTCACAGGAAACCCATTTCATGTAGCTGCCATGCAAATAAAGAACCAATATTAAACAAAATGGAAGAACAAGAAAATCCGAAAAAGAGAAGATTTTCTTGCGGCTGTCGAGTGAAAGCAGATGATTCGTGCAAATTACACATAGAGGATGAATGCTTGGTGTCTCACAGAAGGCCCATTTCCCGTGATAGTATCGAATTCAAGATGTTTACTAGTGGAGAGGAAGAATGTAAAGAAGATGAGGAGGAGGAGGATGAAGCAGAAATTGAAGAAGAAACTGAAAAGAAATCCAACGCTCAAAAAGAGTCCATCTTCAAATTAAAATGCAGTTGGAAGAAGAAACCGCAGAATTTATGTAAGCCAGAAGTGTGTGGAGCTCTTAGTCATAGGGTGCCCATTCTGTGCTCGGCGTGTGACGAAATGGAAGACGAGATTGAAGAGGACGAATGTGACAAAGAGAATTCAAAGACAGATTTAAAGGCGGAGCCAAAAAAGCATTCGTATTTTGGATGGTTGAAGAAAAAACCAAAGTATAAAATAAGAGATGACCATGTTTGTAATAGTGAATGCTTAGGTATGACTCATAGATTACCTATTCCTCGCGATCTGTGCGAGGATGACATCGAAGATGAGGATGAAGATTTGGACGATGATGTGGACAATCAAACAGAAGTCACAGCTACAAACGAAATACAGAAGTCTAACGAAAACGAGAAACCAAAAACAAATGAAATGAACTTGTGCACTGTAGCGAATAAAAAGTTTTTCTTTGGTAGGGGTAAGAAGAATACGAATGATATTCCCAATAAAGATAAGAACAAAGATGATTCATGCAAAGATTTGAGTTATGTATGCAAAGAAAAGGAAGATAAAGATAAGAAAAAACAGGAGGACCCTAGCAAAGATAAAAAGGAGGACCCTTGCAAAGATAAGAAGAAACAGGAGGACCCCAGCAAAGATAAGAAGAAACAGGAGGACCTTAGCAAAGATAAGAAGAAACAAGAAGAACAACTTAGCAAAGATAAGAAGAAACAGGAAGAACAACTTAGCAAAGATAAAAAGAAACAGGAAGATCACAGTAAAAAGAAACTGGATTCACACAAGGATAGGGATCAGGATGACCATACTAAAGTTACAGTGCGTAAAGAAATGAGTCACAGAACTCCAATTTATGTTTCTTGTGAGGAGGATTATGATGACGAAGATTTTGACGACGATGACGAAGACGATATATGCAATGAAGTACTGCAATCGAAGGAAGAAAGTTATGATGGTAGTAATCCAAAAATAAATCCTTTTGGCCAAGGAAAACAGTATCAGAATTACAATCAATATCAAGACGAGTTATGTTGTGATGAGGAAGACGAAGACTTCAGTGAAGAGATGAAGTCCAGTAAAAAGCAGAATTATGGTTGCATTGACAATTCCCACGTAAAATCTGATAGTTTTCAAACAAGACCTCCCAGCTACGAAGAGGAATCCGGTAAAGAATGTGATGTCTGTTCAATCAAAAAATCACAAGACCAAATCAAGCAAAAATCCTATGTTTGTAAAGTGCAAGACGATTCGTATAAAACTGAAAATGAAAGGAAAGATCCTTTGAAGATTACTTTCTGTGGCTGCCAACAAAAGAACTCTCATGACTGTGAAGAATGTTCCGAACATTCTCATAGAAACTCATTTTCTTGTGGATGTAAATCAAAAGAAAATGGATCCCCAATTAACCAACCAAACCATTCAAGAGAAAAGATTTTTTCAAATCATAAAAATAACTTGCATAATAATCATAAAAGTCATGAATTAGATCTTGATAAGAAGCCACTCTTTGAAATAACTTTGAAGGTAAGTACGCTTGATAATGTAACGCCAGTCTTGATGTATGACAGGAACGAATGTGATTTTGAAGAGAAAAAGTTTGATACTACAAAGTACTTTGATAGAAAAGAACCCTTTTATGACAGAAAAGAGCCTTTTAATAACAGAAAAGAGCCCTTTAATGACAGAAAAGAACACCTTCCTCACTGGAAATTAAATACATCTGAAAATATAACACAGCAGAAGCCAAAATCTTTTGAAAAGCGAAATAACTTAAATGCATCTTCCCAGGAAATGAAGTCAGAGACTGAACATGAGAGAGGAAATGAAGTCAGAAAGACTGGGCAGAGATGTGAAGAAAATAATCAATCTAAGGAAGGTTCCATTAAACAAATCGAGTGTATTATCACAAAGACAGGACAAAGATGTTTAGAAATCTGTCCTCAGTCGACAGAAAACTTAAAAGAGAAAAATGAAGATCTGTGTTTCTTGAGACCACCACCAACGGTTCCCAAACTGCATAGTAAAGATAAGCTTGAACATAAATATCGACCATCAGAGAAACACAGCAGTAAGAACAGTGGAGATCAGAGAAAATCGAAGAAAGAATCCACTAAAAGAAAAAATGAAAGCGTGCTTGAAAAGGATAACGATTGCGCTCTAGAAAAACCTAAAAGCTGCATTCAAAAGCAGCGGAAAAAGGAAGATTTAAGTTTCTTGCGTTCACCACCTATAACACCAAGGCGGACTGCATTAGAATACAAAGATGATCACCGATCGTATGCGGACGAGAAAGATAATCTAAACTGTTATGCTGCAAAAGAGAAGACAAAGCAATTTGTTGAAAAAGTACCTTGCTGCTCTTCAGAAAATTTAAATGAGGATAACGACTATGATGACCAGCAAGATTGTGAATCAGAGAAAACAGAGGCAGAAAAACCAAATGTGCAAATAACACAGGTTGCCGATTATTCTACTACTTCCTATGCATCCAGATCTCCCATTAAAGAGCGCTCTATTGGAGTTCTTCATTATGTACCTGTTGAGGCACCCACTAATAGGAAGAAAGGAGACATTAAAGAATGTGAGACACCCACTAATAAGAAGAAAGGAGACA
>JAFIDM010000001.1:2923193-2934987 GCA_023159025.1 Thereuonema tuberculata
AGACATTAAAGAATGTGAGACACCCACTAATAAGAAGAAAGGAGACATTAAAGAACAATGTGAGACACCCATTAATAGGAAGAAAGGAGACATTAAAGAACAATGTTATGATAAAAAGGACCCATTCTTTGAGAAAGATATTTTTCCACTAAGATTCTTTTGTAGAGAGTCAGAAAATAGGCCAAAATTCAACAAAGAAGATCCTTTTCATGAAGAACAAATTTTTGGCGATCCATGCAAACAGAATCAAAACTTTGATATTACAATAGAATCCTTTGATGGTCGTGAGAATGAAGAACTGAATGGAAACAAATTGCAATCTGCATTTAAGGCATGCGCTGTGCACACAGAAGCGTTTACTAAATTTGGCAGCATGCAGTTCGATACTCCGTGTAAAATTGCCTGCCCTAAAAAGGAAGACCCGTGTAAGAAAGATCCCTGCGCCTGTCCTAAGAAGGATCCCTGTGCTAAAGAAGACCCTTGTGCTAAGAAAGATCCATGTGCTAAGAAGGAAGACCCTTGTGCTAAGAAGGAAGACCCTTGTGCTTGTCCCAAAAAAGACCCCTGTGCCAAGGAAGACCCTTGTGCCAAGAAGGATCCCTGTGCCAAAAAGGAAGACCCCTGTTCGAAAAAAGATCCATGCGCCAAAGAAGATCCTTGTGCCAAAAAGGATCCTTGTGCCAAGAAAGATCCATGTGCCAAAGAAGATCCTTGTGCCAAGAAGGATCCTTGTGCCAAGAAAGATCCATGTGCCAAAGAAGATCCATGTGCCAAGAAGGATCCTTGTGCCAAAAAGGAGGATCCTTGTTGTCCGAAAAAGGACCCATGTGCCAAAGAAGACCCATGTGCCAAGAAAGATCCCTGTGCAAAAAAAGAAGATCCCTGTTGTCCAAAGAAGGACCCTTGTGCTAAGGAAGACCCCTGTGCCAAGAAAGATCCTTGTCCGAAAAAGGATCCATGTGCCAAGGAAGACCCTTGTGCCAAAAAGGATCCTTGTGCCTGTCCTAAGAAAGATCCCTGTCCCAAGAAAGAAGAAAATCCTTGCGACCCTTGCAACAAAAAGGAAACATCATGGTTAAAAACAACTGGCCCAGGGGGTACAAAAAAATTTATTTCTAGAAAAGATGCGTCTTGCGGCATGAAATGTGGAATTAATATAATTAATAAAGATCAATATGGTGAAAACGACGACACATGTGAAGAGGAAGAAAGTTTCTGCCTTAAAGATTCTTTTACTGGCAGTTCCTGTAAGAGAGACAGTTGTGATAATTCTAATCGTAAACACCATGACGTCGAAAAGCATCAACGCGATAAAGAATCAAAACGACCGTGGTATGAATTAAGACTTTCATCTCAGGATGGAGTTCAGAGTTGCAAAGAATGTAAAATGAAGGAAAAGAAATTAAGCGGTAAAAACAGTTGGATGGAGCTGAAACTTCCTTGTGATCATGTGAAAGACAAACCCCAAAAAAGTATCAATACTGGCAGAACGGAAGCCACCAAAGGCTGCCGAAGTTGTGGAGTTGGTAAAGAAATTTATGAACCAATTTACGAGTCGAAACCAAGCTGTGGTAGCTGTGGAGGAATCGGTTGTGATTGTTTATCCGGAGATAGATTGAGCGCCGGTTGTGATGGCAGATTTCAAAGCTGCACTGATTCCGATCCCCCTTCGCAGGGTGGAAGTGGGAAAAATCCAAAATCGGGGAATTCATCTGGTAAAGATAAGAAAGGTAGCTGTGATAAATCATCTACGTGTAAAGATCCCAATGCCAGAAAAAAGGCCGGTGCCGACTACAAGGAAAGCAATAATAAGCCTTGTAGCTGCGTCGAAAACGAAGCTGAGGTTTGCAATTCAGAAAAGAGTCGAATACTAAGCGAACTAAGCAACTTGAAAGATTCTCAAGAAAATGGGCAAGACTTTGCAGGCAACAGCGATTTTGAACGTGGACATAATTTTAGCGAACAAGATTGTACCGATGACCTTAGCTGCCTACCAGTTGACACGCATTCCGCAGTTAATGAGATTGATGACAGAAAAAGTCGATGGATTTTGAACTTTGATCATCGCAAATTATCACTCAATTTGTGTGATGACGACTTCGATTCCGTTCCTTCCGACAATGGATATGGAGGTTGCTTAGATAACGGTGAAAGTTCCGATAAAAAACGTGTAGAACCATCCTGCAACAAAGTACCTCCGAATGCAGATAAACGCTGGTGGGTTCTTGATTTGGCAAAGAAGGGCAGTACAAAGAATCTGGAACAGGATGTTAAGAAATATAAGGAGCAGCATGAATGCAATAAGCCTATAACTTTGGTATCGTTTTTGAGTACTGAAAGTGAGGATCAGTGTGAATGCGAACAACCTTCCACTTCGTGTCAGCCAAATGGTCCGCAGTCGAAAATTCCACAGTCGAAAATGCCACATCGTGACTGGTTCCAACCTTGTGACGACGACGACTCCGGTGGACTATGCGATCAGAGCACTAAAGCCAATCTCTTCAAATGCAGTTGTTACGCTGAGCCCAGTGATAATGTCTTAAGACGTAAGGACGTATTCAACGAGGCTGTAATATTTCCCCACTCCTCCAGCCAGAATCAGCCTCACTGCTCCTGTCCAAAGAAAAGTACTTGCAACGAGAAAAATGGCGAAATACACTGGTGGGACTTCAACCTGTCCCCAGAAGATAATGATCCTCACAAGACCAAGATAAAGGAGACGTGTTGCATCGGGAACAATCACGATACGTCGTTCACAAATAGCTCGAATCACCAATGCGGCACTCACGGTCTCAACGGTCAACCAGCTTCCCGTAAATCCCATGGCACTCGACTAGCCAAATTCCCCAAGCCGATGTGCATGTTTAGGAACCACAGTGGCAGATTCGGCCCAACCTGCATCAACAGCGATGACTGCAAGACAGGGAAGCCAGGACAACCAGTGATAATCAATTGGTGGGATTTGAACTTAACGCCCCAAGAAGATCGGGATTGCTATCATCTGCCGCCAGAACCTATCCCCTACAATAATAATAACAACAACAAAGAACCGGAAGCAGAGAAACCTAAAAAGAAAAAGGGGGAAAAGCCTTGTGTGAAGGATGGTGGTCCTTGCAAGAAAAAGGGTAATAAGAAAAAGAGCAATCACAAATGATCCAATTATGCTCTAGAACATTAGAAGGATTAATTCTTTGCATGGAACTTTCTTAAAATCCCAATAACCTATACAGCGATCTTTTAAGACGACTACAAAATCATTAATTTCGGTGGGTAAAAAATTTATACAAATAACTCATTTTAAGGACTTTTAGGGGAAAACAAATGTTTATTGATACAAGTTCGACTTAGATAATACATTCAGATTAAATTTTGCTGCACAAATTTAAAAATCTTGGCTTCAACTTAATTACAACTGAAGGACAGTTTTCAAATTTACAGAATAAACTTATTTGTCAAAATTTATTTATAGTCCTTCACTGTAAAATTTTATAGAACAAATGTATTTCTAAAATACGGCAAAATAAAAAATTGAAAAAAAAAATTCCTTTGTCTTTATTCAAGTACAAAAAATAGTAATTTAATCTTGCTTTGAATCTCAATTACATTTCAACAAAATTTTTAACTTTTAATTTTGAAGTATTTACACGATTATGAAGAATTGTTAAATTAGATATCCCAATACTTTGGGCGGTGGCTGTTAGGTAGACTTTCACGTGGGTGGGGAAAAAAAATTCTAAATTTCTGAACTGGCCAAAAGTTTCAGATGAATTAAGATACTGTTTACTATTGGCTTCCTGCAGGATGAAAATATTTACAGCGTTATGTTAAATTGTTTGAGTTTAACTGAATTAAGTCTTATTCGTAAATTATCAGCTAAGCGAATCAAAAATTGAGATGCGACGTGGATCTCGTCTACAACGACAGGTTCAACATTGATCTTTTTAAGATATCTAAAAAAAAAATTCTAGATTATTGGCCACTTTTCATGTGCTAATTAATAAAAAAAAAATTAGACCATCTATTTAAAGGCTTAGAAATTCATTATGTAATAAACTAATTTCTATTACAATATCAAAATACAGGTTATTCGTAATTTCGATATTTCAGAGGATGGAAGGCCAGCGGCGTCGTGGGGAGGGAATGCTTGAATCAAATGAGTTAGAAGCTGGACGAAAAACAAACATATCTATGACTGGACACCCAGGCTGTAATCCGTCTTGTGGTGCAGATAGATGTAATAGATGTAATTGATAGATGTAATTGAGTTGTCTCCAGTTAACAGATCAGCTGGGAAGCGGGAACGAACACTGTCCTTCGACGTAACCCCCACAAAAAAAAGTTAGAGATCTGGTGACATTGCGGATCAACGGAGGAAGGCCTCAACATCCCCGGCTGTATCCAACGTTGTCATTCCAATATCCATCACGAGTTTTGTTTGTTTTTTCTCCGAACTAGAAAGTCTTGAAATGTCAAGGAATTACGAATAACCCTGTATTTGGTACTTAAGATCTTAAATTCTTGTAATTAACTAAATTAACAATCCAGAATCAAGATAAAAGTAATTTGTCTCTGGATCAGTTTTCTGATCATTTTCTATGTAATTTAAAGTTTAAAAAAGTTAAATTCAGAAATTAGCGAAATATGCTTAGATGTTGGAGGTGAATAAACCTAATGCATTCATAAGTTTATCTGAAGCCAATTTACATGAAATAAGTTCATAACTTCAATAAGTTTAAATTTTTGCCAAAAGCTAAGTAAGTCAGATTAAGATCTGTAAAATTTTGAATTTTGTGCTAAAATACTATAATTATGATCAAAGCTTAAATCTTCTGGTAGTAAATTCACAATTTTCTATAAACTTTCACGTAACAGCCCAATTTTTACGGGTACATCTGTAAATTGCACAATTGGGGATATTTAGCAAAAGTGAAGACACAGTATTATAAAAAGCTAAAGAATAAAATCTCTTCTCTAATAAAATAAATCCTTTAGTTCAATATAATAGCGTTTTAAAACTAAAGCTTATATTACAGTAAGAGACAAAGTTTCGGGAGTCAGCTTTGGTTTCTAGTAGTGTCCTCCAGTTGGCTTTTATGTTTGAATGAGACAGTTCATTATTGATGGATGGGGAATGTGGTATGTTTAACGGCGAGCCCTACGGTGCTTTGTTTTACGAACCCTCGTAAATCTCCAAAAAGTGCTGAAAAATAAGTTTTTTATTTTTATTTTTTACGTCAATTTGCTTGAGTTGGGTAATTCGTTTCCGAAGGGAGTGTTGCCATGATATCGTTTTAACAATATTTTGTATTTTAGTAATGAAACAGCTGTCGCATAATAAAAGCACTTTATTAAATAACGTAAAGTTTTCGTTATGATATCAATAAACTACAACTCGGGGTTGGTGAAAAAAAAAAACACTTTAATAAACTTTAAAAAAAAAAAAAAAAAAAAATTTTCTTTATTAAATTGTTTGAAACGCTTTTTATTGTGACAGCAAATTACTTAGTAATTAGGACATGTTACTAATCACACCCTTTTACTGTGAACCGTAAATTAAATGTTTTAAGTTTGTTGATACTAAAAGGCCTCGGATACTAAATTTACAATTTTGTTGGGATTTCCCAGCTTTGAATGCGAAAGTGGAAAAAGTCTTTATTGATAAAGCTGTGAGTCGTCGGTTTCTTTTGTTTTGTCACACAAGGCTTTCCACGGAGTTAACGGCGATATTTCCCTCAAGGTAGATTCTTTGAAAAAGTAGTTCTTGAACGAAACTGCTTGGCTCTGAATTTTATAACGTCAGCAGCTGCAGAATCTGGGGGATAGTCAAGTAAAAGCATGGCCTCTCTGTCTTCACGAAGTTTTTGACCCTGGTATTGTTGATCAAGGAGGTGCCAAACAGTGATGAGCAGTGATCATTTTTATCATGACGTTTTTTTTAATTTATTTTTTTTCACGGTAGCCACCCTCGCTTCATTTTCAAACCATTCGCTCAAATTCAACAGCACATCCATGGTTTCACTCGATATAACTTGTCACATTACACGTTGCCCAGAGCCATTGCCACTTGTTTCATTTTCTTTGAGTATCCTTATATGCTATATGAAGGGCCTAACTGCAAAAGTCATATTCTCCACTTTTGGCGGGAAATGAGTTATTGATATATTATTATTGTTCACATTGAACTGTACCTTATTCTGAAGGTTTCAGCTATCAAAACTCTTATTCTCTTATATAAATTTAATGTTGAAAATCACGTTTTGGAGCAAAACTAACATTCTCAACTGAGGATTCTAGTGCAAAACTCACATTCTCAACTCAGCCAATGGGGAGCTGTATTTTGGTCACGTGATGTAGTCATGTGACACAGTCAGCAAGAGGTTGTTTGGGTAAGAGTGAAGTGTAAAGTTTATTGTGATGTCCTCTTTTTTTATTAATAATGGATCAAAGTGTTAAACCTATTGATAGAAATATTGGCGAAGTCCAAAGAAGCGTGTGAATACACCATTGAAATGGAAGAAAGCTCAAGGAAAAACACTACGGAGAAGAGTGGCGATCTAATGAAGATTTTGAAATTTTTCGTCAATGTTTTGAATGGACCTGAAATACATGTGCCAGGAGAATATGAGGAGGAATGCCACGTTGTAGATGAACTGCAGACTTTCCAGATCTGATTTTGTTCAATAAACTGAACTGTTTTGATGACAATCTAAAGTTTTTTTTTGTTTTGTTTTATTTCTATATTGTGAGAATAATTTGTAAAATTTGTTTCTTCAATAAACAAAGTTTTTGTGCCAAAAAGTATGCCGGTATTTAAACTTTTCACCCTAAACAAACTAAATAATATCGTGAGTTACATTATCTTCTCTGATAATTTCTAGAACGCATGGTGTCAAAAGTTATATTCTGCAAACTATTCAAGTGCAGAACTCACATTCTCCATCTGTAAGTACCAAAAGTCACATTCTCCATGTTTTAAAGTCATTTTTCCAAGTTATATGTTGTGTATGATTTGAAACAGCATTACACACCACATGGTCTGACTACATTATATTTTTTAAAAAAAATGCAAGTTTCAAAACCTTGTTTTATTGAAATGAGAGGTTTTTCATGTTTCCTGAAAAATTTGTTAAAGTGGAGAATGTGACTTTTGCAGTTAGGCCCTTCATATCTCAAAGGTGTTTGTGTCGGAACGCCATAATTTCCTTAATACTTCATCAAACTCAATGATTGAGACATCATTTTGAAGATTACGGTCTCCGCTAATGACGAAAAATAAACAAATTGTTTAAAAATTAATGTTTTCGTTTAAAAATTTTATTTTAAAAACCTTTTTATAAAAATATAGACACGCTTGAACAGAAGCGAGTTGATCTTTCGAAAGCGAAACAGCATTTCAGATAATTCTATAGCGTCGTAATCTTCAAATATACCCATTTTTGAATGAAAATGCACTTTACAATGATATTTCATTGTTTATTTAATAAGAACAGATAAAAATACAAATAAAGATTTCTAGTTTAATAAAAATAAACGATCTATTACAATAAAAAACATAAAAATTTTTCAACTTCTCGTATATTTTTCCAAAACTTTTTTTTTTATTATTTCCGTTAATACTTTTGTCACATTTAATAGACATTTTGAAGATTAAATAAATTGTTTAAAATTAATGTTTTCCTTAAAAAACTTTATTTTAGAAATCTTTTTATAAAAATGTAGAAGGCGCCATCTATTCAAAATCTATTCATTTATTTATTTGCACATTACCATTCGGTGACTGATCAAGATACCATGCGAATTATTCGCACGGGTCAACCTTTTTATAAAAATGGAGAAGACGCCATCTATTGACAATGTGTTTAACTAACGTGCACGATAGCTATTGGATTTATTTATTATTTCTCAAAGTTAGTTTTTTTGTTGCGAATTATTCGCACGGATCAACTAGTTCTGTAATATTCTCCTTCAAGCTGATATCTTCTGTGAGTCCTCATCCAAAGCAACTCTTTGTTATCAGAGCAAAGCTTGAAGAATACTGGCCAGCTTCTAGATAGGATTTCAATCTATCACTCACGACGTCACTGGGCAGAATCTCCTGCTTTCCTTGATTCGGTAGATGAGAATGCAAGTTTATGAAGTGTAGTTTCGTTCTGAAGGAGGAGTGGGACATGATACTGAATAGATCCCTGTTTGAGGGATTTTCCCACTCCGGGGTAAGTTTGTGCAATGTAATCGTCTATATCAATGTATGATACATTTTAATTAGTCTTTTTTTATTCTTTATTTATATATTCATTTTAATTATTATTATTATTATTACGTAAAAGAATCAAAGCTTGAGTTTCTACAGCAAAGACAACATGGCGGGTCAAGGGCCAAAGCAAATATTGCCAAAAGTAAAGAAGTGTGCAAGGAGGGTTAGGGATATGTGGTTGTGTCCATCAAATTCCTATGCGTGTTGTTTTATGTATCGCAGCTTTCTGGAGTTGTGCAGAAGTGTTTTTGTGAAGCCATAATGTGCTTAGACTGTGGTGCAATGTTTGAGGCACCAGATCAGTGGCGGACAGGACAATGGGTGCAACACGTACTCGGTCCTGCCACCACTGCTTCTGGAGCTCGGGTGTTAGGTCGGTGTATTTACTGATCTTGTCTGTGTGAGTTTTCTGCATGTTCTTGCTGATTGGCCTCTTTGTTGACCATATGAACAAGTGTGATGTCAGGTCTGTGTGAATGGGGCGATCCCAGTACAGCGTATATGAGGGTAATGCGTAATGTGTATTTTTAATGTGTATTTGTAATGTGTATTTGTAGTATGGGACCGTGTTCTTACGTCTTTGTGTGATAGCTGTTGATGAAAGATCGACGATTCCAATTGTGTCAGTGGAGATAGTCTATTTGAGAGAGAAGGGGATAACCTGATATTATGTGGTCGACCGTCTCATGCGTAGTGTGGCATTTCCTGCATGTGTCGTCATGCGTGTTTGCATCGTGTAGAATATGTTTTTGGGAGTTGCGTATGGTCGTGTATCGCGATCATGAACCCTTCGGTCTCCCCAAACAGCTCACCACTCAACAACTATCTGTTCGGCACTTCCATGTCGACATGAGGCTGGCTAAGTTCGTTGCAACGTCTGCCATAGAGTTCCTTACCAGCCCATGATTCACGCAGCTGCTGAGTGTGGGTGACGAGTGTTGGAAAAGGGCTTTCGAGGTCCAGGGGTGTGAGGTGAGTGTCACCCTTGAAAATGGGCTGAGGAGTGTTGTGTTTCGTGAATGTAGTGTGTGTTGTGCATTGTAGTGCTTGGAATTCGGTGTTTGGCCACGGAATTATTGCAAACGAATACGTTAGTGTTGGGAGGCAAAATTAGCGATGGTTTTAATTTTATTTCAGACGTCGAGTTGTGTTTTGAGGATGTTGTGAAAGCGAGGACGATATGTTGGAGTGCATTTTTCATGTTTGGGTTGTTAATGACCCGCCCTTGCAGGAAGCCCAGGTACTTGTAGATCTCTCCCTCTTCCATGGATTTGATGGCCAACTCATGGTCAGTTCAAAACCCTCCAAATTCGAAGTCTTCCGGCATCTTATTTGTAGCTTGCGGCATTTCATTTGGAATCGACATTTCGATTCCAAATTCCATCCCAATGTCTTTAGTGAACTGTGTGGTGACTTGTAGTAAATTAGTAAGTTGTGCATTGTTTGTGAAGTAAGAGTTTAATATCATCAATGTAGAGTAACTGTTTGATTTTTGTATAGTTCGAGTGCCTGAGGTAAGCATATAACCGTGTTTTGTATTGTCTAGCATGCGGCTCAATAGATACAAGGATTATTATTATTATTATTATTATGTAAAAGCTTGAAACCTTGGGTTTCCCCAGCAAAGACAACATGGCGGGTCAAGGACCAAAGCACATATTTCCAAGTGTAAAGACGTCTGCAAGAAAGATTAAAGATGTATGTTTGTGTCCCTAAATTTCCTAACTGTTGGGTTAGGCAGTACAGCCTTCTGGAGTTGTGCATAAGTGTTTTTGTGAAGTCCTAGTGTGCTGAGGCTGTGGTGCAATGTGTGAGGCACCAGACCAGTGGCGAACAGGACGATGGGTACAACACGTACTTGGTCCTGCCTCTACTGCTTCTGGAGCTCGTGTGCTAGATTGGTGTATTTACTGATTTTGTCTGCGTGAAGTTTCTGCATGTTCTTGCTGATAGACAATGCAGTATCAATGACATAGGTTTGTTTGTTGACCCTACAAACTCTACTGACCACAGAGTGGGGAGTGTTTCACTCTTTGGTGGAAGTGTTCCCTAAGTGTGTGTACTTGTTTTTCGTATAGGGTCGTATGGTTGTCCTCGGCCTCCCACCTTGCGGGGAAGAGTCATCCTTTCCTTGTTTCGTGAATGTAGTGCGTGTTGTGCGTTGTAGTTCTTCGAGTTCAGTGTTTGTCCATGGAATTATGCCAACGGAATATGCTAGTGAAGGGACGGCAAATGTATTGATGGCTTTAATTTTATTTCTGGTATTGAGTTTTGTTTTGAGAATGTTATGAATGCGATTGCGGTGTGTGTTCTTGAGTGGGTATTTGATGTTTGCATTGTCAATGACGAGCGCTTGCTGGAAGCCCAGGCACTTGTAGGTCTCTCCATCTTCATGGTCCAGTTCAAACCCCTCCAAATTCGTAGTCTTCCCATGTGTTATATGTAGCTTGGGGCATTTGTCGATTCCAAATTCCATCCTATGTCTTTAGTGAACTGTGTGATGACTTGTAGTAAATTAGAAAGTTGTGCGTTATTTGTGGCATAGAGTTTAATATCATCCATGTAGAGTAAGTGTGTGATTCTCTATGGTGTCAGAGTGCCTGAGGTAAGCCTATAACCATGTTTTGTGTTATCTAGTAAGTGACTCAATGGATTCAAGGCGATGCAGAACCAAAGAGGACTCAAGGAGTCACCCTGGAAAATACATCTCCTCATGGGAATGGGGACTATAGTGATGGAGGTTTTGGAGGTGCATAGGTTTTAAGTTGTGTTCCAACTCTTCATTGTGGCATCCAAAAATGCCGTGACCTTGGGGTATATTTTGTAGAGATGAAGACAGTGTAGGCGCTAAGAATGAGAGACCAAATCAAATGCCTTCTTGTAGTCGATGTACGCGATATGTATGTTCCTATTCTTCGCCCGTGCCTGGCTCAAGATTACAGAGTGAATAAGGAATTGCTCATTACAACCCTGGGAATTCCTGCGACAGTCTTCTGCTGTTCGGAAAGAATGTTATATATCTTGACGTGTGTGTAAGTTTTGTTTGCGAGGCAGGAGGTGAGGAGTTTGTAAAGTGTGGAGAGGCAAGTGAATGTACGGTAGTTTGCAGGTGCGCTGTTTTAGTGTTCTTTATCTGTAGGTATGTGACACCCTGTATGAGGAAAAGAGGCATAAGTTTTGTGTGCTGGACTATGAGTGAAAGAGCTTCCAATGCAGGGATCTGAAACTCTTGATCCAGAAGTTTGGGACGCCATCTGCACCATGAGCCTTCAAGGTATATGCATGTTTTAGTGCTGTCTGTATGTTTGTGAGAGTAATTCATGGAAGGACATATAGTGTAAGTGTTTAGTATGTTGTTCCTGTGTGATCCATACTGCTTTGTGATTGTGGGGGATGGGGTTGGACCACAGAGACGACCAGTATTCATGTAATGCCTCGTTGGTGGGAATGTTTGTGTTGGGTAAAGAACAGGGAGATATGAGGGATCTGTAGAATTATTATTATTATTATTATTATTATTATTATTATTATTATTATTAT